>CM061747.1:220017165-220492939 GCA_030979885.1 Lolium multiflorum
AACGTTGAGGACGCTGCTCGCTCGTGGGTCCCATATGTCAGCCTCTAGGAACAATAAACATTTCGTTTCTTGGATTTATTTTTGACCGCTGATTTCTGGCAACTTTGCTTTTTCTTTCGATCCCCTGCCGCCTTTGTTAAAGTTGAGGACGCTGCTGCAAAATGCGTCCCACATGTCAGCTTCTCTGTACGATAATTGTTTCCTCTCTTTGATTTTTTTTCCACTGCTGGCCAATGGGTCCCCGATGTCAGCCTCTATGTACAAGAAATATGTGAATTCTCGATATATTTTAAGCCGAGATATGTAGGATGCTTTTTTTTCGATCCCTTCTGTTTGTTTTTACCTTCAAATGTTGAGGGACGCTACTGGCAAATGGGTCCTGCTCTAGCATTCTCAACTGAAGGAAAAACTGAAATATTGCCTATTCATTTGTTTTTCGTACTCCATGCATCTAATCCATACTAATTGTTGATCCGGGTTTTAGTTCAACTTAATTAGATCAAATTTGATCTACGAGGGAGTATGTAATATATTTTGGGTTCACAACACTGCACTTGTTAACAACAATCTGATGAAGAGGTTTGTCATTTTTTTAAACTACAAATACACTCTAAGATCTTGCACACTAATAGAATAAATCTTGGAACTTTATATAATTAATGACAATTTTGAAATCGACTATATGAATATATCAAAATATAGAGCCCATGTAGATGCGCATACTGGCTATGCGCATTTAAAAAGAATCATAATCATAATTGATACGAAATAAAAATAACTTTATATGTAGAATCTCGGTTTCTAGAGGGCCAATCATAGGATATCCGTGTTTAAATTAGGAAGGGCCCCAATGGCATGAGTCGGAGGCCCATTAAGTGTTTTTGGAATGTTATCAGCGAAGTAAGCAGGCTGACAGCAATCACCATGTACATGGCCGGCGGCAGCCCAAAAGTACAAACAATTGGCCCATGCAGGGAAGGTAGTACTTTTTTTTATTGGGAAGGTTGTCTGGCTAACCCAAAAAAAAAGTGGTGCTACATGGGGTAATACTTGAACCCGGAATGAGATCGAGTGCCTTGATGAAGGCGAGGCACACATAAATAGTACTCCGTACCATGCCTTGCCCCTCCCTTTCAACCGTTGGATAAAAAATAATTAGACAGATGACTATTAACTAGTAACTGCTACAGTACCAACCAATGTACAGGACATGTGCTACAGTACGTCGTCCACAGTGCATGTGCTTTAGAACCATGAACAGTACATATGCTACATGCTACAGTACTTTGATCTTAGCTATCTATTTTCAATCCAACGGCCAAATCTACAAGTCACCGTACTGTTCATCTGTGCCTTGCTTATGTCAAGGCACTGGATCCTGGACACTTGAACCCATGATCGTTGCTGAGGGTTGCCTATTTGCGCATAATATGTTTTGTCAGCGGGCACTTCACTAGTTTGTGCAAAACATATCCAGCGCAGGATTCAAAAAAACATCACGTTTTTTTCTTTACGTAAACAACAAAACATCTCATGTTCATCACAATCCAGCCAACATAAGCACATAATAATTAATAGTACAACTAGAGAGCTGTACACATAAATAAGGTTTGTCAAGCTTCATGCACTAGCCAACGCAACCAAAAGTCCGAACTAATGGAAAGGGCTAGGCAATCCAATTATACATTTCAACATCCCCCCTCACATGTGACCACAATCCAGTAATGGTACCATCATGTTCACCACAATGCATCATTAAAGAGAGCAGTATACTATTATAGACCAGCTCTCTCTAAAGAACATTTGTAAGACAACTTAATACAGCTGTGATTCATATTGTTGCCCCAGCGATGGGTGATAACCTGAACACCATATAACCTTCTCACAGCAATTGTAACCAAATATGAGCACCTGCAATGATTTGGTGTCAAGCTTCTTGAAGGTCAGGAGGTATCCTACCTTCAAGTCATGTGCTTTGACAAACTCTGGCCATCCTTTGTCCATTAAAACATTGCCATCTTGTTGCTTCAGGTCCACAATCCAGGTGCATGCAGTGGACATCTTCAGGTTGATGGACTCTGGACACCCACCGTAAAACCAGGGTAGAACACGACTGGGGATGGAAATCACCTCTAACTCCGATGTACATAGTACCTTGCAGAAGCTGTCAGGGGTATTCTCCTCATCGATGCGCCCAAACACCTTGCACACTGGGGCTGGCTCTACAGATGTCTCCTTCCATGATAAGCTCTCTCCAAGCTTGAGCTTCTTGTTTGAACACTGCAAAAAAGAGGCCTCAATTAGATAATGCCTCTAGCTTCTGACCGTAATTCCAAGCAAATGCATAATCAAAGGCACCTAGCAAACTCAGCGGATCATTGTTCTTATCAAACACACAGTCTGAACAATAAGCTTCTGAATCTAGCTAGGCTGATATGTACAACCTTGTATCATCAAATTATTCAGCATAGTGTATCATTGTATCGCAGAAGCCAAATCGATATAAATAGTAGCTATGAGAATAGAAATCAAGCTAGCATGAGCCATGCATGCTTGCTGGCTATGTCTAGCATCAGAATAATGCATCTGCAGTTCATCATCCGCCAGTACAGATTGACCAAGCAAACAAAAAAAAATCAGCGTCGGCCTAAAGAGTCCACAAGCCAGACATGCATGCTCGGTGTCCTCATATGTGATCATCGGCCGTGGATTGACCAATAGCATATTTGAACGATTATTACTGCACACATTAGATCCAGTCCCAACATAGCTAGCATGGGTGCATGTGTAACCCGAGTCTTTACCAGAGGATTAATATATACACTGGCTGAGAGAAGTACTGTATATCAAACAATGCTAAGCAACCGGCAATACAGCTTAGATATAATAAAGATGTGACCGGCAACGCTAGTGATTCGGGGGAAACATACCGCCATTGCAGCCATGGACCGAGAGAATCGGGGATGCCGCGCCGCCTTAGTGGAGTTTTTAGATGCGACGTCGCCGCATCCGTAGAGGACGGAGTCCAAGCCGCGTAGTCCGAGCGGTGGTGGACGCCGGTGGTGTAGAGAGAGGACTCAGGGGAGATGGACGGCGAGGGATCTGGGGAGATCTGAAGTTCTGAACATGAGGGGGCTGTGAGAAACTGAGAATGATACATCAGCAATCAGCAAGGGAATAAATGCGCGTGTCCCCCGGTCAAAAAAAATGCGCGTGTCTAGGAGGAACGAAGCCAGGTACGCAGGAATCCACACACAAAACTTCACCCGGCGGGTCACTGGGCTTTATCAGTATCTGGTGGGGTCCGGACCTACAGACCAGTGAGACATGTCGTGTGGGTTATGATCCGTTCAGTGTGCACACAGAAATTGCATTCAGAGCTCAGGGCTTCAGGCTACGTTGTACTATACAGTAATATATCCATTTCTTTTGGTAAAATGAAAACGATACTCCATCTGATCCTCATTACATGATGATAAAATGGATGTCTCTACAACTAATATGTGTCTAGATACATCTATATGAGAGCGTCTGTGTTTGTACTGTGTATCTAAAAAAAATATGGATCGGAGGGAGCATTAAGAGGTGTCCAAAAAAAACTGCAAACAAACATGGATGTAAGCAGTTGAGTATTAAACCAGTGCGTGAAATACCTTTATATCTCGACCATGTAACAATGAATATGAGAAGTTTTTGGGGTTTGACCATCTGCACTTGTGTTTGCTACAATCAGATCAAAAAATTGGTCACTTTTACACTTTCTAAAATAAAATGTATTTTTCCCTGAGATTTTACAAGTTCGTACAAGATAGCATTGACTACATCTGGGATATATCACATTTACACTTACAAATCTATGAATATTTCAAAATATTGAGCTCCGTGTACCTACATATAATACAAATCATCAGACCGCACATTGAAACTACCGCAGCATATCACAGTAAATTAAAATAAAATAAAACAAGTCTAACATATACTATATTAGCTAATTAACAAAGTCTCATCACAGTGTATCTGATCCCCAGTTCAGCTTAATACAAAAACCAAGTTCAGCTTGAACATCAGCAGGGGAGTAACCCAGGTCCAAAAGCAGCATCTAGTTAATTCAATAAAATATTGAGGTTATTCTGATCCCCTCTTCCTAAAAACACTGCAGATCATGCATGCAACTAAGGGTGATCAGCACAAAATATTATCCTCTGGGTGGAGGTGTTACTGTCGTAGATCAACACATTCATCAAGGAAGTGTCTTTCACCTCGAAGACGAGAAGGTCATCAAGCTGCAGTTCATGCGCCTCTGCAAACCCGAACCAACCATCCTTCAAGACCAGTTCACCCTGGTACTCATCGATGTGCACATACCAGGCGCAGCCTACGCTGGTCTTGAGCTTGATAGGCCTGGGAAGAATCCCTTTCAGACATTGCTTGAATTCTCTGGGGATGACCAACATATACATGTCATCGTTGCCGTCCAGTTGCACATAGAAGCGCGAGGGCTGAGGAGGGTCCGCCGAGTGACCAACCCGTTTAGGGCGGCCTTTCCCTCGCCCTTTTAATATACAACGTTGAATTGCTGCATCACGCCTGCCCGTCACCTTTGGCTTTTTGGCTAGTGAATTTCTTTGAATTCTGAACTCGGGGCGGTGCAGAGGACATGTACAATCGACAGTCCTAAGACGTAGTTGCTCATTGACGTTGGAGCGAGTTTGCTTCTGCATCTAGTTAAGCACGGTATATATCAATCAACAGCATATAAATCAGAACGTAGCATACATGGAGAAAATGCATCTAGCTATCTCTTTAATTAGTTTGCACAAAATCTAGCAGCAGCAAGACAATTTGATTTTACAGGTACTGAGCAAGCTTTCAGACTTTCTGAAACAGGTAACATGGAGCATATATTTGTATGTTCAGACTGCGAAACCCTGCTCTGTGATGGATACTATTACTAAACATCTTTTTTTGCCAGAACTAGTACTTAACATCTACTGTTTCCCGTCATTAAAAAAAATTTGCAGAAGAATACTACGGTTTCCCGTCATTAAATTTTAAAGAAAAAAGAACTTGTTTAAGATCCCAACTATCATTGACTACTTACACCTGCATCCTAGTGAGTTCAGGACAACTTACAGCATCTTTTGGTGGTGCCGCCACCGGAGAAGACCGTGCCGCGGGGGTTGGGGTCGGCGCAGCCGGAGAAGCTGGTGCCGCCGCCAGGGAAATCAGTGCCGAGCCAGATGGTGCTTCCAGCGGAGAAGAAAGTACCGCGAGAGATGGAACCGACGCTGCCAAAGGGTAAGAAACGGATGTACTCGTAGATCCTTCTCTAGTCACGATCTGGATAGAAGAGACTGGACGTCCATCAAGCTGCTGGAGGATGCGGTGGATCAAATCGGCTGAGTTCAGGAAATATCGGTGATGTTCATCTGTGTCGGCGAAGCAGCTGCCGGTGGAAGGAGGAGGCGAGCCGTTCATGGCAGTCATTAGTGTAAAAGAGGTGAAGTGGGTGGGAGTATGGGTGGGAGAGAGAGGGTTCGGGACTGAAGTAATTGTAGTCTGCTCTCTCTTTTTTACAAGCATGCGTCCTCAGGCTGATATTTTTTTTAGATACGTACTCAGGCTGCTTTGTCAAACCAGGGCCTCAATGAAGCTAATAGCACGCTATAGCATATCTAGAGGGTCCACGCTTAGTAATTTTGCTCGCTGTGGCGCTATTTGCGAAACAGCATGCTATATCGCCCTAAAACTTCATAGCGTTAGCGCGCTATTTTTTTCAGGCAAGTTGCTTTCACTTTTTCGTGGTGATGAACTAATCTGTTGGTTCCACTTCTAAATCAGAAAATAATATCGCTAATGCTAATATTTTTTAATAAATAATTTATACTATGTTGTTGCCTTGTGAAATGTTGATGTTAGCCTTCTAATATACTTGAGATCTATTTCTATATGTGGTTATGTATGTATGATTCAGTCACTTTTGGACTATATATATCTATTCGTTCTAGTAAAATTATTTATTTTTAGGCTATATTTAGTATTATTTTGAAAATGCTATTTAAAATATACCACACTATTACCACGATATAGCGTCCATATCGTTTGAAGGTGGCTGCCGCTAATTCATTTAGCACGCTATTTTAAACCTTGGTTAAGACGCGTTTGGCGGCCTGCATCCAGGCTGGTGGGGAAATACCGTACCCAAGTGCTTAAAAGATTGCATCTTTTAGCTGGAAAACATTAGGGCATGTCCAACACAGGCGCTACTGCAAGGGCGCTAGGAATTATTTCCTCGTCGTTTGGCGGTTGGAGAGGCTAATCCCAGCGGTAGTCCTAGCGTCGACGCAAAAGAAAGCAGGGGCGTGAAACTCTTTTCACCTGTCCTAGCTAAAGCACCGGAACCAACAGGAAGTCAGTCTGTCATCAGCAATTAGCGCTGCAAGGAGAGTACCTGGAGGATTTTACAATCTTTTGACATTCATTTGTTCTCTATTAGCGCCATATAGTATATAGCATTGTAATGCCCTTATACTCCTCTCAACATTAAAAAAAAGGTGTGCATATACTAATAACAGTTGCTGAAATGAAACTAAAAATAAACAGACATGCACGGTTTACGAAGGATGGAAATACAGAGTTCATCACCATCCGTTTTAAATTATAAGATTAGATTACTTCAATGTGGGTTTACATACGCACTAAAATGAGTAAACAGACACACTGAAATGGGTCCAGGTATATAAGATTCAGAAAAAAGGAAGAGCATCTTAAGATACAGAACAGGTTACTAAATTGTTCAAACATATCGTACAAAAAAGATTATTTGCTCCAGAAAGATTCATGGCTCAGTTTAGGGTTGCATCAACATGCGGATATTTTTCAGACTAGGCTTAAACCACATTGTCGCCTGTCGGGGAAATCCCCAACCATCTTCTGGAAGGGTGATAACTCCCATGAGCTCATTTTCCCCTTGCTGCAGGTTACAACGACAAATACAACTAAATGCTGGTTCCCGAAATGCATAGTACGCGATGTACACACAATTTGACCTCATGAATGGAGTCAATGTTCCATCAGGAGCATTGCCATCATTTATCTTCAGGTTCAATGGATAATTCAGTCCAATGAACAGAGAGTGTGTGCCAAGGCTGTCAACTCGACTCCAATTGGGTCCAATCAGGGATAGATCTTTCTCAAAAACATGTATGACAGGGGCAGGACACTCCCGCAGGATAAGGCCATTACCATGATGCAGAACTTCTGCAGGCTCAAGGTGATCATTGCTACGTATATACCGATCTTCATGGATGATCATCAAGCGCTTGCCATCGGCTGATCGAGCTAAAAACCATCTGCCAGATGGTTCCTTCATCGGTGATGGGATCACGAATGGCGGGGCAAGGTGTGCATCTGCATTGTAAACGGAGACAACAAAAAATAGTGTTTGAATGGCTCGGGAAGACAATAATACCAGTAGCTGCAACTTCACATTTGTAGGATCAAATGGAGGATGCAGTCATTATACTTGTATAAAATCTCGAAGAAATAAAATTGTTCCCATTTGAGATGTATGTTAATTACACTCATATTCATTGATGGTAGATACATGTCTCAACCTTATCTGATCCATGATTGTAATGCTTTGAGTACATCGAATATTGAAATAAATTGAAAGTTTGCATGCATCAATTGATGAAGAGGCCAGGGCTAAGCTCCTTATTCATATTCTGACAAGAGCATGCAGTAACTAATTCAGGAATGCATTCATATACTGCAATAATCTGGTTTGGGTTGACAGATTAGTGCACAGCATATACTACTGTAATTCGTTTGTAGCAATGGTTCAGTCAGGTTAGGATAATTTAATGGTGCACAGTCATTTGAAAGGTGAAAAAAAGTCTTAGTGAGCAATTAGTTATTTCAGTTACAATATATCATGAATGGGCTTGATATTAAAATTTATTGCGAAGTATATCATATGGATTGAAGAATTACCAGCCTGTGATTGATCCCAGCAATATGTGGTGCCGGTCCACCCATCCACCGCAACAATAAAGCCGTTGTGCTCGATGGCATCACTGTAATCTACACCCCAACTAGCAAGAGAGAATAACCTCCACTCCTGGCTACCATTAGCCAGGTAAGCGAGTCCAGAATTGAATAGAGCGATGAGCTTGTAATCTGAGTAATGTCCAGCTTTTGTGGGCACTTCGCAAATTACAATCTTCAACAAAAACATGGCACGCCCATACGTCATGTACCTTTCAGGAGGCAAGTCGGGGAAGCCAATCCATTCCTCCCGAAAAATGTTGCAAGTTTCCGACGATGGTAGGGAGATTTCTTGGTGCGTGTAGATGTTCGCGAGGAACCAGTTCCCACCACTGTCCACGCCGGCGATCCAGTCGCCATTCATGCCAACCCAGAATCTATTGTCCATGAACGGCAGGATGGCTGTGCGCCGAGGATGGTCGAGGGGCACAACGTGGTACACCGTGTGGTGCGCACTACTATCATCATAGTGCCAATGGGCAGAATCGGGCATCAGCAAGCAGGGTCCATCCCAATGGTGTAGATTCATGTTGTCGGCGACATGGCGGCACAGCGTTTTGGAGCATGCGGCCAGCCGGACGTCGACTGTAACGTCCAGACTCTGGGCAATGAGATTGAACAGCTCGGCGGGGAGCTTCCCCCAGTCGCCATCCAGCTGGTCGTCGTTCGATGCCGCCATGGAGACGAGATGGATTTAAAAGGGCGGATGCAAGTATGTGTGATTGGAGTTTTGTAGGAGAGTCGAGCGGGAAGGAGGAGTGCTGCGGTTCTGCGGAGGGGTGAGGAGAGAAAGCTATGCAAATGGGAGATCTAGAGGATGAAAAAACTTCTAGCAGCGGTTGGCGAGTGGAGAACGATGATGGAAGTGGAGAGCCAAGGATGGAAACGATGGACATGAAGAGTAGGAGTGGATATGACTTTTTTTATTCTTCAGCAGCTGCATCGAGGCGCCGAGTAAAACTTCGGCTAGGATAGCACGCCACTACGTCCTGGTGCAGTTACTGTCCCGTCAAATCAGTTTGACCACAGAAATGGTTTCTTTATTACAGTATAACTTAATTTTTTCGAACAATATATACTAGTACTCCATTTAATATAATCACTCCGATTCATATTACTTGTCAAATGATATGGATGAATCTAGAACTAAAATGTGTCTAGATATATCTATATTATAGTCAACTAATATGAATCCGAGTTTGTTTGGTTCAAAGGATTTCTAAAGGTATCTTGTACGGAGTAGGATTTTTACACATAGGGATTTTTCCTATAGAGCTTGCTTGATTCAAAGGATTGAGAACCCTCCAAAATACCTATGGATTGCTTTCTCTACAATCCTATCTCTCGGTAATATTGCTATGTGTCTATAACAACTATGAAATGAACTCAATCTCAATAGAAATTTCCTTTGTCTTTCCTAATCAAACAACTAGTTATTTTATGTCTTCGTTTACAAATTAAGATAATTTTTAGGTTATAGGTAATCGTCGAGCTTATGTGATCATCTTTTATGATCAAACTTACTTGATCAGCCGCGGAGGCGCAAAGGAGCAGTGGTGTGCATTAATACGGCCGCATGGGGAAGGCACAGCTAGCGACGATGAGACGTATCGCCAGCATTGGCCTAGGGAACCGTCGCCACCATTAATAAAAGCTATCCCTTTGGGCACCATGTCTCCCACTACTCGTGTCACGCGCGCATGTGGGTTACGGATGGATGGGCTGGGGAAGCCGGACAGAAAACATGACAACCAGGGGGAAAATGAATAAAAATAATACAAAGTCGAAAATATTTCGAAAAATAAACTTTGTACTTCGTAAGAAACTCCATGCGTTTAGCAAATGCGAAGGCAATATGTAGAAACACGTCTAGACCACGTCTAGAACCACTTCCCAAAGCTTAAGGATTATATTGATTTTTAGAAAGTCAAACTATGTTAAGTTTGACTAAGTTTTTACCAAAAGCATTAATATGCAAGATACAAAATCAATATTATTAGATAGAAAATAAATTATATTTTCATATGGTGTCTACAAAATATTATATGTGCTGATAGATTCTTCTAAGAGTTTGGTCGAACTTTACTTGGTTTGACTTTTCAAGAAAAATATACAAAGCTTTAAGCATTGGAACGGAGGTATTTTTCGAAGCACCTACTTGTCTTTAGAAGACAAAAGAAAACATGGAGTAAGGTTGTTTTTTGTGCAAAAGTTTACGTCAAAATCTGGTTATTTGTGTAAAAAGAATCTCAAATTGTGTTATGTGCAAAAACTGCACCAAGAAGTGGTGGTATGTGCAATTTCCTCCATCACACAAAAGGCAAGCCATTGATACATATATAATTGTGAATAATTACAAAAGTAGTAGGCAGCTAATAAGCGCACATGATTAAACTGCTATGCGAGATCTTCAGCCACCAGAAGTCGTTCCCGCGCCTCTCTAGCATTGAAAATCACGCGTTCTGCGACTTCCATCAAAGAGACAAGCTGAGCTTTGATCCGTTCTCCCAGATGAATGGCCTCGTCACAACTCCTACGAGCACAGGCCGTGATCTCATCCACTTCTAGGAAAGACACCGCCTGCCTGTACCGAAATATCTTGATCCCTAACTCTCTGTTCTCCTCCCGCATGCTGGCAAGATCCAACTTCATCCTCCGACAAGATAAGCAAGGGGAGTGATCCTGCCAAAGGTAACAACAAACATATCGAGCGTTACCGGCAAACGAAGGGCACAAATTGGCTGATTAACGAATATGGTCACTAACATGTAGGACAGACTTAAGTGGTGTCTACATGTCAGTGACTCGAAGTACCCAAAAACCAGCAACCCAAAGTCAGCTAGTAATATTAACCTCCGTCTTCAGCTCCTTCATCCTCTTGAACGGCGGGGAAGCTGGCAACTTATCTTCTTCTACGACCTCTCGCTGGAACCTGACGTCGAAGGATGAGAGATCCTGCGAACGGATGTGCTGCGCCTGCGCGTGCGATTCCCCAGGGCGCTTCTGGCGTAACTCGGAGTTCTCCGCGCCGAGATGCGGAAGTTCCGCTCCCGGGGCCTTGTTGACCCTAAGCCGAGATAGCTCCTGTGTAAGCCGACGAAAAATGTTCAAAATGTTACAGATCAGGCATATCATTACCAGTGCAAACGAGGTAAGTGAATCTCCGGGATCTCGCCCAACGACCGCGGTTGGTCCAATGCCACCACATCTTCTCCGAGATTGACTAACTCCTTTACATCATCTTCTCCGACATTGACTATCTCCTTTACATCATCTTCTGCTCCGAGCTTGACCATCTCCTTTACATCATCTTCTCCTGCGAGCTTGATCATCTGCCTCACATCATCTTCTCCGGCGATATCGACCCTCTCCTGCGGAAGATAACAGATATAAGTCCGAGTATTACCAGCAAAACGAAGGTAATTAAAAGAGGCGTAGTAACCCTTGTGTCCTGGCTAATCAACGGCGGGGACGCTGAGCCCGCATCGTCTCCTCCGAGATCTCCCTTCGCAGGCAGGATTGTTAGAGACAGTGTACTTCTGGTAGTAGTATTTATGCGTGGGGCGCCAGGGGGTCGAGAAGCTAGGACTGCATCTTCTCCTCCGAGCTCTTCCTTGGTAGACATGACAAATGAAACGAGGTGTGGGGGGCGTAAAAGGTATAAAATGGCGGACGGCCGCCCCGCCTCGGCCCTCCAAGGCTTAATTTTTTTGCCTTACTAAACTAAAAACCCTATTTTGCGTCTCACACGGACTGCCCTCAGAGGGCTGCAGGGTCCCATATGCGTGCAGGTCCCACACTTTAGTGAGCACAAATCATATGCGGTAGGTAGGCAAACTTCCAACAATCTTCTTTGTCAAGTGAAGACACGTCGTCAAGACTCTCTCTCTCTCTCCCCCCTTTTGTCATTGAAAAAAAAAGAATATTAGACGGGCGCGTAGCCTGCACTGCAGGGGGGCGATTTTGACAAAAGTAATCCTTTTGGCGAAGAAAAACACAGAAAGCCACACAAAAAGGTTAGTCCAGTGAAATAGATTGCTCAGAGGGTCAGTCCGTAATTTTCTTTGCCAAAAGGGTTATTTCTGTCAAAATCGCCGCACTGCAGGTTTGCAGCACTGAAAAACCTTGCGTGCCAGTCAACATCACTTCCCGGATAGGTTGAAGCATTTCGAGGCCGTGACTGCTCTCCCTTCCTCTTCTCCTTCCGTGTGATGCCGCTTCCACCTTTTATCCTTTGCAACATTTGCAAAAAATTGTCCGTGACTTGTGCTCACTGAAGTGTGGGACCTCACGCATGGGAACCACACGTAAGTGACAGACATGTTGGTGTAATAATTCGGGTGATCATTATACTGTATTAGAACTCCGTACAAAGTTTCGTATGGATTCAAGGGTAGGAAAGCCAAGTTAACTTATTTACATGACATTATTTTTTCCATGAAGCCAAGTTAACTCATCTAACACTTGGTACATTTTGGTTATATATTCGAAATTTTACTTGAAACTTGTTGGTCATGCCATTTTACTACTCGCCTAACACTTTTTCCGCGCGTGAAGGGATGGGGTGGGCGTGATGCTACCCTAAATTTGTGGGACCCCAAAAAACTTGCAAATCAAGCCAAAGAAACACGATCTTGTCCCCCCCCCCCCATGATTTTGACCTAAATTTGAAATCAAGCCAAAGGTGGTTCAAAAACGGCAATCGGAAATCATGGATTGTTCATCATTTTTCTATATAGCTAGGGAAAATAGCAGACATGCCATACCAATGTTTTAGAAAAGAGCCCTTCAAAAAAGTGTGGCAACATGTTGGAATTCGACCATCTTAATTTCTTCCCACGTGTGAGCTTTGGTACTACTACTACACAAGAACCATGTCAAACTTTTGAATCATGGCCCATTTTATGTATATATTTGCAACTTTTCATGCACGCATGAAAACTTTGCAAAATATGTGCATTTTGGGTTGTCGCACATAAATGTGTGTTTACTTGTCTGCCACCAATTAATCCAATTCTCATTTGTGGGGAAACATGACACGAGATGGCCATTTCCAAAGTTTCATGAATTATCTCAAAGTGAATCCATATATGTACAATTTTTGGGGGCTAAATTTCATGTTTTAAACCTAGCTAGTATTTGACCAAGATTCAAATGGGCATAAAATTCAAAAAAAAAACAGAAAAATGAAAAACCAAAGCACATAGCCTTCTTATGTCATATAGTAAGAATTCAAGTTGATAAACAAGGTCTAGACATATTCAAACTAGAAAAATCATGTATCTACCCCTAACACTCTAAACTCTGTCTTATGAAGTCAAGCATGAAGAGAAGTGGTTTTGGGTTTCAAACATGGAAATTTCAAAAACCTCCCAAAAGCTTCATTTTAGAGTGACTAAGAAGGATCCATGCTTACCTTTTAATTTTTAGATTTTAAACTTGTTTAAATCTTTGTGAAACCTAGGATTTGACCAAGATTCAAATGGGCATAAAAAATCAGGAAAAAGCCAAAAGAATGATAAACCAAAGCACATAGCATTCTTATGTCATACAGTAAGCATTCAAGTTGATTAACAAGGTCTAGACATATTCAAACTAGAAAATCATGTATATATCTGTCCCTAACCTTAAACTCTGTCTTATATATGAAGTCAATCATGAAGAGAAGTGGTTTGGGTTTCAAACATGAAAATTTCAAGAACATCCCAAAAGTCGCTTCATTTTAGAGTGACTAAGAAGGATCCAGGCTTACCTTTTCGTTTTCATATTATATACTTGTTTAAATCCAGGTCAAACATAGGATTTGACCAAGATTCAAATGGGCATAAAATAAAAAAATAGAAGAATGAAAAACAAAAGCACATAGTCTTCGTATGTCATATAGTAAGCTTTCAAGTTGATAAACAAGGTTTAGACATGTTCAAACCAGACAAATCATGTATCTAGCCCCTAACCATAAACTCGGTCGATCTTATGAAGTCTAGCATGAAGAGAAGTCGTATTGGTTTAAAACATGAAAATTTCAAGAACCACCCAAAATCTTCAAATGGGCATAAAATTCAAAAAAACCAGAAAAATGAAAAACCAAAGCACATAGCCTTCTTATGTCATATAGTAAGAATTCAAGTTGATAAACAAGGTCTAGACATATTCAAACAAGACAAATCATGTATCTACCCCTAACACTCTAAACTCTGTCTTATGAAGTCAAGCATGAAGAGAAGTGGTTTTGGGTTTCAAACATGGAAATTTCAAAAACCTCCCAAAAGCTTCATTTTAGAGTGACTAAGAAGGATCCATGCTTACCTTTTAATTTTCAGATTTTAAACTTGTTTAAATCTTTGTGAAACCTAGGATTTGACCAAGATTCAAATGGGCATAAAAATTCAGGAAAAAACCAAAAGAATGATAAACCAAAGCACATATCATTCTTATGTCATAGAGTAAGCATTCAAGTTGATTAACAAGGTCTAGACATATTCAAACTAGAAAATCATGTATATATCTATTCCTAACCTTAAACTCTGTCTTATGAAGCAATCATGAAGAGAAGTGGTTTTGGGTTTCAAACATGAAAATTTCAAGAACATCCCAAAAGTCGCTTCATTTTAGAGTGACTAAGAAGGATCCAGGCTTACCTTTTCGTTTTCATATTTTATACTTGTTTAAATCCAGGTCAAACATAGGATTTAACCAAGATTCAAATGGGCATAAAATAAAAAAAATAGAAGAATGAAAAACAAAAGCACATAGTCTTCTTATGTCATATAGTAAGCTTGCAAGTTGATAAACAAGGTTTAGACATGTTCAAACCAGACAAATCATGTATCTAGCCCCTAACCATAAACTCGGTCGATCTTATGAAGTCTAGCATGAAGAGAAGTCGTATTGGTTTCAAACATGAAAATTTCAAGAACCACCCAAAATCTTCAAATGGGCATATAACATTCAAAAAACCAGAAAAATGAAAAACCAAAGCACATATATAGCCTTCTTATGTCATATAGTAAGCATTCAAGTTGATAAACAAGCATGTCTAGACATATTCAAACCCGACAAATCATGTATCTACCCCTAACCCTAAACTCTGCATGTCTTATGAAGTCAACCATGAAGAGAGAAGTGGTTTTTGGGTTTCAAACATTGAGATTTCAAGAACCCCCCAAAAGCTTCATTTTAGAATGACTAGCTAGGAAGGATCCAGGCTTACCTTTTCATTTTCATGCTATAGACTTGTTTAAATCTTGGTCAAACCTAGGATTTGACCAAGATTCAAATGGGCATAAACATTCAAAAAAATCAAAAAATCAAAAACCAAAGCACATATAGTCTTCTTATGTCATATAGTAAGAATTGAAGTTGATAAACAAGGTATAGACATATTCAAACTAGACAAATCATGTATCTACCCCCTAAAGCCCTAAACTAGCTTTGTCTTATGAAGTCAAGCATGAAGAGAAATGGTTTTGGGTTTCAAATTAAACATGGAAATTTCAAGAACCCCCCCAAAGCTTCATTTTGGAGTGACTAAGAAGGATCGAGGTTTACCTTTTCATTTTCATGTTTTAAACTGCCTTAGATCTTGGTCAAACCTATGATTTCACCACGACTCAAATGGGCATAAAAATAAAAAATAAAAAAATGAAAAACCAAAGCACATAGCCTTCTTATGTCATATATAGTAAGCATTCAACTTGATGAACATGGCTGGTCTAGACATATTCATAATAGAAAAAACGTGTATCTACCCCCTAACGATTAATTAACTTTGTCTTAATTATGAAGTCAAGCATGAAGAGAAGTGTTTTTGGGTTTCAGACATGGAAATTTTGAAAACCTCCCAAAAACTTCATCTTAGAGTGACAAAGAAGGATCCAAGCTTACCTTTTCATTTTCATGTTTTAAGCTTGTTTAAATATTGGTCAAGCCTAGGATTTGACCAAGATTCAAATGGGCATAAAAATTCTGGAAAAATAAAAAAATAAAAACCAAAGCACATAGTCTTCTTACGTCATATATATCTATAGTAAGCATATTCAAGTAGATAAACAAGGTATAGACATATTCAAAACAGACAAATCCTGTATCTACCCCCTAACCCTAAACTCGGTCTTATGATGCCTAGCATGAAGAGAAGTCGTTTTGGGTTTCAAACGTTTAAGCCAAAAGCCCCATTTCATATATTTCAAATTTGGTTCAAATTTGAAAGACATACAAGTTATAGCACACATAGTGCATACATGTTCACACATACTGCACTACTCCCTCCGTCCACAAATAAGTGTACATTTGGGTTTTTGGATAAGTCAAACTTTAACAATTTTGACCATTTTTTTACCAAAAAGTAGCAACATGTGTGACATCAAATTACTATATTATGAGACTGTATTTTGAGATGAATCTAGTGATGGTAGTTTAGTGTCATAAATGTTGTTACGTTTCCCTAAAAAGTTAGTCAAAGTTAATAAAGTTTGACTTATCTAAAAACTCAAATGTACACTTATTTGTGGACGGAGGGAGTAGATGCTAATTAACCCTATAGTTTGAGGCCATTTGGATGAGGTCGAAAAAAATCTTGGATTAGAAATGGGGTTGTTCGAACCCCGTAGTTGGATTTTTTATGAACTTGATCTGTAGTACTGGGCAAAACCCTAGTTTAACGTATTTAATTATAGATTCGTAGGTTGATTTTTCTACCTTTTTATTATTATTACTATGCAGCACATGTGTGTTTGCCCGTCGAGTGAAACTCGGAGGAAGAGGGATCACTCGGAAGGAGAGAAGAAGGGAGAGCATTATGGTGTCTCCCCTTTTTCGGGTGATGATGTTGACTTTTGTGCAGGGTTTGTCAGTGAGCAGGAGGTGCGAGCGAGCGAGCGAGCGAGTCGAGCGAGGCCGAGAATGAGAGAGATTTGTTTTTTTTGTGAGAGGGACAACCGAAGGATCCAGAAGGACCCACAGACTTCCAAAACGCATCCTGATGCGTCTTCTCTTGACAAAGAAGATGGCTTGGAGTTTGCGTACCTACTGCACTTGACTTGTGCTCACTGAAGTGTGGGACCTCACGCATGGGCACCACACGTAAGTGACAGACCTGTTGGTGTAAAAACTCGGTTGATTATTATAGTGCATTAGAACAAAGTTTCCTATGGATTCAACGGTAGGAAATCCAAGTTAAGGGCTCCTTTGATTTAAAGGATAGGAAAAGCATAGGAATAGGAAATGTATAGGATTGGAATGGCATGTCTACTTGAATCCTATAGGAAGATGAAGTGTGTTTGATTGTAGCAAAGGAATTTTTTCATGAGCTATGAGCTAATGCTTATTTCCTATAGGAATTACACTACAAGATTCCTATAGGAATTTTTCCTATAGGATATGTTCCTATGAATCAAACAACATGTATAGGAAATTTTCCCATAGGAACCAAATCCTTCACACTTCCTATGCAAATCCTTTGAATCAAAGGAGCCCTAACTCATTTACATGACATTAATTTTTCCATGAAGCAAAGTTAACACATCTATCAATTGGTACATTTTGGAGTGACTAAGAAGGATCCATGCTTATTCGTTTTCACGTGTTAAATTTGTTTAAATCTTGCTCAAACCTAGGATTTCACCAAGATTGAAATGGGCATGAAAATTCAAAAAAAAATGAAATACCAATGCACATAGTCTTCTTCTGTGATATAGTAAGCATTCAAGATGATAAACAAGGTCTAGACATATTCAAACCAGGCAAATCATGTATCTACTCCCTAACGACCCTAAACTCCGTCTTATGAAGTAAGGCATGAAGAGAAGTGGTTTTGGGTTTCAAACATGCAAATTTCAAAAACCTCCCAAAAGCTTCATTTTAGAGTGACTAAGAAGGATCGAGGCTTACCTTTTCATTTTCATGTTTTAAACTTGTTTAAATCTTGGTCAAACCTAGCTAGTATTTGACCAATATTCAAATGGGCATAAAATTCAAAAAAAATCAGAAAAATGAAAAACCAAAGCACATAGCCTTCTTATGTCATATAGTAAGAATTCAAGTTGATAAACAAGGTCTAGACATATTCAAACTAGAAAAATCATGTATCTACCCCTTACACTCTAAACTCTGTCTTATGAAGTCAATTAAGCATGAAGAGAAGTGGTTTTGGGTTTCAAACATGGAAATTTCAAAAACCTCCCAAAAGCTTCATTTTAGAGTGACTAAGAAGGATCCATGCTTACCTTTTAATTTTCAGATTTTAAACTTGTTTAAATCTTTGTGAAACCTAGGATTTGACCAAGATTCAAATGGGCATAAAAATTCAGGAAAAAACCAAAAGATTGATAAACCAAAGCACATAGCATTCTTATGTCATACAGTAAGCATTCAAGTTGATAAACAAGGTCTAGACATATTCAAACTAGAAAATCATGTATATATCTGCCCCTAACCTTAAACTCTGTCTTATGAAGTCAATCATGAAGAGAAGTGGTTTTGGGTTTCAAACATGAAAATTTCAAGAACATCCCAAAAGCCGCTTCATTTTAGAGTGACTAAGAAGGATCCATGCTTACCTTTTCGTTTTCATATTATATACTTGTTTAAATCCAGGTCAAACATAGGATTTGACCAAGATTCAAATGGGCATAAAATAAAAAAAATAGAAGAATGAAAAACAAAAGCACATAGTCTTCGTATGTCATATAGTAAGCTTTCAAGTTGATAAACAAGGTTTAGACATGTTCAAACCAGACAAATCATGTATCTACCCCCTAACCATAAACTCGATCGATCTTATGAAGTCTAGCCTGAAGAGAAGTCGTATTGGTTTCAAACATGAAAATTTCAAGAACCTCCCAAAATCT
The DNA here is from genome assembly GCA_030979885.1 of Lolium multiflorum. NCBI lineage: Eukaryota > Viridiplantae > Streptophyta > Magnoliopsida > Poales > Poaceae > Lolium > Lolium multiflorum. The sequence continues at coordinate 220,036,062 of CM061747.1, forward strand.
TCAAATGGGCATAATATTCAAAAAAACCAGAAAAATGAAAAACCAAAGCACATAGCCTTCTTATGTCATATAGTAAGAATTCAAGTTGATAAACAAGGTCTAGACATATTCAAACTAGACAAATCATGTATCTACCCCTAACACTCTAAACTCTGTCTTATGAAGTCAAGCATGAAGAGAAGTGGTTTTGGGTTTCAAACATGGAAATTTCAAAAACCTCCCAAAAGCTTCATTTTAGAGTGACTAAGAAGGATCCATGCTTACCTTTTAATTTTCAGATTTTAAACTTGTTTAAATCTTTGTGAAACCTAGGATTTGACCAAGATTCAAATGGGCATAAAAATTCAGGAAAAAACCAAAAGAATGATAAACCAAAGCACATAGCATTCTTATGTCATAGAGTAAGCATTCAAGTTGATTAACAAGGTCTAGACATATTCAAACTAGAAAATCATGTATATATCTATTCCTAACCTTAAACTCTGTCTTATGAAGCAATCATGAAGAGAAGTGGTTTTGGGTTTCAAACATGAAAATTTCAAGAACATCCCAAAAGTCGCTTCATTTTAGAGTGACTAAGAAGGATCCAGGCTTACCTTTTCGTTTTCATATTTTATACTTGTTTAAATCCAGGTCAAACATAGGATTTGACCAAGATTCAAATGGGCATAAAATAAAAAAAATAGAAGAATGAAAAACAAAAGCACATAGTCTTCTTATGTCATATAGTAAGCCTTGCAAGTTGATAAACAAGGTTTAGACATGTTCAAACCAGACAAATCATGTATCTAGCCCCTAACCATAAACTCGGTCGATCTTATGAAGTCGATCTAGCATGAAGAGAAGTCGTATTGGTTTCAAACATGAAAATTTCAAGAACCACCCAAAATCTTCAAATGGGCATATAACATTCAAAAAACTAGAAAAATGAAAAACCAAAGCACATATATAGCCTTCTTATGTCATATAGTAAGCATTCAAGTTGATAAACAAGCATGTCTAGACATATTCAAACCCGACAAATCATGTATCTACCCCTAACCCTAAACTCTGCATGTCTTATGAAGTCAACCATGAAGAGAAGTGGTTTTGGGTTTCAAACATTGAGATTTCAAGAACCCCCCAAAAGCTTCATTTTAGAATGACTAGCTAGGAAGGATCCAGGCTTACCTTTTCATTTTCATGTTATAGACTTGTTTAAATCTTGGTCAAACCTAGGATTTGACCAAGATTCAAATGGGCATAAACATTCAAAAAAATCAAAAAATCAAAAACCAAAGCACATATAGTCTTCTTATGTCATATAGTAAGAATTGAAGTTGATAAACAAGGTCTAGACATATTCAAACTAGACAAATCATGTATCTACCCCCTAAAGCCCTAAACTAGCTTTGTCTTATGAAGTCAAGCATGAAGAGAAGTGTTTTTGGGTTTCAGACATGGAAATTTTGAAAACCTCCCAAAAACTTCATCTTAGAGTGACAAAGAAGGATCCAAGCTTACCTTTTCATTTTCATGTTTTAAGCTTGTTTAAATATTGGTCAAGCCTAGGATTTGACCAAGATTCAAATGGGCATAAAAATTCTGGAAAAATAAAAAAAATAAAAACCAAAGCACATAGTCTTCTTACGTCATATATATCTATAGTAAGCATATTCAAGTAGATAAACAAGGTATAGACATATTCAAAACAGACAAATCATGTATCTACCCCCTAACCCTAAACTCGGTCTTATGATGCCTAGCATGAAGAGAAGTCGTTTTGGGTTTCAAACGTTTAAGCCAAAAGCCCCATTTCATATATTTCAAATTTGGTTCAAATTTGAAAGACATACAAGTTATAGCACACATAGTGCATACATGTTCACACATACTGCACTAGATGCTAATTAACCCTATAGTTTGAGGCCATTTGGATGAGGTCGAAAAAAATCTTGGATTAGAAATGGGGTTGTTCGAACCCCGTAGTTGGATTTTTTATGAACTTGATCTGTAGTACTGGGCAAAACCCTAGTTTAACGTATTTAATTATAGATTCGTAGGTTGATTTTTCTACCTTTTTATTATTATTAGCACATGTGTGTTTGCCCGTCGAGTGAAACTCGGAGGAAGAGGGATCACTCGGAAGGAGAGAAGAAGGGAGAGCATTATGGTGTCTCCCCTTTTTCGGGTGATGATGTTGACTTTTGTGCAGGGTTTGTCAGTGAGCAGGAGGTGCGAGCGAGCGAGCGAGCGAGTCGAGGCCGAGAATGAGAGAGATTTGTTTTTTTGTGAGAGGGACAACCGAAGGATCCAGAAGGACCCACAGATTTCCAAAACGCATCCTGATGCGTCTTCTCTTGACAAAGAAGATGGCTTGGAGTTTGCGTACCTACTGCACTTGACTTGTGCTCACTGAAGTGTGGGACCTCACGCATGGGCACCACACGTAAGTGACAGACCTGTTGGCAATGTTGGTGTAAAAACTCGGTTGATTATTATAGTGCATTAGAACAAAGTTTCCTATGGATTCAACGGCAGGAAATCCAAGTTAACTCATTTACATGACATTAATTTTTCCATGAAGCAAAGTTAACACATCTATCAATTGGTACATTTTGGAGTGACTAAGAAGGATCCATGCTTATTCGTTTTCACGTGTTAAATTTGTTTAAATCTTGCTCAAACCTAGGATTTCACCAAGATTGAAATGGGCATGAAAATTCAAAAAAAAATGAAATACCAATGCACATAGTCTTCTTCTGTCATATATAGTAAGCATTCAAGATGATAAACAAGGTCTAGACATATTCAAACCAGGCAAATCATGTATCTACTCCCTAACGACCCTAAACTCCGTCTTATGAAGTAAGGCATGAAGAGAAGTGGTTTTGGGTTTCAAACATGCAAATTTCAAAAACCTCCCAAAAGCTTCATTTTAGAGTGACTAAGAAGGATCGAGGCTTACCTTTTCATTTTCATGTTTTAAACTTGTTTAAATCTTGGTCAAACCTAGCTAGTATTTGACCAAGATTCAAATGGGCATAAAATTCAAAAAAAATCAGAAAAATGAAAAACCAAAGCACATAGCCTTCTTATGTCATATAGTAAGAATTCAAGTTGACAAACAAGGTCTAGACGTATTCAAACTAGACAAATCATGTATCTACCCCTTACACTCTAAACTCTGTCTTATAAAGTCAATTAAGCATGAAGAGAAGTGGTTTTGGGTTTCAAACATGGAAATTTCAAAAACCTCCCAAAAGCTTCATTTTAGAGTGACTAAGAAGGATCCATGCTTACCTTTTAATTTTCAGATTTTAAACTTGTTTAAATCTTTGTGAAACCTAGGATTTGACCAAGATTCAAATGGGCATAAAAATTCAGGAAAAAACCAAAAGATTGATAAACCAAAGCACATAGCATTCTTATGTCATATAGTAAGCATTCAAGTTGATAAACAAGGTCTAGACATATTCAAACTAGAAAATCATGTATATATCTGCCCCTAACCTTAAACTCTGTCTTATGAAGTCAATCATGAAGAGAAGTGGTTTTGGGTTTCAAACATGAAAATTTCAAGAACATCCCAAAAGCCGCTTCATTTTAGAGTGACTAAGAAGGATCCATGCTTACCTTTTCGTTTTCATATTATATACTTGTTTAAATCCAGGTCAAACATAGGATTTAACCAAGATTCAAATGGGCATAAAATAAAAAAAATAGAAGAATGAAAAACAAAAGCACATAGTCTTCGTATGTCATATAGTAAGCTTTCAAGTTGATAAACAAGGTTTAGACATGTTCAAACCAGACAAATCATGTATCTACCCCCTAACCATAAACTCGGTCGATCTTATGAAGTCTAGCATGAAGAGAAGTCGTATTGGTTTCAAACATGAAAATTTCAAGAACCTCCCAAAATCTTCAAATGGGCATAAAATTCAAAAAAACCAGAAAAATGGAAAACCAAAGCACATAGCCTTCTTATGTCATATAGTAAGAATTCAAGTTGATAAACAAGGTCTAGACATATTCAAACTAGACAAATCATGTATCTACCCCTAACACTCTAAACTCTGTCTTATGAAGTCAAGCATGAAGAGAAGTGGTTTTGGGTTTCAAACATGGAAATTTCAAAAACCTCCCAAAAGCTTCATTTTAGAGTGACTAAGAAGGATCCATGCTTACCTTTTAATTTTCAGATTTTAAACTTGTTTAAATCTTTGTGAAACCTAGGATTTGACCAAGATTCAAATGGGCATAAAAATTCAGGAAAAAACCAAAAGAATGATAAACCAAAGCACATAGCATTCTTATGTCATAGAGTAAGCATTCAAGTTGATTAACAAGGTCTAGACATATTCAAACTAGAAAATCATGTATATATCTATTCCTAACCTTAAACTCTGTCTTATGAAGCAATCATGAAGAGAAGTGGTTTTGGGTTTCAAACATGAAAATTTCAAGAACATCCCAAAAGTCGCTTCATTTTAGAGTGACTAAGAAGGATCCAGGCTTACCTTTTCGTTTTCATATTTTATACTTGTTTAAATCCAGGTCAAACATAGGATTTGACCAAGATTCAAATGGGCATAAAATAAAAAAATAGAAGAATGAAAAACAAAAGCACATAGTCTTCTTATGTCATATAGTAAGCCTTGCAAGTTGCACTACAAGAAAAGTTCTGATAGACAACGTCCCAAAATCGTCAACTAAGGGGCATTTTTCGTCGCCTATGGGCCTAACCCGACGATATGGGTTCCGTTGTCGAAACTGCGTCAGGCAAAGTCCAACGACGATTTTTTCGGTCCGTCGCGCTTGGGCGCCCTTCCGCCACGGAAAATCGGACCGTTGCGGAAGTGTTTTCGGGAGCCCGTTGACTGCTGACGTCATGCAAACTGACACGTGGCAGACGCCGTTGCCAGTTAACGGCGTTAACCGGCTGAAACCCCGTGGTAGATGGTAGGCCCACACGAGGCCTGCCACGTCTTAAGCGGGCCGGGCCAGATGACATAGTTTGACCGGTCAACTATATAGCTGGGCTGGTCCATTAGTTACGTGGGCCGGGCCTAACCTCTAAGGTTGACTGGTCAAAACTTAAATGGGCCGGCCCATTTAACATGTGGGGTCCCTTACAGCAACTGGGCCGGCCCAAGAAGCAAGTGGGCGGGCAAAAACACAGGTGGGTCCCACTTTCCTGTTAAAAGGCCGGCCCATTTAGTGTGTGGGGTCCACCGTATAGCAAGTGGGCCGACCAACAAGCTAGTGGGCGGGCCAAAAACACAGGTGGGTCCCACTTTCCAGTTAAAGGGTCGGCCCATTTAGTTTGTGGGGTCCACCATATAGCAAGTGGGCCGGCCCAACAAAATAGTGGGCCGGGCCAAAAACACAGGTGGGTCCCACTTTCCTGTTAAAGGGCCGGCCCATTTAGTATGTGGGGCCCACCATATAGCAAGTGGGTGGCCCACCAAGATAGTGGGCGGGCCAAAAACACAGGTGGGTCCCACATTCCTGTTAATGGGCGGCCCATTTGGTATGTGGGGTCCACCATATAGAAAGTGGGCCGGCCCAACAAGATAGTGGGCCGGGCCAAAACACAGGTGGGTCCCACCTTCCTATTAAAGGGCCGGCCCATTTGGTGTGTGGGGTCCACCATATAGAAAGTGGGCCGGCCCAACAAGATAGTGGGCCGGGCCAAAAACACAGGTGGGTCCCACCTTCCTATTAAAGGGCCGGCCCATTTACCATGTGGGACCACCATAGAGCAAGTGGGCCGGCCCAATAAGCATGTGGAGCCCATTATCGTGTAACCGGGCCGGCCTACTAAAGAAGTGGGCCGGCCCAAAATGAAAGTGGGTCCCACACTACTGTAAGTGGGCCGGCCCAATCTGTTGTAGGGCCCTACTTGTTTGACTAGTCAACTTGCATTAAATTTCATGAGCCTAAAATCTGATTTCAATGATACACACAAGTACATACACAAATAAAACAAATAGGAAAATTACAAGGCAATTAATGTGCCCAAATAAAAAAATTACATAGAATCATTGAGGACTTCTATTAGCATCATCAATAACACGTTGACATTTGGCAATCGCCTTGATTGAATCTTGTGTACTCTTTGTCAACATATCAGCTACAGATCTTAAAGCAGCAATACCATGTCTTTTATAAAGTACAGCCTTGAGATATTTACTGTCTGATGAAAGAAATGGTCTAGGTTGACGGCTATGAGAAGATGCATCAGAAGAAAGATCAGAACTTTTTGTGGGCCTCACTGGTAATGAAGATTGCTTCATCACAACTGCATTCTGATAATAATGCAAAAAGAGTTAAACGATGAACTATGCAAACATTTATTATGCAATGTAGATATAAGATAATAACAAGTTGCATAAATAAGACATGTATGGAACTTGTACTAAGCACAAACTTACATCATAATGTTGCACAGGGTCGCTACAGATCCTTTTTTGGCGACTATCTTCTAATGATGACTGCTTCATTAAAACTGCATTCTGGTAACATTGTAAACATAGTTACAACAATTAACTATTCAAACATGTATTACGCAATGTAGAGATCAGATAACAACATGTAGCAGAAATAAGCACAAGATAAGATAAGATGCATGTACTAAGCACATACTGGCTCACTGCAGGTCCTTCTCTTGCGTGCACTAGTCGTGGTCAACATGCCTATCATTTTAGGTTCAGCCATCAAGTGAAATGCTAATCCTCCTGCTCCATTGTCCTTAATCTGTGTTTAGATATCACATTTAAGACCAAGTCAGCTGGTTTCAAATAACAAAAAACTTGAGCTGCCAAATGAATAAGCCAATATTTACCAGATATCAGATTAAAACCAACTAGATGTTGCTTTGCATGAGATACGAATTTCAGACATTCAGATTTAGAGTAGGGTAATGCCAAGGTTTTACACATAAAGTAAACTGGCATTAAGAATGACCAAATGTCAGGTTCAAATCACCCTCGAAGTTTCTCCAAGACAAGCATATCAAATAGGCAGAAACATAGTAAAGCATGAATGGCATTGCTATGGCAGGGTTCCAAGTGTTAATCTCTTGCATAAGGAACAATGCATATAGGTTATAGATAATAACGGAAGTAAACTGCCAAAATTACCAACCACGAACTCAGATTCCAACCTTACCTAGCGTCCCCGCTGTTAATGTTGGATGTTCTAATAAGTGGTTCGCATGATCAATCCCTAGGAAAAATAACATTGACAAGTCAGTCTACGATAATACAAAGACCAGACATGCACGCAGCAATAACTATATAAGCTAAAGACGAGGTATAAGAGCAAGCAGATTGGAAATGCACATAGCATGATTATAAAAGCAGTGTGAGAATAGCAGACACGAGAAAACAGCTAGCGGTGAGCTAATGACGTGGTATAAGAACAAGCAGATTGGAAATGCCCATAGCACGACTATAAAAGCAGTGCGACAATAGCATGCAGTACAAAAACAGTTGGCAGCAAATGAATGGGTACAAGGCTATAAATATGTGGATGCACACAGGTGTCAGTAGAATGAACAGGATGGTAGCGACCGGATAATGCTTTTGTACTGTACAACATTTAAACAAACTTCATGCGAAGCAACACATCAAGAAAGTTAACGGCATATGAGATCTGCAAATAACTACACAAAACATGGCTAAAGAAACACCGCGATCTAACGGGCCAGCGTACTAACCAAGCTGCGGCGGGGTGGACGGGGGCGGCAACTTGCATTCCAGCGGCGGCGAACGCGGGAGACGATGAATCGACCCTGTTTCAGTAGAAGCGGGCGTTAGTGAAGCAGATCTGGTTGGCTGGCAAGGTATTCGGTGAAGTTGATACAGCCGCTGCGGCGAGGTAGTCGGTGGCGAGGTCGGCGGTGAAGCAGATCCGTCGGTGGCGAGGTCGGCGGTGAAGCAGATCCGTCGGTGGCGAGGTCGGCGGTGAAGCAGATCCGTCGGTGACGAGGGCGGCGGGGGAGCGGATCAGGTGGGTGGACAGCCAACACGATCAAGGCTACGCTGTGGAGGAGTATGCCGGCGGCGAAGCAGATCTAGTACTGTAGAGAGTCAGAGCTTTGGCGTGTGAGAGTATTTTTGAGCTAATGGGGCGAATGGTTGGTGGGTGGGTGTGGGCCTGTGGGGAGGGTTCGGGATCTAGGCAAGATATTTCATTGTTACCGAATGAGCCCTCCATGGTCGGTGGGTTGTAGCTTCCGGACCAGGGTTAAAAGGGTAAAACTGGTCACGGGATTTTCGAATGGATGCGGCGGGATGATTTGGCGCGTGGCCGAAATTTTCAGTTTCAAGCTACGAGCAGAACGACAAAAATAATGTTCTTCCCCAGGGAGCTCTCATTTCTTCCTCTTCTCTTTCTCTCTCGAGTCTCTCCCACTCCCCCGGCTCCTCTCCCCCTTCTCTCCGGCGGCCTCGCCGGCCGGAGACGAGGCCGACTTCTCTCTGTATATTGTACACCCTCCGAACTAAATTAATTGATTCAACTTTCCTTAGACGTGTATGTATCTAGAGTAAAAACATGTGTGGATACATCCATATTTAGATAAGCAAAGTTGAGTCAGCTAATTTGGATCCGAGGGAGTTAGTGTTGTTGTAAGCTTAGATCCAGTGTTTCCCATGAGCAGAATGGCGCAATGGAGTCGGGGATCTCGTCATCGGCTTCAGATCTGGCCTATGGTGAATCTGGCGGATCTTGCCGGCCAAACCCCGATCTGGTGCCATCAATGTGATGGCGCTAACGGTGAGGCTTGCTTTGGTCAGTGCTTCAGATCTGGCCAATGGGGAAGTCAAGCTGCTAAAGTTCACAAGCTCGGGGCATACGACGGCGTCATCCGTCTTGCCCGTGCACATCTTGGACTTTCAGCGACCCTTCTCAGAGCCAATATGCCGTTGCTGAGGCCCTTCTTCTCCTTCGTCCTGGCGACTACCGGCGACACCGTCCCAAGTGGTGCGTCCCCGGCGACGGAGTTGCTGGAAAGGATGCGGAGCAGAGATCTGATGTGCGGTCGAGAAGGACTCGATTGATTTTCTTCTATATGTTTTGGGGTCCTTTTTGTAAAGTTGCAGGTTCTATTAGTTATTGTCTAGTACTTTTGGTCCTCTATGTAATTTTTTGGACTAGTTTCCATTGGCACTGATAAACTTGAATTTTGACAAGTTCACGGGAAAAAAATTCCTTTGCACATATGGCCTATCATGTATAAACATTCTTGAGATTTAAACTATATGTAATGTGCCATGCATTAACCCTAAACCATATATATGTAACTAACCCTAGCTGATCAAACCCTACTTAATTAAAACAAATAACCCTAAACTATACGCATGCACTTTATGCGCAAAGGCGCGGGTGCCTCTAATAATGTGTGTGCGCACTCGATCGATGATCCCTAAACCTTATACAACCCTGAAACCCTAATCCCTAATCCCTAAACCCTAAACACCCTAAACACTAAACCCTAGACCCTAAACCCTAACCCTAAACCCTAATTAAACCCTATATATAGGCCAACGACACTTAATTGTGCATCAAGCAGGCCAGGGGTGCCTCGCGGTCCTCTAATTAAATTAAATGTGCCATGCATTAACCCTAAACCATATATATGTAACTAACCATAGCTAATCAACCCTACTTAATGAAAACACATAACCCTAAACTATACTAGCTATAACCCGATCTAATAAAAACATGCTCTATATATAGCAGCTAGCTAGCAAACCGTAGATTAACACCAATTAATATATACATGGCCTATATCGATCATGTTGTATAACATATCCCTGAGATTCATTAATTAATTATATAATTATCGTGATAAATTAATTAACTTTAATTTTGACAAGTTCTCTCGAATGAAAACACATTTGATTAAGTTGCCTCATAATATATATATATAATTAGTGTGCATGCATGGCCTACCATGCATTCGTGCATATATTTTAATGTATATTTGAACATATTCTTGGGGATTTCAATCTCTCTCTCTCGATCATCTATATATCGTTGGTGGCCAAAAAACACACATATATATATATGCATGCAATTTATGCGTAAAGGCGCGGGTGCCTCTAATAATGTGTGTGCGCACTCGATCGATGATCCCTAAACCTTAAACAACCCTAAAACCTTAAATCCCTAATCCCTAAACCCTAAACACCCTAAACACTAAACCCTAAACCCTAGACCCTAAACGTACCCTAACCCTAACCCTAACCCTAACCCTAAACCCTAGCTAATCCTAAACCCCAATTAAACCCTATGTATAGGCCAACGACACTTAATTGTGCATCGATCGAGCGGGTCATGGGTGCCTCGCGATCCTCTAATAAAATTAAATGTGCCATGCATTAACCCTAAACCATATATATGTAACTAACCCTAGCTAATCAACCCTACTTAATTAAAACACATAACCCTAAACTATACTAGATATAACCCGATCTAATAAAAACATGCTCTATATATAGCAGCTAGCTAGCAAACCGTAGATTAACACCAATTAAAATATACATGGCCTATATCGATCATGTTGTATAACATATCCCTGAGATTCATTAATTAATTATATAATTATCGTGATAAATTAATTAACTTGAACTTTGACAAGTTCTCTCGAATGAAAACACATTTGATTAAGTTGCCTCATAATATATATATAATTAGTGTGCATGCATGGCCTACAATGCATTCGTGCATATATTTTAATGTATATTTGAACATATTCTTGGGGATTTCAATCTCTCTCTCTCGATCATCTATATATCGTTGGTGGCCAAAAAACACACATATATATGCATGCAATTTATGCGTAAAGGCGCGGGTGCCTCTAATAATGTGTGTGCGCACTCGATCGATGATCCCTAAACCTTAAACAACCCTAAAACCTTAAATCCCTAATCCCTAAACCCTAAACACCCTAAACACTAAACCCTAAACCCTAGACCCTAAACGTACCCTAACCCTAACCCTAACCCTAAACCCTAGCTAATCCTAAACCCCAATTAAACCCTATGTATAGGCCAACGACACTTAATTGTGCATCGATCGAGCGGGTCATGGGTGCCTCGTGATCCTCTAATAAAATTAAATGTGCCATGCATTAACCCTAAACCATATATATGTAACTAACCCTAGCTAATCAACCCTACTTAATTAAAACACATAACCCTAAACTATACTAGCTAGCTATAACCCGATCTAATAAAAACATGCTCTATATATAGCAGCTAGCTAGCAAACCGTAGATTAACACCAATTAAAATATACATGGCCTATATCGATCATGTTGTATAACATATCCCTGAGATTCATTAATTAATTATATAATTATCGTGATAAATTAATTAACTTGAACTTTGACAAGTTCTCTCGAATGAAAACACATTTGATTAAGTTGCCTCATAATATATATATAATTAGTGTGCATGCATGGCCTACAATGCATTCGTGCATATATTTTAATGTATATTTGAACATATTCTTGGGGATTTCAATCTCTCTCTCTCGATCATCTATATATCGTTGGTGGCCCAAAAAACACACATATATACGCATGCACTTGATGCGTAAAGGCGCGGGTGCCTCTAATAATGTGTGTGCGCACTCGATCGATGATCCCTAAACCTTAAACAACCCTAAAACCCCTAAATCCCTAATCCCTAAACCCTAAACACCCTAAACACTAAACCCTAAACCCTAAACCCTAAACCCTAACCCTAACCCTCTAGCTAACCCTAAACCCTAATTAAACCCTATGTATAGGCCAACGTCACTTAATTGTGCATCGAGCAGCCCAGGGGTGCCTCGCGGTCCTCTAATTAAATTAATTGTGCCATGCATTAACCCTAAACCATATATATGTAACTAACCCTAGCTAATTAACCCTACTTAATTAAAACACATAACCCTAAACTATACTAGATATAACCCGATCTAATAAAAACATGCTCTATATATAGCAGCTAGCTAGCAAACCGTAGATTAACACCAATTAAAATATACATGGCCTATATATATCGATCATGTTGTATAACATATCCCTCAGATTCATTAATTAATTATATAATTATCGTGATAAATTAATTAACTTGAATTTTGACAAGTTCTCTCGAATGAAAACACATTTGATTAAGTTGCCTCATAATATATATATAATTAATTAGTGTACATGCATGGCCTACCATGCATTCGTGCATATATTTTAATGTATATTTGAACATATTCTTAGGGATTTCAATCTCTCTCTCGATCATCAATATATCGTTGGTGGCCAAAAAACACACACATATATATATACGCATGCAATTTATGCGTAAAGGCGCGGGTGCCTCTAATAATGTGTGTGCGCACTCGATCGATGATCCCTAAACCTTAAACAACCCCTAAAACCTTAAATCCCTAATCCCTAATCCCTAAACCCTAAACACCCTAAACACTAAACCCTAGACCCTAGACCCTAACCCTAACCCTAACCCTAAACCCTAGCTAACCCTAAACCCTAATTAAACCCTATGTATATATAGGCCAACGACACTTAATTGTGTGCATCGAGCAGGCCAGGGGTGCCTCGCGGTCCTCTAATTAAATTAAATGTGACATGCATTAACCCTAAACCATATATATGTAACTAACCCTAGCTAATCAACCCTACTTAATTAAAACACATAACCCTAAACTATACTAGATATAACCCGATCTAATAAAAGCATGCTCTATATATATAACAGCTAGCTAGCAAACCGTAGATTAACACCAATTAAAATATACATGGCCTATATTATATCGATCATGTTGTATAACATATCCCTCAGATTCATTAATTAATTATATAATTATCTTGATAAATTAATTAACTTTAATTTTGACAAGTTCTCTCGAATGAAAACACATTTGATTAAGTTGCCTCATAATATATATATAATTTTAGTGTGCATGCATGGCCTACCATGCATTCGTGCATATATTTTAATGTATATTTGAACATATTCTTGGGGATTTCAATCTCTCTCTCTCTCTCTCTCTCTCTCGATCATCTATATATAACGTTGGTGGCAAAAAACACACACATATATACGCATGCACTTTATGCGTAAAGACGCGGGTGCCTCTAATAATGTGTGTGCGCACTCGATCGATGATCCCTAAACCTTAAACGTACAACCCTAAAACCCTAAATTAATTATCGATCTCCCTGTGATTCATTAATTAATTATATATATAATTATCGATGATAAATTAATTAACTTGAATTTTGACAAGTTCTCTCGTATGAAAACACATTTGATCAAGTTGCCTAGCTCATAATATATATATAATTAGTGTGCATGCATGGCCTACCATGCATTCGTGCATATATTTTGATATATATATATTTGAACATGCATATTCTTGGGGATTTCAATCTCTCTCTCTCGATCATCTATATATCGTTGTTGGTGGCAAAAAAATACACATATATATACGCATGCACTTTATGCGCAAAGGCGCGGGTGCCTCTAATAATGTGTGTGCGCACTCGATCGATGATCCCTAAACCTTAAACAACCCTAAAACCCTAATCCCTAATCCCTAAACCCTAAACACCCTAAACACACTAAACCCTAGACCCTAAACACCCTAAACACTAAACCCTAAACCCTAGACCCTAAACACTAAACCCTAAACCCTAAACCTAAACCCTAAACCCTAAACCCTAAACCCTAAACCCTAAACCCTAAACCCTAAACCCTAAACCCTAAACCCTAAACCCTAAACCCTATAAACACCCTAAACACTAATTAAACCCTAAACCCTAGACCCTAAACACTAAACCCTAAACCCTAGACCCTAAACACCGTAAACACTAAACCCTAAACCCTAAACACCCTAAACACTAATTAAACCCTAAACCATAGACCCTAAACACTAGACCCTAAACCCTAGACCCTAAACACCCTAAACACTAAACCCTAGACCCTCTAAACACAGTAAACACTAAACCCTAAACCCTAGACCCTAGCTAAACACCCAAAACACTAAACCCTAAACCCAGCTAGCTAACCCTAAACCCTAATTAAACCCTATATATATAGGCCAACGACACTTAATTGTGCATCAAGCAGGCCAGGGGTGCCTCGCGGTCCTCTAGTTAAATTAAATGTGACATGCATTAACCCTAAACCATATATATATAACTAACCCCTAGCTAATCAAACCCTAGTTAATTAAAACACATAACCCTAAACTATACTAGCTATAACCCGATCTAATAAAAACATGCTCTATATATAGCATGCAGCTAGCTAGCAAATTAAACGGTAGATTAAAACCAATTAATATATACATGGCCTATATATCGATCATATGTTGTATAACATCTCCCTGAGATTCATTAATTAATTATATAATTATCGATGATAAATTAATTAACTTGAATTTTGACAAGTTCTCTCGAATGAAAACACATTTGATTAAGTTTCCTCATAATATATATATAATTAGTGTGCATGCATGGCCTACCATGCATGCATTCGTGCATATATTTTAATATATATTTGAACATATTCTTGGGGGATTTCAATCTCTCTCTCTCGATCATCTATATGTCGTTGGTGGCCAAAAAACACACACATATACGCATGCACTTTATGCGCAAAGGCGCGTGTGCCTCTAATAATGTGTGTGTGCGCACTCGATCGATGATCCCTAAACCTTAAACCCTAAATAAACCCTAATCCCTAATCCCTAAACCCTAAACACCATAAACATTAAACCCTAAACCCTAGACCCTAAACCCTAACCTCCTAACCCTAAACCCTAAACCCTAATTAAACCCTATATATAGGCCAATGACACTTAATTATGCATCAAGCAGGCCAGGGGTGCCTCGCGGTCCTCTAATTAAATTAAATGTGCCATGCATATATATGTGTTTAATTTGGGGATTTCAATCGCTCTCTCGTATGTAGCTCTCTCTACCTCTCTCTCTCTCTCTCTCTCTCTCGTTGGTGGCCAACAACACACACATGCACTTTGTGCGCAAAGGCATGCGCCTCTAATAATGTGTGCGCAGTCGATCGATCTAGTTTTGATTAATCATAGCACACAAATAAAGAAGTTGTATTTGAATCCACACAACCTAATCTAAAACACATAACCCCTAACATGGCCTAATTAATTAACCCTTCTCGATCTCTACCTAATTAGTGGAAATTGCACAAAATCAAAAGGGGTCCCTCACTAATTATGCATATCTGCTAGATTGTGATAAACTTTTGCCACATATATATTTGGTGGATGGGTGCATCTTGGCATGTAAACAATTAGTGTTTGCAAATGGCGTTGTCAAAATTTATGTACAAATGATTTCTTTCCATCCAAAGTGCATAAAATGGGAGTTTTAATGAAGAAAGTACAAATAAAACAGCTCAACATGCTTCCACACCCCGATTTTCACACGAAGTAGAGCATATTTAAAGGATAATTCCAGAGTTTTACTATTTTTCAAGCAACTTTGCTAATTTTCCCCCACTCACATGACTTTATGTCGATTTAACGAAAATATGGCGAATTTAAACTACATGGGCGGGATAGTTTGAATTGTGCGCGCGGCAAAGGGAACCGCCTATTCCTCAACCTTGTGCACGGCAAATTACACACGCAACTCCATTAAACGCCACCTACCGACCTTAATTATCACCCCGGCGGCCCGGCCGCATGACCCCCCACCCACCCGTACACAACTTATCCCCGTCCGTGCGAAGAGCTTCCCCTCCCCGTCCCGTCCGTGCGAAGAAGAAGCTTCCCCTCCCCGTCGTTCTTCTCGAGACGCACCGGCGGTCAAGTTGATCCACGGTAGGGCTGCTATCTCTAGCTCAATCATGTATCGGGCAAGACAGCCTAACGATTTATATTTTCTTGATGCTGCTAAAAAAATTCGTCAGTATGCTCGAACTAATTGGCACTTTATAGTTTTCCGCTCGATTTGTCATCGATCAATTTGTTCATTTGCGTGGGCATATAGAGTCAGTTCTGCACTCGATCCGTTAATTTGCTGAAATGCCATGGCAGAGTTTTGTACACGATCTGTTTGCTAAAATGTCGATGGGCATTTTTTGTTTTGTACTCGACATGATTGCTGAAATGCATAATCATGTAGTATAGTTTTGTACTCGATGGATATACATTTCCTACTTCGCCTTAAATTAATCACCAACCACTGTATCTCATAATTAAACAGATGGACAGAACTTGGATACTGCATGGACACTTATGTTCCCCTTCATATATAAATGGTGTTCAACCCTTTATGGGGTTTATTAGAGCTCATGATGGTCACAACCTGGACGTGTATTGCCCGCGCTGCACATGTATGAATGGTGAGAAGAGGCCTCACCCTGTAGTGGCAGATCATTTACACATTTTTGGGATGGACCGCACATATGTTAGGCGGGTTTAGCATGGTGAACCATATAATGATCCTTTAGCAGGAGAAGCAGATCTTGCTCACACTGTATGTGTGCTGGCATATGTAGTTAATTATTTATATTGATGCTGCCGCTGTTTCAATCAATAGTTTGCATTGCTGTGCAAGGTTCTGTACTCAAATTTAACTTGTTGCAGATGGATGGACGGGAAGGAGAGAAAAAGCGCTTGCTTCAGGAAACGGGTTTCAGCTCTGGGACATGTGCTGTGCCAGATGAGAAGGTAAATATGTAAAACGGCATTTGTTCAGGTTGCATCCCTTAGATGTTTGTCTAATCGGTTGATGTACTAATTGCAGAAGCATAGAGTTAAAGAGGTCTCTCAGTTTGATGGGAGATTTGAAGATGAATCTCAGTTTGATGCACCTGTGGATGGTACTGATGACGAGCCTTTCATAGACGAAGGTCCTGCACCTGAGATTATCCAGCCTACAGAAGGAGGCCGTGGACCGAGTACACAGCTTTGCGTTGAAGTGGATGCACGCCCGGAGATCATCACGGGCGTCCGGGTAGTCTCAAGACCACCCAGCCCTGATGCACCTGTGGATGGTACTGATGACGAGCCTCTCATAGACGAAGGTCCTGCACCTGAGATTATCCAGCCTACAGAAGGAGGCCGTGGACCGAGTACACAGCTTTGCGTTGAAGAGGATGCACACCCGGAGATCATCAGGGGCGTCCCGGTAGTCTCAGGACCACCCAGCCCTGATGCAAAATGTTGAGCTACTTTATGATTCGTACTCTTATGTTCTGGTGCTGTAGTATGTTATGATTTGTACGCCTTTGGCGCTAGATTAAGCATTCAGTGGATGATCGCGTTGCAAAATTCGACACCCACACAATCAGTTCATCGTACGAGTAGTAGCACAATTACTTCTACAGCGATTCCTGCCAGCGCATTAGTTGGTAGCATGAAACACTTTCAGGTACTCCCCTCTGATTCATATTAATTGACTCAATTCTGTCTAGATATGGATGTATCTAGATGCATTTGTTAACTAGACTAACAAACTTGAGTCAGTTAATATGAATCCGTGTAAACCGCCCAAGTCCTCGAGCAGCTAGTTTATTGACTCTGGACTCCAAGCCTCTCGCGGCAAGCCATCGACGAAGCTTTGACCAGATCTTGGCCCGCAATTTTTTTTGTGTGGCGAATAGCAAAGCTTTGACCAGTTCCTCTCGGGATACAGCACGCCGGTGAGCTTGCACGGTTGCCATGAGCACTTTCCGGCGGAACTTCCTCTTCAGCGCCCTCAAGCCGCTGCTGCGAGACAGCACGCAGTGCCTCGAGGTGGACGGAATTCTGGATCTCAGGGCGGGTGGTCCGCATCGTCCGGGAACGATCTCCAGCGGGTTAACGAGGACATGCATGGCGGCCAGGGGATTTGTTTTTTGTTTTTTTTTTGGTTTGAGCTTGGGATTTGGGGTTTTTTCGGATAGGGGAGGAGGAACCGAGGAAGAGGAAGGAACAGCCGCGTGCTTGGCGCGTGGCGGTGTGCTTGAATTTCGAATTTTTGTGAAATGTTTCATTTCCCCGCTACAATTCGGGGGTTTCTTGACGCGCCAATGCGTCCCGCCGGGCAGCTTCAAGTAAATTTGGGGTGCCACACTATGGGCCCTAGTTTCAGTGAGACAGCCCCGCGAAGCAGGTACTCCGTTTGCTTATCCACTCTTTACCTTTTAAGTGTCTCTCTGGTCTCTGCATCCTCAATCTGTTCCTGTTCTGGAATATGCTTAAAGTAGCACATGTCTTCAGCTGTTTGTGCGTAAAGCCTCTGTGACACCATGCTCTATATTCTCTGTATCAGGTTGGTACCTCCAGGTTCCGTGCTGAGGCTATGGGGAACGAGAATAGCGCCCCACCTGCTGCAGGAGCATGGCCCGATCTGCAGCACAAGAAGCGAAATGCCACTGCCGAGCTGGGCAGGGACCGCCCAGGGGTAATTTTTTTAACCAACTTACCATGATGTAGTCTGAATCTGATACTCCCTCAGATCCAAATTAATTGACTCAACTATCTGTAGATACGGATGTATCTAGATGTGTTTTAGCTCTAGATACTACTGCCTCCATCCCAAAGCTTTGGGCTTATATTATTTTTAGAAAGTCAAACTATACCATGTTTGACTAAGCTTTTACCAAAAATCAGTAACATGCAAAATACAAAATTAATATCATTAAATAGATAATAAAATATATTTTCCTACGGTATCTACACAGTATTATATTTGTTGATAGAATGTTCTAAAATTTTGGTCAAACTTTGCTTGTTTTGATTTCTCAAAAATAAATAAGGCTTAAGCTTTTGGATGGTGGTAGTACATTCATATCTAGACAAAGCTGAGTTAACTAGTTTTTTTGTCTGTCCATAGCTAGTGTTCACGCTGCAAAAGGCTAAGAGCATCCACTATATGCATCAGTCTATCTCATACAGTAATTCAATATCACTGCTGAGGTCTGCCTTTTGTTTTGCTATTCATATGCAGACTGAAACTTTAGGGCCTTTACTCAAAAGGAAGATCAAAACTGCGGCTGATCAGGCTGCCAGTATGTTGATGCCGCCCCCATCTTCTAAATGCCTCTACAAGCACAAGGCCACGCACCAGCTGGGTGGTGATCTTTTAATGAATATGGTATATTTTCTTAATCCACAAAACATGCCTTGATTTTTCTCTGTTTATTGTCGGTTTTTTCTATGCTTGCCAAAAGTTTACAACAACAACAACAACAACCAAGCCTTTCAGTCCCAAACAAGTTGGGGTAGGCTAGAGTTGAAACCCATAAGATCTCGAAGCCAAAAGTTTAGAAACACCAAATTCGTTTGCTTACAATCATCATACAGTAATGTTCATCTACTCCAGTTCCCCTAACCCAACATAAAATGATGTTAATTTCGATTTTTAGATTAAAAGAGCACCATTAGGCGCTGTTAATTACGACTTTGAGATTAAAATGTCATTTGCAATTGTTAATTACAATTTTGAGACAATTGGTTAGTTTAACCTCGATCTCTTCTGCTCTCCATTTTTCCCAACCGAACAAAAATGTAACCATTCCATTCCTCTGAAATGGAACCATTCCATTCCATTCCACGCTGTTTCAGAACCGAACACACCCTTGCATTGTTGTGAACTGTTGTCCATACACGGCCATACCCTTCCACTTACATCTAGCACTATATGCATCAGTCTGTCTCAGAGTCATTCAATATCACTGCTGAGATCTGTTCCCATTCTTATGCAGGCTGAAACTGCTGCGCCTTTACTCAAGTGGATGCAAAATGGGGCTAATGAGGCTGCTGTGAGGACGATGGTGCCGGCACCATCTTCCGAAAACCTCTACAAGCACGAGGCCATGGGCCAGCTGGGTGGTGACCTTTTAATGAATCTGGTATATTTTCTTAATCCACATACATGATTTCATTATTATCTGTTTAATTACTGTTGGCTTTGTCTAATGCTTACCAAAAGTTCAGAAACACTGCGTTTGCTTACAATCATCATACACTAATTTTTCACTTTTCAGTCTGTCTCATCCAGTATATAAACTGTTGATTTCCATTGGCTTCTTTTGTAATCATTTGCATTGTTGTCAACTGTTCTCTATGCACAACCCTATTCTTCCACTTACACCCGCACTATTTGCATCAGTCTATCTCATAGATTTATTAAATATCAATGATGAGTTCTGTTGCTATTCATATGCAGGATGAAACTTCTGTTCCTCTACTCAAATGGATAAAAAATGATCCTGATGAGGCTGCTGTGAAGACGATGGTGCTGCCACCATCTTCTGAAAACCTCCTCAAGCACAAGGCCACGGGCCAGCTGGGTGGTACCCTTTTCAGTAAGCAGGTATATTTTCTTAATCCTCATACATGATTTGATTTTTGTCTGTTTATTGCCGGCTTTGTCTAATGCTTACCAATAGTTCAGAAACACACACACCTATTCTTCCACTTACATCCAGCACTATATGCATCAGTGTCTCATAGATTCATTTTATATATCACTGCTGATGTCTGTTGCTCTTCAATTTTTATATGCAGACTGAAACTGCTAAGCCTTCATTGGTCAAAAGGATTGCAACTGCTGCTGATGAGGCATCTGCAGAGGCTGCCACCAAGTTACTGTCAGCCCCACCTTCTGGATGCTTATATAAGCTCAAGTCCAAGGATCAGCCGGGCCGTAACCATCCAAGGGTTCGGGTATATTTTCTTAAGCCACATATACATGCCATGATTTATGTCTGATATTATCACTGGCTCTGTCTAATGCTTTTTGGAATTCGGAAACACCAAATTAGCATGCTTATATTCATCATACACTAATTTTTCACTGTTCAGTTTGTAACATAGTGTTATGCACTTGCTTGTCAACATTTGCATTGCTCTGAACTATGCACTTTACACAACCTAATTCTTCCACTTACGTTCAGCGCTACGCACCAGTAGTACCTCCCATGTTTCCTTCACCATCCCGATGCCGAGCTTGCGGGAATATGGCGGGCCCATGTACATACCCCGCATATAACACCTCCTATGGCTCTATCTACCTTTCTAGTAGCTCCTTCACAGAGTTACAGGTATGTATTCTCAGTGGTTTAGCATGAATTGGCATATAGTAAAGTCTTGTTTTTAGTCTTCCTGCTTCTTACATTTGTATCAATTTTCACATGCAGACTGTACCTTGTGAACTTCGTCCAATGATTAACCAGATGTGTCCGCATGAAGGATCTTTCACTATGCATGGCAATGGCAAATTGATGAACACCTACACGGTCTATGAGGTGTATGTCTACAAGACGCAGGCCATCACATATTTGTATGGACATGATTGGAGAAAGTTTGCTTTTGACTACGGTCTGAAGAAGGGCGACGAGCTGAGGATCAGAAACTCAAACGGGCAGATATACGTAACTGCTTACAGAGTTGGAGACACTTCCAAATATATAATATGTAACTTTTTTCTACTCATATCTTTTGATAACTGCATTCTGAGCAGTTGTTCTAAACCATTCCCTCTGTTCTAGCTTGCTGGGTTTAACATGATCAAAGCTGCAGATCCCCTGACGGAACAGGAGCGGATGTCACAAAGGGCAACCACACCAGCACCGGCACCGGCTTCCCACTCTCCTGCATCAGCACCGGTTCCTGTACCAGCTCCGTTTACTGCATCTACCCAGCAGTCCCCTACATCAGCATTGGTTCCTGTAGAGGCCCCATATACTACACATGCCCAGCAGGCTCCTGCATCAGCACTGGTTCCTCTAGCTGCACCGTTTACTGCACCTGCCCAACAGTCTCCTGCATCAGCACCGGTTCCTCTAGAGGCACCGTTTACTGCACCTGCCCAGCAGTCTCCTGCATCAGCACCAGCTCGTGTACCAGCCCAGGCTCATGCACCTGCCCCAGCCAGATCACCGAGGTCTCAGCTCATTGCTGTGGCCACCCGTGTGGTGACCAGGACGCATCTGAAGGCTATGTTCGTGAGTATATGACAGCATAACTGCTCTTATCTTGATGTCTTCTCTGCTCAAAGTCTCACATGGTTCAGTGCATTGGTGCCATTGACTAATTTTTGGTGGTATCTCTTGCTTTGAATCAGAAATTGCCTAAAAGTATCTCCAAGGATCTCAATGCTGGCCGAAGGGGCAAGATATCCCTCGTCATGGAGAGTGAAGGTCTCACCGTGGAGGGACGGTACTCTGTCAGTCCCACAGATGGCCGCTTGGCTGTTACTTCCAGGTGGAAAAAGTTCATTGACGGTGCCAAACTTCGCATTGGATCAAAGTTGAAGGTCAAGATCTTTCGATGCCGCTGTGACATGCTGGTCATAAAGTTCGCGGTTGTCTAGTTCTGTTGTCCCATGAGCCCTTAGCAAATGCATTTGTAGTTATACTTATATAAGGTTATCTTATCTGAACTGCTAATTAATTGTATGGGTGGTAAAACTCTGGCAAGCTTTTGCTCTTAGCAAGTATGTATGTATGATCAGCTATTATGATAACTAATGTTTGTGTTCATCTTAATTTGCATTTCCCTTTTAGAAAAAAACTTAATTTCTATTTTGGCTGACCTGTTAGAGAACTATCAGATTGAACCCACAACATGATTCATATAGATTCATTACACCGAGCCACATGTCTTGACCTTGCGATACACTACTTCCATTAATTAGTGCAAGAAGGCTTACCTGAGCTGCCTGAACCATGGCAGATTCGAATCCACCTTATCTATCTAGAAATACAACCTTTGCAGAAAGAGGATTTGCAGTATGGGGAGGCTGACATTGGGGACCCATGAGCCAGCAGCGTCGTCAACGTTTTAAAGGTGGCAGGAGATCGAAAGAAAAAATAAGCCAAAAATCAGTTGGTAAACAAATTCAAGAAAAGAAACATTTACCTTTCTGAGAGGATGACATGCGGGACCCATGAGGCAGCAGCATCCTCAACTATTTCAAGGCGGCAGGGGATCAAAATAAAAAAGGAAATAGCCAGAAATTAATTAGGGTCAAAAATAAATCCATCAAAGGAAACTTTTATTGTTCATAGAGGATGACATGTGGGACCGACTTGCCAGCTGCGTCGTCATCGTTTCAAAGGGGGCAGGGGATCAAAAGAAAAAGACAAATAGCCAGAAATTAGGGGAAAAAAATAAATCCAACAAAGAAAACTTTTATTGTTCATAGAGGATGACATGCGGGACCCATGAGCCAGCAGCTTCCTCAACGTTTCAAAGTCGGCATGAGATTGAAAGAAAAAGTCAAGTGACATAATATCAGGAGCCAAAAATAATCCAAGAAAAGAAACTTTATTGTACATAGAGGATGACATGCGGGTCCCATTTTGTAGCAGCGGTCTCAACGCTTCCAAGGCGGCACATGACCGAAAGAAAAATGAAGTAGCCAGAAATCAGGGTGTGAAAAAAATCCAAGAAAAGAAAGATTTCAATTGGGCTGTATCTGGACATCTGGGCCTTGATACGTCTCCAACGTATCAATAATTTCTTATGTTCCATGCTACTTTATTGATGATACCTACATGTTTTATGCACATTATATGTCATATTTATGCATTTTCTGGAACTAACCTATTAACAAGATGCCGAAGAGCCAGTTTGTTTTCTGCTGTTTTTGGTTTCAGAAATCCTAGTAAAGAAATATTCTCGGAATTGGACGAAACTTTCGCCCAGGGTCCTATTTTTGCACGAAGCTTCCAGAAGACCGAAGACCTAACGAAGTGGGGCCACGAGGCAGCCAGGGGGGTGGCCGGCGCGGCCGGCCCTTGGCCGCGCGGCCCTATCCCCTGGGCCCCTCGTGTGGCCCCCGCGTTGACCCTCCGCCTACTTAAAGCTTCCGTCGCGAAACCCCCAGTACCGAGAGCCACGATACGGAAAACCTTACGAGACGCCGCCGCCGCGAATCCCATCTCGGGGGATTCAGGAGATCGCCTCCGGCACCCTGCCGGAGAGGGGATTCATCTCCCGGAGGACTCTACACCGCCATGGTCGCCTCCGGAGTGATGAGTGAGTAGTTCACCCCTGGACCATGGGTCCATAGCAGTAGCTAGATGGTCGTCTTCTCCTTGTTGTGCTTCATTGTTGGATCTTGTGAGCTGCCTAACATGATCAAGATCATCTATATGTAATACTATATGTTGTGTTTGTCGGGATCCGATGGATAGAGAGTACTATGATTATGGTGATTATCAATCTATTGTTCATGTGTTGTTTATGATCTTGCATGCTCTCCGTTATTAGTAGAGGCTCTGGCCAAGTTTTTACTCTTAACTCCAAGAGGGAGTATTTATGCTCGATAGTGGGTTCATGCCTCCATTGAATCTGGGACAGTGACAGAAAGTTCTAAGGTTGTGGATGTGCTGTTGCCACTAGGGATAAAACATTGATGCTATGTCTAAGGATGTAGTTGTTGATTACATTACGCACCATACTTAATGCAATTGTCTGTTGCTTTGCAACTTAATACTGGAGGGGGTTCGGATGATAACCTGAAGGTGGACTTTTTAGGCATAGATGCAGTTGGATGGCGGTCTATGTTCTTTGTCGTAATGCCCAATTAAATCTCACTATATTTACCATGTCATGTATATGCATTGTTATGCCTTTCTCTATTTGTCAATTGCCCGACTGTAATTTGTTCACCCAACATGCTTTTATCTTATGGGAGAGACACCTCTAGTGAACTGTGGACCCCGGTCCTATTCTTTACATAGCATACAATCTACTTGTTTTACTGTTTTCTTTGCAAACATCTTCCACTCGATACGTTTAATCCTTTGTTACAGCAAGCCGGTGAGATTGACAACCTCACTGTTTCGTTGGGACAAAGTACTTGGGTTGTGTTGTGCAGGTTCCTAGTTGGCGCCGGAATCCCTGGTGTTGCGCCGCATCACATTTCGCGACCATCAACCTTCAACGTGCTTCTTGGCTCCTCCTGGTTCGATTAAACCTTGGTTTCTTTCTGAGGGAAAACTTGCTACTGTGCGCATCATACCTTCCTCTTGGGGTTCCCAACGAACGTGTGAGTTACACGCCATCAAGCTCTTTTTCTGGCGCCGTTGCCGGGGAGATCAAGACACGCTGCAAGGGGAGTCTCCACTTCTCAATCTCTTTACTTTGTTTTTGTCTTGCTTTATTTTATTTACTACTTTGTTTGCTGCACTAAATCAAAACACAAAAAAATTAGTTGCTAGTTTTACTTTATTTATTGTCTTGCTCTCTATATCAAAAACACAAAAAAATTAGTTACTTGCATTTACTCTATCTAGTTTGCTTTATTGTCCTGCACTCTATATTTAAAATACAAAAAAATTTAGTTACTTTTATTACCATGTCTAGCTCTGAACCTGTTACTTCTTCACCTGAAGACTTAGTTTTCACTTTCAAGCAAGGGGATGAGGAGAGTTTTAAGGATGCTTGGTCTAGAATTTTTACTTCTTATCGTAAAACTGAACCTCAAATGACTCTAAGTTTGCTCCTTAGTAATTTTTATTTTGGTCTTATGGTTCGCTATAGATATGCTTTGGACACTTTAGTAGGAGGAGATTTCCTTCATTGTAATGGGGATCAAGCTTTTAATGCCATAAAGAAATTGGTTGCATCACATGATTCAGCTAATAACTTTGATTCAGCCCTTATTAGCATTCATAATAGATTGAACAATCTCGAGATAAGTACATCTCGCTTAAATGACAATTATCACTGTGTTCGTAATCGTCTTGAACAAGTCTTAGAGAATCCTAAACCTTCATCATGGGACCCTTCTGTTAAAATTGTTATCGGTGATCGAACTCTTCATGCCTATTGTGATATTATGTATGAATTTTGCCTTATGCCTGAAAACATTTATAAATCTTTGAAACTTTGGGGAGTCGATAAAGGGGGAGAAGAAATAGCTCTCATTGATAACTCTATTATAATTCCTAAGGGAATAGCTGCAGGTGTGCATACAACCATTCATGGAAGAACAATATCCATTGATTATCTTATTATTGAAACAGGAAAAATCATACTCGGAAGATCCTTGCTGAAACTATTGGGAGCAGTCATTGATGTGGGAGAAGGCACTCTGAAATTCACCTCTATACCAGGGGGAAATCATATATTTCCTAAACCAAAAGGAAAGAAAAACAATAAGAAAGGTAAAGATGAAGCCCAAGGTAAGGTTGACACACCATCTCTCGATAATACTTGATTTGCACTTTCTGCGCCTAGCTGAAAGGCGTTAAAGAAAAGCGCTTATGGGAGACAACCCATGTTTTACCTACAGCAATTTTTTGTTTTGTTGAGTCTTGGAAGTTGTTTACTACTGTAGCAACCTCTCCTTATCATGTTTTTGTGCCAAGTAAAGTTTCTATGTCAAAGTTGATGTTATATTTGGGATTGCTGCGCAGAAACAGCATTGCTGTCTGTCACGAATCTGGGCATAATTCTCTGTAGAAAATTCGAAAAAATCTGCCAATTTACGAGCGTGATCCTCAGATATGTACGCAACTTTCATTAGTTTTGAGTTTTTCCATTTGAGCAAGTCTGGTGCCATTTCTAAATTCGTCTTTACGGACTGTTCTGTTTTTGACAGATTCTGCCTTTTATTTCGCATTGCCTCTTTTGCTATGTTGGATTTATTTCTTTGATCCATTAATGTCCAGTAGCATTATGCAATGTCCAGAAGTGAAAATAATGATTGTGTCACCTCTGAATGAGTGAATTATTAATTGTGCACTAACCCTCTAATGAGTTTGCTTGAAGTTTGGTGTGAAGGAAGTTTTCAAGGGTCAAGAGAGGAGAATGATATACTATGATCAAGAGGAGTGAAAGCTCTAAGCTTGGGGATGCCCCCGTGGTTCACCCCTGCATATTTTAAGAAGACTCAAGCGTCTAAGCTTGGGGATGCCCAAGGCATCCCCTTCTTCATCGACAACATCATCAGGTTCCTCCCCTGAAACTATATTTTTATTCAATCACATCTTGTGTTCTTTGCTTGGAGCGTCGGTTTGTTTTCGTTTTTGTTTTTGTTTGAATAAGATGGATCCTAGCATTCACTTTGTGGGAGAGAGACACGCTCCGCTGTTGCATATGGACACATGTGTCCTTAGGCTTTACTCATAATGTTCAAGGCGAAGTTTCTTCTTCGTTAAATTGTTATATGGTTGGAATTGGAAAATGCTACATGTAGTAATTCTAAAATGTCTTGGATAATGTGATACTTGGCAATTGTTGTGCTCATGTTTAAGCTCTTGCATCATATGCTTTGCACCCATTAATGAAGAAATACATAGAGCTTGCTAAAATTTGATTTGCATATTTGGTTTCTCTAAGGTCTAGATAATATCTAGTATTGAGTTTTGAACAACAAGGAAGACAGTGTAGAGTCTTATAATGTTTACAATATGTCTTTTATGTGAGTTTTGCTGCACTTGTTCATCCTTGAGTTTGCTTCAAATAACCTTGCTAGCCTAAACCTTGTATCGAGAGGGAATACTTCTCATGCATCCAAAACCCTTGAGCCAACTACTATGCCATTTGTGTCCACCATACCTACCTACTACATGGTATTTCTCCGCCATTCCAAAGTAAATTGCTTGAGTGCTACCTTTAAAATTCCATCATTCACCTTTGCAATATATAGCTCATGGGACAAAATAGCCTTAAAAACTATCGTAGTATTGAATATGTACTTATGCACTTTATATTTTATTAAGTTGCTTGTTGTGCGATAACCATGCTTCTGGGGAACGCCATCAACTATTGTTGAATATCATGTGAGTTGCTATGCATGTCCGTCTTGTCTGAAGGTCTATCATTTTAGTGGTTGGAGCATGCAAAATTGTTAGAGAAGAACATTGGGCCGCTAACTAAAGCCATGAACCATGGTGGAAGTTTCAGTTTTGGACATATATCCTCAATCTCATATGAGAACAATAATCATTGCTACATGCTTATGCATTTAAGAGGAGTCCATTATCTGTTGTCTATGTTGTCCCGGTATGGATGTCTAAGTTGAGAATAATCAAAAGCGAGAAATCCGAAATGCGAGCATTCTCCTTAGACCTTTGTACAGGCGGCATGGAGGTACCCCTTTGTGACACTTGGTTGAAACATGGCATGCAAAGATCCGGTAGTCCAAGCTAAGTAGGACGAGGTGCGGGCACTATTAGTATACTATGCGTGAGGCTTGCAACTTGTAAAATATAATTTTCATAACTCATATGCTTTATTACTACCGTTGACAAAATTGTTTCATGTTTTCAAAATAAAAGCTCTAGCACAGCAATCGATGCTTTCCTCTTTGAAGGACCATTCTTTTACTTTTATTGTTGAGTCAGTTTACCTATCTCCTTCCACCTTAAGAAGCAAACACTTGTGTGAACTGTGCATTGATTCCTACATACTTGCATATTGCACTTGTTATATTACTTTATGTTGACAATATCCATGAGATATACATGTTATAAGTTGAAAGCAACCGCTGAAACTTAATCTTCCTTTGTGTTGCTTCAATACCTTTACTTTGATTTATTGCTTTATGAGTTAACTCTTATGTAAGACTTATTGATGCTTGTCTTGAAGTACTATTCATGAAAAGTCTTTGCTTTATGATTCAGTTGTTTACTCATGTCATTACCTTTGTTTTGATCGCTGCATTCATTACATATGTTTACAAATAGTATGATCAAGATTATGATGGCATGTCACTTCAGAAATTATCTTTGTTATCGTTTTACCTGCTCGGGACGAGCAGAACTAAGCTTGGGGATGCTGATACGTCTCCAACGTATCGATAATTTCTTATGTTCCATGCTACTTTATTGATGATACCTACATGTTTTATGCACATTATATGTCATATTTATGCATTTTGGAACTAACCTATTAACAAGATGCCGAAGAGCCA
The DNA here is from genome assembly GCA_030979885.1 of Lolium multiflorum. Lineage (NCBI taxonomy): Eukaryota > Viridiplantae > Streptophyta > Magnoliopsida > Poales > Poaceae > Lolium > Lolium multiflorum. The sequence continues at coordinate 220,064,962 of CM061747.1, forward strand.
GTTGCTGTTTTCTGCTGTTTTTGGTTTCAGAAATCCTAGTAAAGAAATATTCTCGGAATTGGACGAAACTTTCGCCCAGGGTCCTATTTTGCACGAAGCTTCCAGAAGACCGAAGACCTAACGAAGTGGGGCCACGAGGCAGCCGGGGGTGGCGGCGCGGCCATGCCCTTGGCCGCGCGGCCCTATCCCTGGGCCCTCGTGTGGCCCCCGCGTTGACCCTCCGCCTACTTAAAGCTTCCGTCGCGAAACCCCGATACCGAGAGCCACGATACGGAAAACCTTACAGACGCCGCCGCCGCGAATCCCATCTCGGGGGATTCGGAGATCGCCTCCGGCACCGGAGAGGGGATTCATCTCCGGAGGACTCTACACCGCCATGGTCGCCTCCGGAGTGATGAGTGAGTAGTTCACCCCTGGACCATGGGTCCATAGCAGTAGCTAGATGGTCGTCTTCTCCTTGTTGTGCTTCATTGTTGGATCTTGTGAGCTGCCTAACATGATCAAGATCATCTATATGTAATACTATATGTTGTGTTTGTCGGGATCCGATGGATAGAGAGTACTATGATTATGGTGATTATCAATCTATTGTTCATGTGTTGTTTATGATCTTGCATGCTCTCCGTTATTAGTAGAGGCTCTGGCCAAGTTTTTACTCTTAACTCCAAGAGGGAGTATTTATGCTCGATAGTGGGTTCATGCCTCCATTGAATCTGGGACAGTGACAGAAAGTTCTAAGGTTGTGGATGTGTGTTGCCACTAGGGATAAAACATTGATGCTATGTCTAAGGATGTAGTTGTTGATTACATTACGCACCATACTTAATGCAATTGTCTGTTGCTTTGCAACTTAATACTGGAGGGGGTTCGGACGATAACCTGAAGGTGGACTTTTTAGGCATAGATGCAGTTGGATGGCGGTCTATGTTCTTTGTCGTAATGCCCAATTAAATCTCACTATATTTACCATGTCATGTATATGCATTGTTATGCCTTTCTCTATTTGTCAATTGCCCGACTGTAATTTGTTCACCCAACATGCTTTTATCTTATGGGAGAGACACCTCTAGTGAACTGTGGACCCCGGTCCTATTCTTTACATAGCATACAATCTACTTGTTTTACTGTTTTCTTTGCAAACATCTTCCACTCGATACGTTTAATCCTTTGTTACAGCAAGCCGGTGAGATTGACAACCTCACTGTTTCGTTGGGACAAAGTACTTGGGTTGTGTTGTGCAGGTTCCTAGTTGGCGCCGGAATCCCTGGTGTTGCGCCGCATCACATTTCGCGACCATCAACCTTCAACGTGCTTCTTGGCTCCTCCTGGTTCGATTAAACCTTGGTTTCTTTCTGAGGGAAAACTTGCTACTGTGCGCATCATACCTTCCTCTTGGGGTTCCCAACGAACGTGTGAGTTACACGCCATCACCTGCTGGGCCTTTTGACTCGTACAATTTCAGCCCACTCCAAAACAGGAAAGGTCGGATTTTTCTCAAAAAAAAACAGGAAAGTCCTATGCTTCGCAAAAACAAAAAACAAGGAGATTCAACATATAAGTTTGTTTATGTAGATATAAAGATTTAATTTATCCGTTTGCAATAGCTCAGAGCGAAATACAACGTTTATTGTCTGCAAAATAAAATATCACATGTTTCTTGTATGGGGAGGCTGACATCGGGGACCCATGAGCCAGCAGCGGAGTCAACGTTTCAAAGGCGGCAGGGGATCGATAAAAAAAGCCAAAAATCAGTTGGTAAAAAAATACAAGAAAAGAAAACATTTATCGTTCTGAGAGGATGACATGCGGGACCCATGAGGCAGCAGCATCCTCAACGTTTCAAAGTCGGCATGAGATCGAAAGAAAAAGGCAAGTGACATAATATCAGGAGCCAAAAATAATCCAAGAAAAGAAACTTTATTGTACATAGAGGATGACATGCGGGTCCCATTTTGTAGCAGCGGTCTCAACGTTTCCAAGGCAGCAGGACCAAAAGAAAAATGAGGCAGCAGCATTCTCAACAATTCCAAGGCGGCAGGGGATCAAAAGAAAAATAAAGGAAATAGCCAGAAATTAATTAGGGGTCAAAAATAAATCCACCAAAGGAAACTTTTATTGTTCATAGAGGATGACATGTGGGACCGACCTGCCAACAGCGTCCTCATCGTTTCAACGGGGGCAGGGGATCAAAAGAAAAAGGCAAATAGCCAGAAATTAGGGGTAAAAAATAACTCCAAGAAAGGAAACTTTTATTGTTCGTAGAGGATGACATGCGGGACCCATGAGCCAGCAGCTTACTCAACGTTTCAAAGGCGGCATGAGATCGAAAGAAAAAGGCAAGTGACCAAATATCAGGAGCCAAAAATAATCCAAGATTTATTGTACATAGAGGATGACATGTGGGTCCCATTTTGCAGCAGCGGTCTCAATGTTTGTAATGCGGCTTGAGATCAAAAGAAAAAGAAAGTAGCTAGTAATTAGGGGTGAAAAAAATCCAAGAAAAGAAACTTGATGGACATAGAGGATGACATGCGGGTCCCTTGAACCAACAGCTTACTCAACGTTTCAAAGGGGGCAGGGGATCAAAAGAAAAAGGCAAGCCAAAAATCAGAGGGTGAAAAAAAATCCAACAAAGGAAACTTTTATAGCACACAGAGGATGACATGCGGGTCCCATGAGCCAGCAGGTACCTCCACGTTTCAAACGTGGCATGAGATCGAAAGAAAAGGCAAGTGACCAAATATGAGGTGCCAAAAAAATCCAAGAAAAGAAAGTTTTATAGTACATAGTGGATGACATGCGGGTCCCATTTAGCAGCAGCGGTATCACCGTTTGAGAGGCGCAGGGGATCGAAAGAAAAAGTCAAGTGACTAAATATGAGGTGCCAAAAATAATCCAAAAGAAAGTTTTATAGTACATAGAGGATGACATGCGGGTCCCATTTAGCGGTATCACCGTTTGAGGCAGGTGATCGAAAGAAAAAGTCAAGTGACCAAATATGAGGTGCCAAAAATAATCCAAAAAAGAAAGTTTTATAGTACATAGAGGATGACATGCGGGTCCCATTTAGCAGCAGCGGTATCACCGTTTGAGAGGCGGGGGATCGAAAGAAAAAGTCAAGTGACCAAATATGAGGTGCCAAAAAAAATCCAAGAAAAGAAAGTTTTATAGTACATAGAGGATGACATCACTACAAAGGAAAACAATTTTTTTGACAAATCACTTTCGTCATATTAAGGCCAATTTTCGTCAAGGATTACTTCGCGGTGACAAAATTTGATCGTCATGGGGTTCGTCAAGGAAGCTCCGTCATAAAATATCGGGGGTGACGGTATGCATTTTTTCGTCAACGTCAAATGTTTGATGGTGACGACCTGCAAATTCGTCAACATCAAAGGTTCATTGTTGACAGACAGGTTTGTCACGAAAAATTGCAACTTTCGTCAATATCTAAATCTTGGGAAGTTTCTGATTGGTCCAAAAAAAGCATACGTGGCCTTACATGTGGGTCCCATTTGGCTTCTGACAACATGGGTCCGACGGCGCTGACATGGATATCTGTCATGTGGGACCGGCATGGTGCTGACTGGTGGGACCGACAAAATATTATGACAAGCTGGACCCACAATATTCTGACCGGTGGGATCCACAAAATTCAGACAAGTGGGACCAGGTTGTTGCCGACATATGGGTCCCAATAATGCTGACTGGTGGGACCCACAAATTCTGACAAGTGGGACCACAAATTGGTGCCACGTGGTTTCATTTAATAGTGACGTTGTGACATTTTCCGTCACCTTTTGAATTTGACAAAATTTGAGAGCATTTGAATTATTTGCGAAATTTGGGGAACAAAAAAACTGGCGAAATATCAAAAAGTAGACAATAAATATCATACTTAAATGGTGGCACAAGAAGTATATATGTCTCTCACAGACCGAAAGATTCATAAGAAAATTACAATTGGAACACAAAGAAATTAAAAGACCTATGATTAATAATGTTGTAGGACGGTGGTGCAATAGATTAGTTGCCCTGGGATTGAGACATGGATGGTGGCTGGGATGTCCTCAAGAGCAAATTAAGCACGGCATCCATTTCTGTCAGCCTCTTTTCATAAGCCAGAGTCTTTTCTTCTTGGGCTTTCTTCACAGCTTCAAGTTCTTCCTCCTGCTTCTTCCTGATGTCTTCAAATTTTTCATCTTGTTCTTGCAGTCTTGCCTGCATCTCACTGTGGTACGTTTCAGCTGCCTGTATGGAGTTCTGCTCTTGATCTGCCAGTCTTTGTTGTAGCTCTCGGATGCGTGTAGCTGAGACAGAAGACTTCCTGGAACTTGTTGCGACGCCCAATCTTGGTAGGAATGTGCTGTTGCAGGTGGTGGATGGGCTTTTCTCGCTCAGAACTAGCTGAACAATTTGCAAATCAGTCAAATCAGGTTCATCTTCATTGCGTGGCGCCGCTTTTTTTGCCACCATTTGATCCTGCATAAAGATTACAATCATTGCATGGACAACATACAAAACTGGATTATATTATATTGTGCTAATAAGAAATATTTCTTACATATGCACTTTTTGCTTCAGCACTCATAATGTTATCCTTGGTAGTGTGTGTGATTCTAAAAAATTCAATTGGAGAGGTTTCTTGTTCCTGCTGCTGAGCCTTCTGCTTGAAAAAATGTAGAATGCACATTACCATTGTACACTGTGTATGACAGAAGTATGAACTGTATTGGGAAATTCAGAACACTTACTAGATGTTCCCAGTGAGCAACATAGCTTCGAGATCCAGTGGTATGGAACTGTTTCACAGCTTCTCTGTTCTTTCCATTTATTACACACAGTCCCTATGTTCAGTACATGCATTTTATTTATCCAGATCAGAGAAATGTAAGAATTCAGTAGCTGTTATTGAAAGGAATAACGTTTATGTACCTGGTACTTCTCATCAAACCATCTTTTCACCAGTTCTTTCCAGCTTTTCTCTTCTACGTGACCTGGCTTCTCGAGATATGCTTGCTCCAGTGTGAGATTTTTAATTTTGGGCCAATACTCCTTTTTAAGCCTATATCGGAACTGCCGAATACTAACTTGCAGCATATCAGTGCACACATCTTGAGCCACCTCATCATTTTTGTCCATATTAAACTTTCCCTGCAAAATAGTGAAGCATTAATCAGTAGATTCTTAGATAGTTGATCATGTAGCATACTAATTAGGTTAAACCAAGATTGTACAGGACTCACCGCTACTGTACTTATAGCATGAGGAATGACATGTTTGAGAGTTGCATCTTTCCTGTACTGTGTCCAGTGTGTTGCAAGCGGCATTTTTTCACGGATGTGAATACCAACCTCATTGCTCAGCTTTGCTGACTGGACATAATCCTTGGGTCTCCTGACACCAGGAGTGAATTCAATTGGCATCTTATTGCCACCATGTCTTCTTGTGTACTCATGTAGTCCATGGCCCATGGTACGTCTGCGTCCACCTCTCTTTCTCTTACTACCGTCAGATGTTGTCAATGTCTCTGAAATAAGAGATATGAAATGATTCTCTTTTATATGAAAATATGCGGTACAGTGTTTAGTTTTTACAAATTTTCATACCTTGCCGCTCAAAGTTTACAATTTGATTGTCCTCAGGAGATGAGGTGCTGCCTCCAGATGTCATGATCTGGTTAGGTGAGGGTGCTCCTTCAGTGTTCAGACCAGCAGTGGCCGTCGGCTCATCAGATGACCCAGCTTGAGGTTCAGTTGTTGCCATTGATCTTGTTGCAATGTTGGATGGTGCAACTTCAGGTCTGGATCGCTTCTTCTGTGCAACTATTGCAGAAGAAGCAACTATCTGCAAGCACAGTAGAGGCTACATTAGTAGGAAACATTTAGCATGTACGTATTTCCTATCATAGTTCAGACATAGTTCCACAGACCTGAGCTGAAGTTTTGCCGACAGTGCGCTGATCCTCATGTGAATGAAGATCATCATCAGCAGTAGCTATCTCTTCTGGATTCGGTTCATACGAAGGGTCCTCTTCGACCTCCATCTCTTCGCAGTCTGTGTCCTTTAGATTGTTACTAGTTCCTATTTGTACCCCACCATACACTAATGTACGTGCAAAACCAGTGAAATCTTTCTGAAATTTGTGGCCAGGTCCATATCTGTCAGCGAAATTTTTTTCCATGCGTACTACATTTTCTTGCATTTGTTTCTCCTTGGCAAGCTCATATGCCGGCTTGACGGGTTTTTGTGTCTCCGCTGAAATAATCGGAAGAGCGGAGCGTGAACAAAACATAAGAGGGGGCCAATTCCATAGAAAACAGCAAATAATTGTCTTTGCAAAATATTGTACAGCAGCAAATGATTGAAAACATAAGAGTCTACGTATGATGTCGGCGAACAAAACATAAGAGGGGGCATATGCCAGGCTAAGGGACATCATGTGATTTTAGATATCTACTCGTAACAAATAATTGACACAAGAGACTCCCCTCGCACACTGAATTATGCATGTCTGTTGATAGCTTGGCGGGCTTGGTATGCACGTAATGAGGTATGGGTAGTTCAGTCCTATACCGATAGAAGTTCAGATATGTGCTGATAGAAGTTCAGATTTCTGCTGATAGAAGTTCAGATATGTGCTGAAATTTGATTTTTGACTTTTGAAAGACATAGATAAACAAAAATTGTGGAAATAAATAGACTGATGAAACAAAGTACATGATTAAAAAAACTTCATTACATTGTTAAGACGTGCATTGCACGTGCAAACTAACTAGTTCCATAGAAAACAGCAAACAATTGTTCTAGATCAAACTCTGCTTCCCTCTGAAACTGAGGAATAAAAGTCTGAAGCAATGTCGTTGTTCACTGTAGCTCGTCAGGCTGTTTTCGGCAACGGCTGGAATTAGTTCAGTTAAGTGTTTCGGCAAACAATTGTCTATGCAAAAGATTGTACAGCAGCGGGATGGCAAAGATTGTATAGCACGGCATGATTGTCTCTGGAATAAAAACGATAAACCCTATACGTATGATGTCGGGATTGGATCTATCAAATATGCAAGATCTAGATATAGGTCAAACGGGCGTGGTAGACATGTAAAACCGATCTCTCGATCTAACCATCCGAAAAACACAACAACAAGCCGATCACCGACAGATTTACCTTGGCGTTTCTTCGAGCTGGGCGCCTTCTTCGGCGTGTGTGCGCGATTTTCCTTCCCCCCGACGTTTCGACGACTGCCGGCCATGGCGACCACCGGCCGGGGAGATAGTTGCGAGATGGAAGAACGTCCGGCGAAGACACCGGATCGGGGTGAGCACGAGAGGATGAGGTCGGGGGGGTGGGGAGTTAAGATGCTCGTAAATCATGGGGGAGAGGCACGACGTATATAAGGGAGGGCGAAATATTTGATAGGTGGGGTGCGCGGGAGGAGTGGAGGGAACGAAAAATTTGTGTGTTTTGGCAGCCGTCGTACTAAAATTTGGAGGGAACAAGGTTTTGCCGTGGAAGAAAAAATATTACTCTGAAAATGGAACTGTACATGTATATTTAAAAAATACCAGAACATGAATGGGATGCATGAAAAAAATCTAAATTTGGGACCCTCCTTTCGTTCGAAAACCCCTCTTTGGACACATGAATGGAACATGAATGGGCCATTCCCCCCTCTTTTCGTCCGAAAACCCCTCTTTCGACACATCTACACCATGGGGACACCATGCCACCAACTCCAAAAAATCAAAACCCATAGCAACCAAGGTTTCATATCACAATGTGCACAAGGGTGCCAAATCATGCCCCAATCCATGGTGGTTTGGTCAGTTTTTGGCCATTCCCCCTCTTTTCGTCCGAAAACCCCTCTTTCGACACATCTACACCATGGGGACACCATGACACCAACTCCAAAAAATCAAAACCCATAGAAACCAAGGTTTCATATCACAATGTGAACAAGGGTGCCAAATCTTGCCCCAATCCATGGTGGTTTGGTCAGTTTTTGGCCATTCCCCCTCTTTTCGTCCGAAAACCCCTCTTTCGACACATCTCCACCATGGGGACACCATGCCACCAACTCCAAAAAATCAAAACCCATAGCAACCAAGGTTTCATATCACAATGTGCACAAGGGTGCCAAATCATGCCCCAATCCATGGTGGTTTGGTCAGTTTTTGGCCATTCCCCCCTCTTTTCGTCCGAAAACCCCTCTTTCGACACATCTCCACCATGGGGACACCATGCCACCAACTCCAAAAAATCAAAACCCATAGCAACCAAGGTTTCATATCACAATGTGCACAAGGGTGCCAAATCATGCCCCAATCCATGGTGGTTTGGTCAGTTTTTGGCCATTCCCCCTCTTTTCGTCCGAAAACCCCTCTTTCGACACATCTCCACCATGGGGACACCATGCACCAACTCCAAAATATCAAAACCCATAGCAACCAAGGTTTGATATCACAATGTGCACAAGGGTGCCAAATCATGCCCCAATCCATGGTGGTTTGGTCAGTTTTTGGCCATTCCCCCTCTTTTCGTCCGAAAACCCCTCTTTCGACACATCTCCACCATGGGGACACCATGCCACCAACTCCAAAAAATCAAAACCCATAGCAACCAAGGTTTCATATCACAATGTGCACAAGGGTGCCAAATCATGCCCCAATCCATGGTGGTTTGGTCAGTTTTTGGCCATTCCCCCTCTTTTCGTCCGAAAACCCCTCTTTCGACACATCTACACCATGGGGACACCATGACACCAACTCCAAAAAATCAAAACCCATAGAAACCAAGGTTTCATATCACAATGTGAACAAGGGTGCCAAATCTTGCCCCAATCCATGGTGGTTTGGTCAGTTTTTGGCCATTCCCCCTCTTTTCGTCCGAAAACCCCTCTTTCGACACATCTCCACCATGGGGACACCATGCCACCAACTCCAAAAAATCAAAACCCATAGCAACCAAGGTTTCATATCACAATGTGCACAAGGGTGCCAAATCTTGCCCCAATCCATGGTGGTTTGGTCAGTTTTTGGCCATTCCCCCCTCTTTTCGTCCGAAAACCCCTCTTTCGACACATCTACACCATGGGGACACCATGCCACCAACTCCAAAAAATCAAAACCCATAGAAACCAAGGTTTCATATCACAATGTGAACAAGGGTGCCAAATCTTGCCCCAATCCATGGTGGTTTGGTCAGTTTTTGGCCATTCCCCCTCTTTTCGTCCGAAAACCCCTCTTTCGACACATCTACACCATGGGGACACCATGACACCAACTCCAAAAAATCAAAACCCATAGAAACCAAGGTTTCATATCACAATGTGAACAAGGGTGCCAAATCATGCCCCAATCCATGGTGGTTTGGTCAGTTTTTGGCCATTCCCCCCTCTTTTCGTCCGAAAACCCCTCTTTCGACACATCTCCACCATGGGGACACCATGCCACCAACTCCAAAAAATCAAAACCCATAGCAACCAAGGTGTCATATCACAATGTGCACAAGGGTGCCAAATCATGCCCCAATCCATGGTGGTTTGGTCAGTTTTTGGCCATTCCCCCCTCTTTTCGTCCGAGAAAACCCCTCTTTCGACACATCTACACCATGGGGACACCATTTTTTGAGGTACCTAACTTGAAATGGACTGAAATTTGGCACAAGGGTGCATCAACATGTGGGTAATGACGCTTGCATGCTATCTTGGCAGTTTGGTTTGAAAATTTTCAAAAATTCATCCCCTAAACTCAAGAAGAGGCATCACTTGTCAAGCATGTACATCTTAGGGTATTGGGAAAATTGGGAACACGTGTTGGTCTGATTTGGCATCACCACATTACCCTAGAACAGAAGTTTCACTTTGAAAAGGTTTGACAACCTCTTAGTACAATGGGGTGAACCTAGGTTTGACCAAACACTCAAAATTCCAGCCCTAATCATGTTATGAAATTCTTAGAAATTTGAAAGAATTTACATACTCGATTCATTTTTATTTATTTCTTTCTATGTGTGATCACTAATTCGTATTTAAAATATTTTATAGTTTTTAATACCCATCTTGAAAATTCTGTGCCTGCCCATCCGTCATGCGTGGGACCCATGTCAAAGTAATGGGAAAGTGGACTACATGCAGGAATCCACGTTTTCACACGCACGCGTCACACAGAGGAACCCAAACGGCAGCATCTACTGTATATCCATCGGCCCCATCGTCTCTCCCACCCGCAACTTCTATTCCCCAATCTGGCAAAAAACCCTGATTGCACCTCCACCAGCGCACCACCGACCTCCCCTTCCACCGAAGATCCCGAAGATGAAGCGTGTTCGCGGAGACGAGCCGGAGGCGAGTGCGGTCGTCAACGTCGACAGAAGCGACGGCGATGCTCCGGTAGTCGTCGACGCCGCGGAGGCGGGATCTTCCTCCGGAACTAGCAGAGCCGCTCTTCGCCGCGCCGTGACCGTGGAGGGCTCCGCCCAACCGGCCGTGGTCGCCGTCGCTGATGAGGCCAACGGAGACGTCCTCGCTCCCGCGGCACAAGCAGATGACCAGGGCTTTGATCCGAATGACCCGTTCTACCGCCACTCCAGGCAGTACCGCGAGCTATATGGCCCCAGAGAGTGCGACGAGTTCGAAGAGGAGGCCTCGGACAACTGCAGCGAGGTACTCTACTTTTCCGATCGATCCCCTGTTTTTCTTGATCTTACTGTTCACCTTAGGGTTTGCTCGTACGGTAGATTGATTTGCCCTGTCTGCAACTTGTTGTACAAATTGATGATTCTGGGGGTTCTTACTCATCCGATTTATGGTTTGTAGTTACTAGATTTGTAATATTTGATGCACATCTTGATTCAACTGTACCAAAGTATCAACCAAATGATTTATGGTACCATGAATATTCATGCATGTTTCAAATTAGTAGATGACAGTTATCTTAATTAGGTCATGATTCCTTGTGTGTGATGAATCATACCTGCTTAGTGTAATGCTCACTGCATTTCAAACTTAAATTCATCCGAATATGGATCATACCAGAGTGATCAGATGCATGTAATAGTGTGTACATCATTTTTATTTAGGGAACAAATGAATGATCAGATGCATGTAATTTATGACCACCATTCTTGAATTCCTGCTTATTGACGTCATGAATCCATATTGTTTTATGAATCAGTACATCTTCAGGGAACAAATGATTGATCCCTGATCCATGATATTTATAATCACCATTTTATCTTAAATTGGTGCTTAGTTATATTACTGAAATAATGATTGGACTACCCATGAACAATTTGTGACAACACTTTAAATTGGTGCATATTTATATTAGTGAACTAATTATGTATGGTTGGATCTGGATCATAAATGTTGATTCTACATGATGATTACTTCTTAGTAATGTTCATAAAAAATATTTAATGCTTGAATTGTATTTCAGTTAATTTCCTTCTCTCACTTCTTCTTTACTTTCAAATTCGCAGGAAGACTCTGACGACATTGGCAGCGACAAGGAGGACCGGGACCGGAAGAGCCGCTTCGTTCTGAAGAAGCTGAAGACTGGCCAGATCCCTTTCCGCCGGGACGGTAAGCCTAATTGCCCATTCTGCGGCAGGGTTTTCCCGAAGGATATTGAGAGTCTGATCCAGCACGCGACGGGAGTTGGAAAAGGTAGCGCGCACAAGCACAAGGCTGCTAGCAAGGCGAAGCACGCTGCCTTTGGCAAGTTCCTCAGGGACTACGTCAAGACTGGCCTCATCCCGCTCGTCGGTCCAGCTGTTGGCCCTCATGTTGTCCACTAAATTTAGTTTCTGTTTAGTTGTTCCCCTGGAGGTTCATGGTTAAACTATGTCATGTTTCAAAGACTATGTTCTACTTTTGTTATTTGGAACCTGGGCAATCATACCCAGTTGTTTAAGACTATGTCATGTTTATATGTTGTTTGCTGTTGCAGAAGCATTACTGCTGCACATCTTATCTCTTTTTTCATGTTGATGCACGCTGCATTTGTGTAGATGTTTGGCTACAGCAGAGTTGTGTAGATTACATATCCCTTTGTCCCACAAGTTTACTACTTTTATGTCTCCTTTTTTCGACTTGTAGTTGCTGTTGTTAGTTTCAAGTTTTGTTTTCATAAATACAATCTGTGTTGGTAATCAGCAAAATTGAAACCTCACATGACAATTTGGAGGATGTGGTGCTCGAATAATAGTGGAAATGTGATATTATTTTTTACATGCATAATATATAGAAAATAGCTAGATCTCTAAATCGATGCATATGAAGCTACATATAAATTCTTGGTCATAATCCCCTTATCTAAAGGGGATGGATGCATGGCTTCACGTCGTCGTCGCTTTCATCGTCAGTATCTTCGCCGTCTGAGTAGTAGTACCTCCTGCACATTGTTCCGTCGAACACCTTCACTGTGAGCACATCATCGCCTTCATATTTGAAGTGTAAGAACCAGCCGAAATCCACACCATGCGCGATGGCGAATTTCTCCCAGCCCTTGTCGAGGTACATCCGGCCTTGTCCGTCAAATAGGACCTCCACGGTCCAGAGACGAGGACCGCAGTCAGCTGCTCGCAGATACACCTTAGCTGGCTCCTGGCCGTGAAGATAGTCCGCAAATTTGTTTGGTAGTTTCTGCAAAGAGATCGAGCGCCGATCGTTTCAAATTAAAGGTTTTTTAAAACATGCCCATAATTAATCACATGCATCATATATGTGGGAACGCGTACATACCTTCTTGACCAAAGGGTCTTCACAGACGACGATGAAGAACTCCTCTATGATCAATGGCAGTGTTGACGGTGGTGGTGGCAATGATGATGATCCACTTCCCCTTCCCCTTCCCCTTCCCCTTCCCCTCCGCGTCCGAGACGTGGAAGCCATGGCAATGGATCAACTGTATGTGAACAAAGAAGAGAGAGGCAGAACCAAGAAGAGAGAGGCAGAACCTATTGACAGAAGAGATGGCCGTGTGGGTGTTTATAAGGGAGAGATGACCGTTGTAGGTGTTTACACAATAAAATAAGGAGGAGATGACCGTTGTGGGGGTTTACACAATAAATTATGGAGGAGAAGACCGTTGTGGGGGTACATATCTCAACTAAAAAGTAATGCAGACTATCTTGACGGAAATTGAACAAATGGGTACAACAAATCGTTGATGGTTTATCTTTTTTGCGTGAAGAGTTGTGTAGATTACATATCCCTTTGTCCCACAAGTTTAGTACTTTTATGTCTCCTTTTTTCGACTTGTAGTTGCTGTTGTTAGTTTCAAGTTTTGTTTTCATAAATACAATCTGTGTTGGTAATCAGCAAAATTGAAACCTCACAGTACAATTGTTGACATTTCATGGCAAAATATTTACTTATATATAGTAAAAACCAACTAGCAAAAAGCATCTACAGTTTGAAAATAACTGAGTAGTAGCCAAAAGCACCTCACGCAGGAGGGACACAAAACCAAAATATCAGGTGGTCATGCAGCATCAAGGACTCTGTCGACCACGATCTTGCGGTAGAGCTCGTAAGAGACCCAAGCATCAATGGCTGCATAGTCGATGTTCATATTTGGAAGTGGGAAGTCCCCCCACAGTCTGTGCCGATGGTGGTGGAACTTCTTCTTCATATCACCGTAAGATGAATCAATGAGTCTGGCTGCCATGGTAGCCATGCCAGCCCTCGGATGACCAGTGTACTTGAAGTACTCGTCCTGGAGATCGACGTAGTACTCAGGAGGAATCTGCATGTGCCATGACCTCCACAGAACTTTCGTGTCACCACGGATGTCAACACTCGCAAAGGTGATTCCTTCTCGAAAGAAATCGCAGATAGCCGGAGCGTCCCACCGGGCAGCACTGCAGTAAACAAAGTAATGTACTAGTCACAGATCGAGCATATGAACTAGGAAACAAATTGGGGATCAAGTAATGTAAAAAGGAAGTGACAGATCGACCATATGAACTAGTAAATCAAATGAGGAATCAAGAAAACTAAAAAAGAGTCACAGATCGAGCATATGAACTAGTCAATCGTACGACGAATCAAGTAAACTAAGTAGCAAATATGCAAGAACCTACATATATAGGAGACGAAGATGAAACAAATTAATAAATCGGGAACAATGTCTAGCAGATTTAGATCGGGAATGTACTGATATTCGGGAACAATGTCTAGCAGTTGTAGATCGGGAATGTACTGATTTTCGGGAACAATGTGTAACGAGAGTCGAAGAGAGACACAACGGCGGAAACTAAAAAACCCCAATCCAAAGATTCAAAAAGGGGATTAGTTCTAACGCTGCGTAGTGGAACACCAGCACATGTCGACGCATGCAGAGTTGAACCACGGCGATCTTCTTCTCGTCCTCGGCTCGATGGTTGGTGTACTCGAAGTCGAGGCCCACGAACTTGTGCTCCTCTTCCTTGAGCCACTCCGTGTACATGTCGAGGACGCGGCGCACTTGCCAGGGGTCGTTGGTGTAGACGACTTCCAGTTCCTGGCCGTCGTGGATGTGGACTACGCGCGTGCTGGACCAGTAGTACACTTCCTGCTCATCCATGTCCATGGCGACGCGGCGGCGGGAGACGAGGACAGTGAGGGAGCGGAGACGACGAGAAGTGGGAAACCAGGAAGCGGTGCGAATATTGAGACGGTAGGGGAGGGGGAAGGGGATAAAAATCATCCCCATTAATTACTCCGTGCGAATATTGAGACGCGTAGACGACGAGAATATTGACGCGGGTCTTGACTTCTGACGTGGAGTCCAACTGACCAGTGGGGCCTGCGCATTCGATCGTGTTGTCACGTCAAAACCCAGCACCGCCCATTTGCCCTCCTCTTGACCTACCGAAATTTACTCCACGATATAACTGGCCATCATATCACGACCTCCTTCAGCCGCCGCCAGATCTCGCCACGTCTCTCGCCGCCACAGCTCGCCACGTCTCTCGCCGGCGACACTTGTAAGACTCTCGCTCCGCGTCGAGACCAAGGATGGCGCCTACTAGTGGAGTAAGTAAATAAAATGTACGTCTCGCGATCGATCGTTGTTTCCGATTTGTAATCTTTCTTCATATTTTTTCCAGTGTCCAGTTTGCTTTGACAAGAAGGGGATGTGCGGCGGAGGGGGAGTCACGTTAGGTTTTTTCGTGCAAACACTACAAGAGGGTTTTGAGGAGAAGACGGTACATGCGCTTATAAGTTTAAAATTCATTCAGATGTTTTATTAATTCACCGCCACATCAAAGTTTAACACGTGATCCTATTAGTTATTGCTAGTTTAGTACTATTATTCAGATGTGTGTAATAATTGTTCTTCACCATATGTATTAACCGCTTATTTATGGTTGAGTTTTAGGATAGTTGTGATAAATTTTACGTTCATATGAGTTTTACGATAGTTGTAGCTGTTAGAGATAGAGGTATCGGTAGAAGTTCAGTCATAGAAAATCAGTCCTATACCGATAGAAGTTCAGATATGTTCTGATAGAAGTTCAGATATGTGCTGATAGAAGTCCTAGATACATACGATGTATTAGTTGCGCAACAATGTACCTCCCCTATATATTAATGAGATCTGAGAATAGTTAACTTACTTTTGTATTAACTCTACTGAATTTAGGTCATCCCTTGCTACTATAGACCGTATTTCCTTCAGAAGTATGGTGTCGAGACCTCCGACAGGACAACTTTTGAAGTTGCACTTAGAACCAAAGATGGCCATGCATTTGTTGTTAATGTTACCAACAGAGCTGGCAGAACCTATATCAACGGAAGATTTTGGAACGAATTTGCTAGAGTGTACAATTTTAAGGTTGGCATGGAGTTAATTTTCAGAATTAACTCATCTGGTCAGGATACTCTTGTAATAACTGGAACTGAACCACTAATCCATCCAGGTAATTTTCCACCTTTGGACAGAATGATTGATCATATTAATTATTCCATATTAAGTCAGTTATTTTAATTATGCAGCTTACTACCAGTTGTCCCGTACGAAGCGTGACATTGTTGACTCGCTCAGTACTACTGATGGAACAATGATAAATTGGAGGATGATGCATACCGTCATTCTTCAGGTGGACAACTTGGACTACCTTGTTGAGTACCACAATGCTGGAGATTATGATCAAGGAGCACTAGTTGTCCCAATGCTGCATACTCTGAATTGGACAAACAGCGAAAATTACAACAAACACGTGGTAAGCAGTAGATCATATCATTTCATTAACTTTGCGACCTACATTACGTACAACTGTTTAACTAAACTATGTCTCTACTGTTGGAACAGAAAATCCCTAGCCGTTTGGTTCCTAAAGATATGGAACAATATGGTGCAATCAGTATTGTGTGCCATCCCAGTACTTTGGTGCGTGCGTCCTACGCAATTTCTTCTGACGATGGTCGTCTCTGCGTCAGTGGGTGGAAGGAGTTCATGGACAAGGAAAAGCACCTTGAGATGGGTGACAAGATGTTGTTCTTGCTTTACCTGGGAAATGCAGGGGTTTACTTGTTTGCTACCCATGTGCCTGAAATCGATCTGGAGTAACTAGTCAGTGATTCATGGTGCCCGTGAGTCCAACTATGCAGCCCCTTTAGGTTTAAATTAAGTTGTAAAACTCTTTATGCGATTGTCGATTTTGCTTGTGTTAAAACAATAGTTAGTCATATCGTGCTGCTGGTTGTAATCGTGTCAAGTGTCGATTAATTAAAACCATTGTCCAAGTTATGGTACCGAACATATAAATAAGAACATTTCAAATGTTTGGAACAAAACATATAGTTGTATGTATGCATTACATGTTTCTATCAATCAACATCACTATCTTCTTCTGAATTTTTTCCCTCGTCATCATGTATGTTCTCTTCCATTATGAGACTCTCTTCCTCATTCTGTAGTTCATCTTCGCTCATATCCATGTCAACATTGGGACTATCTTCCCCATTCTCTAGTTCACGAATTGTACGAGCATCATGAATACGTACAACTTCATCAGCACGATGATCATCCTCCTCTGCTTCCACCTCTGCTTCCTCGTCTAGGTCGACAACATCATGAAATGTATGGTCGACTGAACCTTCATCCTCCTGGTATGCGTCTTCATTCCGTACAAATGCATCATCGTTACCATCTTCTAATTCTGGAACGTCGTACACGTGTCTATGGCTGAACTTCTGCACCACTTTCCACGGATCACCAAACTTTGTATCCTCCAAATAGAAGCATGTTTCAGCTTGACTGGCCAATATGAATGGTGAATTCTTGAACCATAGGACAGAAGTGTTAACGCTTTTAAAATAACCATCATCTTTTATCTTGGAACCCCTGCTCGCAAGGTCGAACCAGTCGCAACGAAACAAGTACACGGACCTGTCACCGTGCTTGTTACTCCCGTACTGCAGTTCAAGAACTTCTTGCAGAACACCATAGTACTCGGTCTCATCTGCATCACCAAAAGATCCCTTAGTCGCTACGCCCGAATTTTGAGTCTTCAGGTCTTTATCCCGAGTAAGCGTGCGAAACCTCGCACCCTTTACGTTGCAACCAGCGTATACTACTACACGCCGGTCTGGCCCAGCAGCCAGAGACTTCAAATCTTCTGATGCATTGTCCAACTGTCTCACATGGTTTGCAAACCAACCTGCAAACTCTCTCTGAACCGTCTCCTCGGTGTCACGCACACCCCTACCTCCCAATTCTTGTCGGAATTCACTGAAACATAGAAAAAACACATATGAAATACAGGACAATTATGTCTGCAACATTGAGAAGTAGTTATTAAAGTGAAGCTAACTACTTACTTGATATAACGTTCTACATCGTCACAGTTGTTCAGCACATACCAAACCATTTTGTCAAATTCCTTGTCAAAATGATTCAAAATGGATTTCCCAAGACCTTTAGCTCCAACTGAAAATACTTCCATCTCGTCACGATCAGGTTTTCGCCGTATGTCTTGGTTCCTATCATCTCTGTTAAATCTTGTTTCTGTGCCATCCTTGAAAAATCTAGAGCAAAAAATCAAACACTCATCAACAATGTACCCCTCTGCGATAGAACCTTCTGGCCTTGCTTTGTTACGGACCGTAGACTTTAGATAACCTAATCTTCTCTCAACTGGATACATCCAACCATAATGAACAGGACCCCTCAAAAGAGCCTCCTCAGGAAGATGAATAGCTAAGTGCACCATTACATCAAAAAAAGCTGGGGGGAAGAGCTTCTCAAGTTTGCATAGGATCACAACAATTTCAACCTTCAATCGATTCAGCACATCAACTTTCAGTGTTTTGGCACACAGCTCCCTAAAAAATCTTCCTAGCTCTGCAATAGCCACATACATTTCCTTGGATGCAATTCCCTTGAGCCCAGCCGGCAACACTCGCTGCAGAAGTATGTGGCAATCATGCGTCTTCATACCGGTAACCTTACAACCATCAATATTCACACATCTTCCCCAGTTTGCGCAATAACCATCTGGGAACCTAGTGTTTGCCAAATACCTACACAAATGTCTCTTCTGTTCCTTCGAAAGCGTCCACGGTGCAGGGGGCTTCGCATAAGTTACTGCTGCATCACCATCATCCTTCACAATTTTCTTCAACCAATACTTCTCCCACATTTTGAATTTCTTCAAATCAATTCTAGCACTAACAGTGTCCTTATTCCTGCCCTCAAGTTCAAGTAGTGTACCAACAATATTGTCACATATGTTCTTCTCAATATGCATCACATCTAAGTTGTGAGCTATCTTAAGTTCTGGCCAGTACGGTAGATGATGTAAGCTGACTTTCAGGTGCCATGTTGGTTCACCGGGTACAGTTGCACGCTTCCGCTTTCTACTTATTGGATTTTTCCCATGTTCAAAATCCTTAACACTTTCTACCTTCGCAGCTACCTCTTTGGTTGTGTACTTCCTTGGTGGATCTCTAGTCTCAGCTTTACCATTGAAAAGTCTGCTTCTCCTGTATGGGTGACTTTTATCAAGAAATCGCCGATGCCCAATATATCCAATTTTGTTTTTCAAAGATTCAGCGCAAGGATTCTCATCGCAATGCACACACGCATGAAATCCTCTTGTGCTTCGGCCTGACATAGTGGCATATCCAGGATAATCATGAATAGACCAAAGAAACGCAGCATGCAATGGGAAATATTCTTCTGTGCATGCATCAAATGTCTGCACACCACTCCATAGCTGCATCATATCTTTTATCAGAGGCTGCATAAATACATGAAAATCTTTCCCTGGGGAATACTTTCCGGGAATTAGCAATGCCATCATGTAATTCGATTGATCCATGCACATCCATGGTGGGAAGTTGTAAGGAATCACAAAAACAGGCCACATACTGTAAGGATTACTCATACTTCCAAAGGGACTGAAGCCGTCTGTGGCAAAACCTAGTCTTATGTTACGAGGATCTTTAGCAAACCAATCAAACTTGCCATCAAAGTGCTTCCATGCCTCACCATCAGCAGGGTGCCTCAGTACATTGGGCTCAACAACCCTCTTCTCTTTGTGCCATCTAGTATGTGTCGACATTTCCTTTTTGACAAATAGTCTCTGCAACCTTTTAATTATAGGAAAGTACCTTAACACCTTGTGAGGGATTTTCTTTTTTCCAGTAGGGTCTCTATATCTTGATACTCCACAAACATGGCAGTGCGTATCGTCCTTGTGATCTCCCCAAAATAAAGAACAATCAAACTTGCATGCATGAATTGTCTCATAACTAAGCCCAACATCAGAAAGAACACTCTTAGCATCAGCATATGATTTGGGAAAGTCCACATCTGGCAAAGCTGTACGTAAAAGCTGAAGTAAGAGATCAAATCCTCTGTTTGTTATCCGGCTGTATGATTTGACATGAAGGAGCTTAATAATGAACGACAACCTAGTGAAAGTGGTGCATCCCTTATGAAGTTCTTTTTTCGCTGACTCAATTAGATTAGCATACATATTTGGCAGGTCAGGACCTTTATTTCCAGACTTCTGCAGTTCATCGATCATACTAGACGAATCATCAACATAACAATCACCATTGTCTTCCTCTTCATCGTTGTCACTATCATACGCACCATCGTCGTCTCTATCCCGCCCTTCGTCATCACTAAAATCTTCCCCATGTCTAGTCCATCTTGTATACGTCATGGACATACCTGAACAATTGCAGTGATCCTCGACTGTTTTTATATCCTGACGTATCAGATTTAGGCAGTCCTTGCAAGGGCACAAGATTGGTTCATCTGTATTGTCCAAGTGTTCTTGCGCAAACTTGATGAAATCCCTAACACCTGCCATGTACTTTGTTGTGAACTTCTTGGTGCCATCAGTTATCCAACTTCGATCCATTGCCTACAATTCAGTTAAGAACATGCCAACGTTCTTCAGAACAGATCTTGACAACTGATTAAAAAATCTAGACCTAACGAACAATCAGGAGAACTCACCGATGATGCGTCTCGCCGCCACCACAATGGAGCCTTCACGGAATTCTTCTCACCTCGACGAGAACCCTAGTCGATTCGACTGTTAGCAAGATCACCTATATAGGCCGTGTCTGCTAGCGGCGCGACTTAAACGAGGCACCCTCGGCCGACATAAATATTAATAAGGGAATTATTATGTCGTAACATCTAGATCACACCATTGAAATAAATATGTAGAATAGACAAGTTACGGATCCAGATCAAAATTCCATATCTACCTTAGCGGTAAGACTCCGCGTCGGTCACGCCAAAGCCCTGGTTCGATTCTTCCAAACCACAATTTTTACTTAATTAAATATGTTCCTGACAAGTGGGTCACGCATGATATATAAAACTAATAACATTTAATAAAGTAACTTAGTATTATTTCGTCACCACGATCTTTGATTTCGTCACCTATTAACAGACACGATGGAAGCCCTTCCCGCTTGGGTAATGGGTGACGATTTTTTGTTGACGAAAAATCATACCGTCAAGCATTACCTTAAATGCTTGACGAAAGATGAATTCGTCACCTATAAGGACACATCCTTGACGGTATGCATTTTTGTCACCAGGGTTTTCGTCAACAAACCCCCCATCTCTTATGCATGCGGGTCCCATTTAGCAGCAGCGGTATCAACGTTTGAGAGGCGGCAGGTGATCGAAAGAAAAAGTCAAGTGACCAAATATGAGGTGCCAAAAAAATCCAAGAAAAGAAAGTTTTATAGTACATAGAGGATGACATGCGGGTCCCATTTAGCAGCAGCGGTATCACCGTTTGAGAGGCTGAGGGGATCGAAAGAAAAGGTAAGTGACCAAATATGAGGTGCCAAAAATAATTCAAGAAAAGAAAGTTTTATAGTACATAGAGGATGACATGCGGGTCCCGATTAGTAGCAGCGGTATCACCGTTTGAGAAGCGGCAGGGGATCGAAAGAAAAAGGCAAGTGACCAAATTTGAGGTGACAAAAAAAACTCCAAGAAAAGAAAGTTGATTGCACATAGAGGATGACATGTGGGTCCCATTTAGCAGCGGTCTCAACGTTTCAAGGCGGCAAGGGATCAAAGAAAAAGTAGCCAGAAATCAGGGGGTCAAAAAATCCAAGAATAGAAAGAATTTTGGTTCATAGAGGATGACATGCGGGACCCATGATCCTGCATCGTAAACGGCTCGATCGGAGAACGTTGAACGAGATGGCGCGATCTAGAAAAAAACAATGCCAGAGAGGCTGCCATCTGGGCCCTACATCCCTCGGCGGTGCGGATTTGCGTTGACTCGGCCGGCGAACCCGAGATTTCGAGATGCACCATGTCCCGGGCCACCATCGCGATGTTTTGGCCGCTTTCGTCGGGCTAGGTGGCCTCAAAAACGAGAAAAAAAAGTTTTGACATGCACCACGGAGGGACCAAAAATCGTCGGCCATGGTACACCAGCAACCACGGCGCGACTTCAACGTCGGCCATGGCAACTTTTCTTGTAGTGTTGATAAACAAGGTTTAGACATGTTCAAACCAGACAAATCATGTATCTAGCCCCTAACCATAAACTCGGTCGATCTTATGAAGTCGATCTAGCATGAAGAGAAGTCGTATTGGTTTCAAACATGAAAATTTCAAGAACCACCCAAAATCTTCAAATGGGCATATAACATTCAAAAAACTAGAAAAATGAAAAACCAAAGCACATATATAGCCTTCTTATGTCATATAGTAAGCATTCAAGTTGATAAACAAGCATGTCTAGACATATTCAAACCCGACAAATCATGTATCTACCCCCCCTAAACTCTGCATGTCTTATGAAGTCAACCATGAAGAGAAGTGGTTTTGGGTTTCAAACATTGAGATTTCAAGAACCCCCCAAAAGCTTCATTTTAGAATGACTAGCTAGGAAGGATCCAGGCTTACCTTTTCATTTTCATGTTATAGACTTGTTTAAATCTTGGTCAAACCTAGGATTTGACCAAGATTCAAATGGGCATAAACATTCAAAAAAATCAAAAAATCAAAAACCAAAGCACATATAGTCTTCTTATGTCATATAGTAAGAATTGAAGTTGATAAACAAGGTCTAGACATATTCAAACTAGACAAATCATGTATCTACCCCCTAAAGCCCTAAACTAGCTTTGTCTTATGAAGTCAAGCATGAAGAGAAGTGTTTTTGGGTTTCAGACATGGAAATTTTGAAAACCTCCCAAAAACTTCATCTTAGAGTGACAAAGAAGGATCCAAGCTTACCTTTTCATTTTCATGTTTTAAGCTTGTTTAAATATTGGTCAAGCCTAGGATTTGACCAAGATTCAAATGGGCATAAAAATTCTGGAAAAATAAAAAAATAAAAACCAAAGCACATAGTCTTCTTACGTCATATATATCTATAGTAAGCATATTCAAGTAGATAAACAAGGTATAGACATATTCAAAGCAGACAAATCTGTATCTACCCCTAACTAAACTCGGTCTTATGATGCCTAGCATGAAGAGAAGTCGTTTTGGGTTTCAAACGTTTAAGCCAAAAGCCCCATTTCATATATTTCAAATTTGGTTCAAATTTGAAAGACATACAAGTTATAGCACACATAGTGCATACATGTTCACACATACTGCACTAGATGCTAATTAACCCTATAGTTTGAGGCCATTTGGATGAGGTCGAAAAAAATCTTGGATTAGAAATGGGGTTGTTCGAACCCCGTAGTTGGATTTTTTATGAACTTGATCTGTAGTACTGGGCAAAACCCTAGTTTAACGTATTTAATTATAGATTCGTAGGTTGATTTTCTACCTTTTTTTATTATTACTATGCAGCACATGTGTGTTTGCCCGTCGAGTGAAACTCGGAGGAAGAAGGGATCACTCGGAAGGAGAGAAGAAGGGAGAGCATTATGGTGTCTCCCCTTTTGGGTGATGATGTTGACTTTGTGCAGGGTTTGTCGGTGAGCGGGAGGTGCGAGCGACGAGCGAGCGAGGCGAGGCCGAGAATGAGAGAGATTTGTTTTTTTGTGAGAGGGACAACCGAAGGATCCAGAAGGACCCACAGATTTCCAAACGCATCCTGATGCGTCTTCTCTTGACAAAGAAGATGGCTTGGAGTTTGCGTACCTACTGCACTTGACTTGTGCTCACTGAAGTGTGGGACCTCACGCATGGGCACCACACGTAAGTGAGACCTGTTGGCAATGTTGGTGTAAAAACTCGGTTGATTATTATAGTGCATTAGAACAAAGTTTCCTATGGATTCAACGGCAGGAAATCCAAGTTAACTCATTTACATGACATTAATTTTTCCATGAAGCAAAGTTAACACATCTATCAATTGGTACATTTTGGAGTGACTAAGAAGGATCCATGCTTATTCGTTTTCACGTGTTAAATTTGTTTAAATCTTGCTCAAACCTAGGATTTCACCAAGATTGAAATGGGCATGAAAATTCAAAAAAAATGAAATACCAATGCACATAGTCTTCTTTGTCATATAGTAAGCATTCAAGATGATAAACAAGGTCTAGACATATTCAAACTAGGCAAATCATGTATCTACTCCCTAACGACCCTAAACTCCGTCTTATGAAGTAAGGCATGAAGAGAAGTGGTTTTGGGTTTCAAACATGCAAATTTCAAAAACCTCCCAAAAGCTTCATTTTAGAGTGACTAAGAAGGATCGAGGCTTACCTTTTCATTTTCATGTTTTAAACTTGTTTAAATCTTGGTCAAACCTAGCTAGTATTTGACCAAGATTCAAATGGGCATAAAATTCAAAAAAATCAGAAAAATGAAAAACCAAAGCACATAGCCTTCTTATGTCATATAGTAAGAATTCAAGTTGATAAACAAGGTCTAGACGTATTCAAACTAGACAAATCATGTATCTACCCCTAACACTCTAAACTCTGTCTTATGAAGTCAATTAAGCATGAAGAGAAGTGGTTTTGGGTTTCAAACATGGAAATTTCAAAAACCTCCCAAAAGCTTCATTTTAGAGTGACTAAGAAGGATCCATGCTTACCTTTTAATTTTCAGATTTTAAACTTGTTTAAATCTTTGTGAAACCTAGGATTTGACCAAGATTCAAATGGGCATAAAAATTCAGGAAAAAACCAAAAGATTGATAAACCAAAGCACATAGCATTCTTATGTCATATAGTAAGCATTCAAGTTGATAAATAAGGTCTAGACATATTCAAACTAGAAAATCATGTATATATCTGCCCCTAACCCTAAACTCTGTCTTATGAAGTCAATCATGAAGAGAAGTGGTTTTGGGTTTCAAACATGAAAATTCAAGAACATCCCAAAAGCCGCTTCATTTTAGAGTGACTAAGAAGGATCCATGCTTACCTTTTCGTTTTCATATTTTATACTTGTTTAAATCCAGGTCAAACATAGGATTTGACCAAGATTCAAATGGGCATAAAATAAAAAATAGAAGAATGAAAACCAAAAGCACATAGTCTTCGTATGTCATATAGTAAGCTTTCAAGTTGATAAACAAGGTTTAGACATGTTCAAACCAGACAAATCATGTATCTACCCCCTAACCATAAACTCGGTCGATCTTATGAAGTCTAGCATGAAGAGAAGTCGTATTGGTTTCAAACATGAAAATTTCAAGAACCACCCAAAATCTTCAAATGGGCATAAAATTCAAAAAAACCAGAAAAATGGAAAACCAAAGCACATAGCCTTCTTATGTCATATAGTAATAATTCAAGTTGATAAACAAGGTCTAGACATATTCAAACTAGACAAATCATGTATCTACCCCTAACACTCTAAACTCTGTCTTATGAAGTCAAGCATGAAGAGAAGTGGTTTTGGGTTTTTCAAACATGGAAATTTCAAAAACCTCCCAAAAGCTTCATTTAGAGTGACTAAGAAGGATCCATGCTTACCTTTTAATTTTCAGATTTTAAACTTGTTTAAATCTTTGTGAAACCTAGGATTTGACCAAAGATTCAAATGGGCATAAAAATTCAGGAAAAAACCAAAAGAATGATAAACTAAAGCACATAGCATTCTTATGTCATAGAGTAAGCATTCAAGTTGATTAACAAGGTCTAGACATATTCAAACTAGAAAATCATGTATATATCTATTCCTAACCTTAAACTCTGTCTTATGAAGCAATCATGAAGAGAAGTGGTTTTGGGTTTCAAACATGAAAATTTCAAGAACATCCCAAAAGTCGCTTCATTTTAGAGTGACTAAGAAGGATCCAGGCTTACCTTTTCGTTTTCATATTTTATACTTGTTTAAATCCAGGTCAAACATAGGATTTGACCAAGATTCAAATGGGCATAAAATAAAAAAATAGAAGAATGAAAAACAAAAGCACATAGTCTTCTTATGTCATATAGTAAGCCTTGCAAGTTGATAAACAAGGTTTAGACATGTTCAAACCAGACAAATCATGTATCTAGCCCCTAACCATAAACTCGGTCGATCTTATGAAGTCTAGCATGAAGAGAAGTCGTATTGGTTTCAAACATGAAAATTTCAAGAACCACCCAAAATCTTCAAATGGGCATATAACATTCAAAAAACTAGAAAAATGAAAAACCAAAGCACATATATAGCCTTCTTATGTCATATAGTAAGCATTCAAGTTGATAAACAAGCATGTCTAGACATATTCAAACCCGACAAATCATGTATCTACCCCTAACCCTAAACTCTGCATGTCTTATGAAGTCAACCATGAAGAGAAGTGGTTTTTGGGTTTCAAACATTGAGATTTCAAGAACCCCCCAAAAGCTTCATTTTAGAATGACTAGCTAGGAAGGATCCAGGCTTACCTTTTCATTTTCATGTTATAGACTTGTTTAAATCTTGGTCAAACCTAGGATTTGACCAAGATTCAAATGGGCATAAACATTCAAAAAAATCAAAAAATCAAAAACCAAAGCACATATAGTCTTCTTATGTCATATAGTAAGAATTGAAGTTGATAAACAAGGTCTAGACATATTCAAACTAGACAAATCTACCCCCTAAAGCCCTAAACTAGCTTTGTCTTATGAAGTCAAGCATGAAGAGAAGTGTTTTTGGGTTTCAGACATGGAAATTTTGAAAACCTCCCAAAAACTTCATCTTAGAGTGACAAAGAAGGATCCAAGCTTACCTTTTCATTTTCATGTTTTAAGCTTGTTTAAATATTGGTCAAGCCTAGGATTTGACCAAGATTCAAATGGGCATAAAAATTCTGGAAAAATAAAAAAATAAAAACCAAAGCACATAGTCTTCTTACGTCATATATATCTAT
The DNA here is from genome assembly GCA_030979885.1 of Lolium multiflorum. Lineage (NCBI taxonomy): Eukaryota > Viridiplantae > Streptophyta > Magnoliopsida > Poales > Poaceae > Lolium > Lolium multiflorum. Next base: position 220,091,711 of record CM061747.1, read on the forward strand.
AGTAAGCATATTCAAGTAGATAAACAAGGTATAGACATATTCAAAACAGACAAATCCTGTATCTACCCCTAACCCTAAACTCGGTCTTATGATGCCTAGCATGAAGAGAAGTCGTTTTGGGTTTCAAACGTTTAAGCCAAAAGCCCCATTTCATATATTTCAAATTTGGTTCAAATTTGAAAGACATACAAGTTATAGCACACATAGTGCATACATGTTCACACATACTGCACTAGATGCTAATTAACCCTATAGTTTGAGGCCATTTGGATGAGGTCGAAAAAATCTTGGATTAGAAATGGGGTTGTTCGAACCCCGTAGTTGGATTTTTTATGAACTTGATCTGTAGTACTGGGCAAAACCCTAGTTTATCGTATTTAATTATAGATTCGTAGGTTGATTTTTCTACCTTTTATTATTATTACTATGCAGCACATGTGTGTTTGCCCGTCGAGTGAAACTCGGAGGAAGAGGGATCACTCGGAAGGAGAGAAGAAGGGAGAGCATTATGGTGTCTCCCCTTTTTCGGGTGATGATGTTGACTTTTGTGCAGGGTTTGTCAGTGAGCAGGAGGTGCGAGCGAGCGAGCGAGTCGAGCGAGGCCGAGAATGAGAGAGATTTTTTTTTTTTGTGAGAGGGACAACCGAAGGATCCAGAAGGACCCACAGACTTCCAATACGCATCCTGATGCGTCTTCTCTTGACAAAGAAGATGGCTTGGAGTTTGCGTACCTACTGCACTTGACTTGTGCTCACTGAAGTGTGGGACCTCACGCATGGGCACCACACGTAAGTGACAGACCTGTTGGTGTAAAAACTCGGTTGATTATTATAGTGCATTAGAACAAAGTTTCCTATGGATTCAACGGTAGGAAATCCAAGTTAACTCATTTACATGACATTAATTTTTCCATGAAGCAAAGTTAACACATCTATCAATTGGTACATTTTGGAGTGACTAAGAAGGATCCATGCTTATTCGTTTTCACGTGTTAAATTTGTTTAAATCTTGCTCAAACCTAGGATTTCACCAAGATTGAAATGGGCATGAAAATTCAAAAAAAATGAAATACCAATGCACATAGTCTTCTTCTGTCATATATAGTAAGCATTCAAGATGATAAACAAGGTCTAGACATATTCAAACCAGGCAAATCATGTATCTACTCCCTAACGACCCTAAACTCCGTCTTATGAAGTAAGGCATGAAGAGAAGTGGTTTTGGGTTTCAAACATGGAAATGTCAAAAACCTCCCAAAAGCTTCATTTTAGAGTGACTAAGAAGGATCCATGCTTACCTTTTAATTTTCAGATTTTAAACTTGTTTAAATCTTTGTGAAACCTAGGATTTGACCAAGATTCAAATGGGCATAAAAATTCAGGAAAAAACCAAAAGATTGATAAACCAAAGCACATAGCATTCTTATGTCATATAGTAAGCATTCAAGTTGATAAATAAGGTCTAGACATATTCAAACTAGAAAATCATGTATATATCTGCCCCTAACCTTAAACTCTGTCTTATGAAGTCAATCATGAAGAGAAGTGGTTTTGGGTTTCAAACATGAAAATTTCAAGAACATCCCAAAAGCCGCTTCATTTTAGAGTGACTAAGAAGGATCCAGGCTTACCTTTTCGTTTTCATATTTTATACTTGTTTAAATCCAGGTCAAACATAGGATTTGACCAAGATTCAAATGGGCATAAAATAAAAAAAATAGAAGAATGAAAAACAAAAGCACATAGTCTTCTATATGTCATATAGTAAGCTTTCAAGTTGATAAACAAGGTTTAGACATGTTCAAACCAGACAAATCATGTATCTACCCCTAACCATAAACTCGGTCGATCTTATGAAGTCTAGCATGAAGAGAAGTCGTATTGGTTTCAAACATGAAAATTTCAAGAACCTCCCAAAATCTTCAAATGGGCATAAAATTCAAAAAACCGGAAAAATGAAAAACCAAAGCACATAGCCTTCTTATGTCATATAGTAAGCATTCAAGTTGATAAACAAGCATGTCTAGACATATTCAACCCCGACAAATCATGTATCTACCCCTAACCCTAAACTCTGCATGTCTTATGAAGTCAACCATGAAGAGAAGTGGTTTTGGGTTTCAAACATTGAGATTTCAAGAACCCCCAAAAGCTTCATTTTAGAATGACTAAGAAGGATCCAGGCTTACCTTTTCATTTTCATGTTATAGACTTGTTTAAATCTTGGTCAAGGGTTTGACCAAGATTCAAATGGGCATAAACATTCAGAAAAATCAAAAAATCAAAAACCAAAGCACATATAGTCTTCTTATGTCACATAGTAAGAATTGAAGTTGATAAACAAGGTCTAGACATATTCAAACCAGACAAATCGTGTATCTACACCTAACCCTAAACTATATCTAATGAAGTCAAGCATGATGAGAAATGGTTTTGGGTTTCAAACATTGAGATTTCAAGAACCCCCAAAAGCTTCATTTTAGAATGACTAAGAAGGATCCAGGCTTACCTTTTCATTTTCATGTTATAGACTTGTTTAAATCTTGGTCAAACCTAGGATTTGACCAAGATTCAAATGGGCATAAACATTCAGAAAAATCAAAAAATCAAAAACCAAAGCACATATAGTCTTCTTATGTCATATAGTAAGAATTGAAGCTGATAAACAAGGTCTAGACATATTCAAACCAGACAAATCGTGTATCTACACCTAACCCTAAACTATATCTAATGAAGTCAAGCATGATGAGAAATGGTTTTGGGTTTCAAACATGGAAATTTCAAAAACCTCCCAAAAGCTTCATTTTAGAGTGACTAAGAAGGATCCAGCTTACCTTTTCATTTTCATGTTTTAAAATTATTTAAATCCTGGTCAAAACTAGGATTTGATCAAGATTCAAATGGGTATAAAATAAAATAAAAAACGCACCTAGCCTTTTTCTGTCATATAATGATCATTCAAGTTGATAAACATGGTCTAGACATATTCAAACTAGAAAATCGTGTATCTACCCTGTCCCTGGCTAACCCTAAACTCTGTCTTATGAAGTCAAGCATGAAGAGAAGCGTTTTGGGTTTCAGACATGGAAATTTTGAAAACCTCCCAAAAACTTCATCTTAGAGTGACAAAGAAGGATCCAAGCTTACCTTTTCATTTTCATGTTTTAAGCTTGTTTAAATATTGGTCAAGCCTAGGATTTGACCAAGATTCAATTGGGCATAAAAATTCTGGAAAAAAAAAAATAAAAACCAAAGCACATAGTCTTCTTACGTCATATATATCTATAGTAAGCATATTCAAGTAGATAAACAAGGTATAGACATATTCAAAACAGACAAATCCTGTATCTACCCCCTAACCCTAAACTCGGTCTTATGATGCCTAGCATGAAGAGAAGTCGTTTTGGGTTTCAAACGTTTAAGCCAAAAGCCCCATTTCATATATTTCAAATTTGGTTCAAATTTGAAAGACATACAAGTTATAGCACACATAGTGCATACATGTTCACACATACTGCACTAGATGCTAATTAACCCTATAGTTTGAGGCCATTTGGATGAGGTCGAAAAAATCTTGGATTAGAAATGGGGTTGTTCGAACCCCGTAGTTGGATTTTTTATGAACTTGATCTGTAGTACTGGGCAAAACCCTAGTTTAACGTATTTAATTATAGATTCGTAGGTTGATTTTTCTACCTTTTTATTATTATTACTATGCAGCACATGTGTGTTTGCCCGTCGAGTGAAACTCGGAGGAAGAGGGATCACTCGGAAGGAGAGAAGAAGGGAGAGCATTATGGTGTCTCCCTTTTTTGGGTGATGATGTTGACTTTTGTGCAGGGTTTGTCAGTGAGGAGGTGGGAGGCGGCGAGTCGAGCGAGGCCGAGAATGAGAGAGATTTGTTTTTTTGTGAGAGGGACAACCGAAGGATCCAGAAGGACCCACAGACTTCCAAAACGCATCCTGATGCGTCTTCTCTTGACAAAGAAGATGGCTTGGAGTTTGCGTGCTCACTGAAGTGTGGGACCTCACGCATGGGCACCACACGTAAGTGACAGACCTGTTGGTGTAAAAACTCGGTTGATTATTATAGTGCATTAGAACAAAGTTTCCTATGGATTCAACGGTAGGATCCAAGCTTACCTTTTCATTTTCATGTTTTCAAACCTAGGATTTGACCAAGATTCAAATGGGCATAAACATTCAGAAAAATCAAAAAATCAAAAACCAAAGCACATATAGTCTTCTTATGTCATATAGTAAGAATTGAAGCTGATAAACAAGGTCTAGACATATTCAAACCAGACAAATCGTGTATCTACACCTAACCCTAAACTATATCTAATGAAGTCAAGCATGATGAGAAATGGTTTTGGGTTTCAAACATGGAAATTTCAAAAACCTCCCAAAAGCTTCATTTTAGAGTGACTAAGAAGGATCCAGGCTTACCTTTTCATTTTCATGTTTTAAAATTATTTAAATCCTGGTCAAAACTAGGATTTGATCTTGATTCAAATGGGCATAAACATTCAGAAAAAAACAAAAAATCAAAAACCAAAGCACATATAGTCTTCTTATGTCATATAGTAAGAATTGAAGTTGATAAACAAGGTCTAGACATATTCAAACCAGACAAATCGTGTATCTACACCTAACCCTAAACTATATCTAATGAAGTCAAGCATGATGAGAAATGGTTTTGGGTTTCAAACATTGAGATTTCAAGAACCCCCCAAAAGCTTCATTTTAGAATGACTAAGAAGGATCCAGGCTTACCTTTTCATTTTCATGTTATAGACTTGTTTAAATCTTGGTCAAACCTAGGATTTGACCAAGATTCAAATGGGCATAAACATTCAGAAAAAATTAAAAAATCAAAAACCAAAGCACATATAGTCTTCTTATGTCATATAGTAAGAATTGAAGTTGATAAACAAGGTCTAGACATATTCAAACCAGACAAATCGTGTATCTACACCTAACCCTAAACTATATCTAATGAAGTCAAGCATGATGAGAAATGGTTTTGGGTTTCAAACATTGAGATTTCAAAAACCTCCCAAAAGCTTCATTTTAGAGTGACTAAGAAGGATCCAGGCTTACCTTTTCATTTTCATGTTTTAAACTTGTTTAAATCTTGGTCAAACCTAGGATTTGGCCAAGATTCAAGTTGATAAACATGGTCTAGACATATTCAAACTAGAAAATCATGTATCTACCCCTAGCCCTAACCCTAAACTCTGTCTTATGAAGTCAAACATGAAGAGAAGTGGTTTTGGGTTTCAAACAACATGGAAATTTCGAAAACCTCCCAAAAACTTCATCTTAGAGTGACTAAGAAGGATCCATGATTACCTTTTCATTTTAATGTTTTAAACTTGTTTAAATCTTGGTCAAACCCTAGGATTTGGCCAAGATTCAAATGGGCATAAACATTCAAAAACAAAAAATGAAAAACCAATGCACATGCATAGTCTTCTTAGGTCATATAGTAAGCATTCAAGTTGATAAACAAGCATGTCTAGACATATTCAAACCCGACAAATCATGTATCTACCCCATAACCCTAAACTCATCTGTCTTATGAAGTCAACCATGAAGAGAAGTGGTTTTGGGCCCCCCAAAAGCTTCATTTTAGAATGACTAAGAAGGATCCATGCTTACCTTTTCACTTTCATGTTTTAAACTTGTTTAAATCTTGGTCAAACCTAGGATTTGACCAAGATTCAAATGGCCATATATAAACATTCAGAAAAAACAAAAACCAAAAACCAAAGCACATATATATATAGCCTTCTTATGTCATATATATATATAGTAAGCATTCAAGTTGATGAACAAGGTCTAGACATATTCAAAAGAGAAAAGGCATGTATCTACCCCTAACCCTTAACTTTGTCTTATGAAGTCAAGCATGAAGAGAAGTGGTTTCGGGTTTCAAACATGGAAATTTCTAAAACTTCCCAAAAGCTTAATTTTAGAGTGACTAGGAAGGATCCAGGCTTACCTTTTCATTTTCATGTTTTAAGTTTGTTTAAATCCTAGTCAAACCTAGGATTTGACCAAGATTCAAATGAGCATAAAAATTCAGAAAAAATCAAAAAAAATGAAAACCCAAAGCACATAGCCTTCTTACGTCATATATATAGTAATTAAGCATTCAAGTTGATAAACAAGGTCTAGACATATTCAAAACATACAAATCATGTACTCCGTATCTACCCCCAACCCTAAACTATGTTTTTGGGGGATTTCTTTGACGAAGTTATAACACCCCCACATTTCACATTGGAATTACTTTCAGTAAATCAGCATAAAGTCGTTTAAATGTGCGAAACTATCTTGAAAGTACTAAAACCGTAAAAGTTGGGAATTGGCACTAAAATATGGCGTAATTTATCTAAAAAATGTAGAGTTGCCAGTTTGACCCGTATCTTATATGTACACCATTCACAAAATAAACATATTTTGTCATCTAGAAAATGAAAAAAATATTTTTTATACCGAAAAGTTGAAAAGTCTAGTCATTAACATTGTTGGGAATGGCAAGATGCACCACCATGCCCAATTTGGGCACATTGTAACAAACTGTGCCACAAATATGGCCATAACTATATCATTTGGCTTGCAAACCATGAATCTTCATACACGATAGTCCGCTTTGTGAAGACATTTTGTTTTTCACTACCCTATCACATGTTTCTTATTTTCCCTGTCAACTAACACATACAAGCACACTCCATGTAGAAGGGTTTCATTTTTCAGGTTTTCTTCAGTTTCATTTATTTATTTCAAAACCAGGTCAAAATGTTTTACATGATTATCCTGCAAAGGGGTTGAATATTTCAGTACTATCGCTGGTTTCTATATATAGTAAGTAATATGTATATAAAAATTATTTATGGGGACTTGTAGGACCAAGTTATAACATATCTACAATTCAAATTTGAATTACTTTCAATAAATCAGCATAAAGTCATTTAAATGTGCGAAACTAGCTAGAAAGCACTAAAAACCGTAAATTTGGGATTTGTCATTAAAATATGGCGTAATTTATTTAAAAAATGTAGATGCGCCATTTTGACCCATATCTTTTCTACCCCATGCACAAAAAAACATATTTTATCATCTAGAAAATGAAAAACGATTTTTTATACCGAAAACTTGAAAAGTCTAGTCATCAACATTGTTAGAAATGGCAAGATGCACCACCATGCCCAATTAGGGAACACTATAACAAACAATGTTGTCCAGGGATAATCAAACTTGGTAATATGAACTATGAGATTGAACAAAACGTTATATTTGGTTTACCCTTTGAACCTCCTAACTTACCACAACATTGACTTCTTATTTTTATTTACAAATAGATATTTTAATATCCCATTGTTGTGCAATAATATATGTTTTTTATTATCTCAAATCAATTAGCATTTGATTTTAAAAAACTACCATAATAATTCATGAGAAAGCGTTGAACAAGTTTCAGAATGTAATTTTAGACTTGATAGTTGATATGACCAATAATAGACTTAAATTAAATTGGATTTCAAAGTTCAGATTTTATAAGCGAATATAGTTTCATGTTGCAGACTATGTATTAGCTTGAGGGGCACCCCTAGAATAAAGTAGGTCGGTCACTTACGTGTGGTCCCATGCGTGTAGGTCCCACACATCAGTGAGCACAAGTCACGTGCGGTAGGTAGGCAAACTCCCAGCAATCTTCTTTGTTAAGTAAAGACGCGTTGTCAAGACTCTCTCTCTCTCTCTCTCCCTTTTGTCGCTGAAAAAAAATGAATATTAGACGGGCGCGTAGCCTGCACTGCAGGTCTACATAACTGAAACCCTGTGTGCCAGTCAACATCACTCACCGAAAAAAGTGAAGCATTTCTTTTCACCATAAATAACAGCGGCCCCGTGAGGCACTGCTCTCCCTTTCTCTTTCTCCTTCCGTGTGATCCCTCTTCCACCTTTTATCCTTTGCACGATCGAAACTCCACTTATTGTTGTCATTGTTGCACAAAACACTCACTTAACCTGTTCTTTTGCACATATCACCAACTCATGTATTTGTTGCACAAAGGTCTAAATCTGTCGCTAAGCTACTTTACTCTAAATCTGATGACCGGGACCTAGAAGGTAGTGATATCCATTGTCATTGTGTAGTGTGTTTTTTAGAACTCTAAAAGAATATGAAAATATTTTAGCAATTGAAATAATATAAATTAACTAATATGGGATCGATAGTCATGAAATATATTTTCTACTATCCGGCCAATATCAAGTGTCATGAAATATATTCATTGTAAACTTAGTGATAATCACTCGAGTTTGATATGAATGGCCTAGCTAGCTATGGGCATCTCCCACTATATATGTTGTCCACACGACCAAGCAACAAGCATCCATGAGGAAAGTTTCTTATGGGTGACTTTCATCTCTGCCGCAAAACACGCGCCGAAATTGTTGGCGCGTCCCATTTTCAAGCTACCCCAAAACCTGCGGTTTGCCCGTCGGCCTATAAACATCGGTCCACAGAGGATATTTCCCTGTAGAGCACAATTCGAACACCACATCTTTCTCATGCTTCTACCAGGCACACTCCCACGACGACGGCCGTGCCCCACCGCCCCTCCTCACCATCACTGCCTTCTCACCGGCCACCGTAGTGACCGACCACGTTTTACCGGCTCCCTTGCTGCCTAGCAAGCCGGATTAGCTTCCTCGACGCCGACGTTCACCGCGCCATATCTCCTCCGGATCTGCTTCCCCGACTCTGTAGTCCACCTCACCGGAGATCGAGATGGGCAAAAAACGCGGCCCCAAAGTCGACCACCCCCAACCAAAGAGTAAATCCGCCCGGGCCTCAGACGAAGGTTGATGAATACTTTACATGTCCGCTTTTGTTATATGCATTTGATTTCTTACACTAGTTTTCGTTGCTTTCTTGCAATGCATTCTTGCTGATATTAGATCAGTGTAGATAGTTGTTTGCCGCGTAGCTATATGAGATCTTAACCTTACATCTGCTGATCGAGAGGAAGATCGAGGTTATGTCCGCTTTCGTTATGCATTTCTTTTCCGAGAATCACTTCTGTGTGATATGTTTTGGGGGTTTGAAGTATGCATTTTACAAAGGTTATGATAGCAGTCAAGCTAGCAGAGCAATTTGTTGATAGTATTAAACTGCCTGTATTTTTTTTTATCTCGGAACTCTGCTGATCGTAACCTTACATCTGCTGATGGAGAGGCAGAGCTTATGTCCGCTTTCGTTACGCATTTCTTTTCCAAATATCACTTCTGTGCGGTACTTTTTTGGGGTTTGAAGTATACTACATTACTACCTCCACCCCAAACCTGAAGGCTTATTTATAAAAGTCAAACCAAGTAAAGTTTGACCAAACTTTCAGAACAATCTATCAAGAAATATAATATTTTGTAGATACCGTACGAAAATATATTCGTTATCTATTTAATGATATTAAATTTGTATTTTGCATGTTAATGATTTTTGATAAAAACTTCGGGATGGTGGTAGTACGTATTACAAAGGTTATGATAGCAGTCAAGCTAGGAGAGCAATTTATTGATAGTATTAAACTGCCTGTATTTTTTTCTATTTGCAACTCTGTGTGCGCCATGTGGAATTGCATGCTCTAGCCAGTTCATCCAATGAGGTTTTATCACTTAACACCAGAAGTTCAGGATTTTTTTATCACAGAACCACAACCCTAGAAATTTGTATCACAAAACACTAACATTTGGGGTAATTGTTTCGCAGAATACATGATCTCTGTTTGATAGCCCATTAGTGACCTCCGGCCACCGTCAGTTTAAGAGTGACCGCAGGAGAAAGACAATTAGACTTTATTTTGTGGTATTTGCTGTTAAACGCAAATACAAAGCTGTTTGTCAACACTAGTTGTTAAATCTTAAGTCCAGACAGTTCAAAATAAAATCTTATGTCCAGGGTAGTTGTATTGGTAAACATTATCAAAACCTTATGCTGGTACAGAATATATTACCCAAATCTCATGTTCTTGTGTGGTTATAATTTCTTGTGGATATTTGTCATATGGTAATTCATTTGTGTGTAGCATATGTAACAAGTGTGACTCATATTCTCATTTCCACAGAGTGTCTACAAAATTTCACACCAAAATTCATTTGTTTGTAGCAAACATGCTCACGTACTGTAAATTGGTGTCACGCTGTAGGGTCATGCTCTTGTCAAGCCGACTAATGACAAATAATGTGTTATGTGAAATAATTTCCCCAAATGTTGGTGTTTTGTGATTAAAAATCCCCAACTTGTGGTGCTAAGTGATAAAACCACTCATTCAATAGACCGAGCCTTAGGCATGTATCATTAGATATTTTTTTAGGAAGGCTGCAAATATTTATTTTGAATACTGCGTTGCTACTTGCTAGGATTTGAACTCAGGACCTTGTAGGTCTGATACCATTTCGAATTGCATGCTCTAGCAAGTTCATCCAATAGATCGATCTGTTGGAATTTGGAAGACCCTAGGCAATTATATTAAGCACACGCCATTCCATATGGTTAACCATTGGCATGAAAATGACACTTATATGTGTTTGAGTCTATATGTGGATTGCTTAGCCCTTTCCATCAGTTCGGACTTTTGGTTGCGTTGGCTACTGCATGAAGCTTGACATCATACTTATCCTAAAAATTGTTGCTGCTGCCCTTTGTTGCCCAACATAAATTATTTTTGAGCCATAATTTGTTTGCCCTTTCCATCAGTCCGGACTTCCGGTTGCGTTGGCTAGTGCATGAAGCTTGACAATATGAACATCAATTATTTTTGAGCCATAGTTTGTTTGTCATTACACCTTTTGAGCAGTCTCACTGCTACTATTAATTTGTTCTTATATGCACAGTTCCATGATAAATCTCATCTGCATTTCTCGCCAATGCATGTTAGGTCTTCCACTCGAGAATGAGTACGAAGAGCAACGGAGGCAAACTATTCTGCATAATAGCCGAGTTGCAGCCTCGTTGGGCCTAACACTACATCCTTCTACAAGGTCTAGTGCAAAAACGCCACCCACCTCCCTCACAAAGGATACGGAACATTCCTCTGATTCAGAATTTGATCCTGCTGATTGTGATGGCGAGCTGACTCAGGAAGATGCCCTGGTCGACTATCGTCTGCAACACAACAAGGTGAGTTTTCTCTGTCCTGTCATCGAATTATTTGTCCCAACTTCCATTTGTTGTATCCCAGTCCTACCAAATATGTTACCCATGCCATGTTCAATCTCATTACTACAATTTTTCCTGCTTAGTTAACGCCTCATATATGTTTTGGCATATGTTGCCTGACTGTTTTTCCATTCCATCTGCATATCATCATCATATAATATTGTACATTGAAATATCATTTATGTGTGACAGGCATCTGCAGATTCGGGAAAGAACTTTTCAAGAACGAATAGGAGGAAGAACACTCAACAGGAACCTCAGGCTGATACCGGAGGATGGGTGACAGTGCGTAATAAAAAAAGAGTTAAGCCTGATGCTCGTGCTGCTCCTCCTATTACAAGGTCTAACAAGAGACTGACACGAGGTGGCGAACAGGCCAAGAATGATAACAGTAAAAGGTCTCGTAAAAACCACAAACCATCGAATCAGACAGAAGTAGCCCCAGCATGTACCAGCCCACACATTCCACAACCACCAGTTGCCAATACTGTTTCTCAGCAACAATTGCCAACAGAACCAGTTTCCACAGCAAATTCTAGCCAAGAATTGGCACCATCAGGAGTGGTGGTAGGTAATAATGGCCAAGGACACATGATGCTAGTCCCAGATGATACAGCCTCAAATGTCCAAACAGTGCTGCCACAACACCAGCAAACTGGTGATGATCTCCCTCCGACCCTTAGTCCTGCGAAAGACAACTCCTCTCCCGATGATGAGACCCACGCCAAAAAAGGTAATACTTTTTTCAAGACTTGTAGTTTAATGCTCCCTTATGTATCTATATACCATGATAGCTTGATGTAATGCTTAACTTGGTAGGTTCGCCACGATCAATAAAAACGAGGGGGCCAACGGTAGGAAAAAAACTTGCAGCTAAGATTTCCGGAATGGGTTCAAGATTTCGCATCACATCTATTGTAGGTGGCAGAAGGCCACTTCATCCGCATGAATCTTCATATCTTGTATCACAGGTTGGCCATTTTATCAGGAATGAACTTCCTACCTTCCCATTGTGGAAGCAGCACGTTGACACCCCTTCACAGTTCGAGAGTTTAGTGCATAATTTACACGTAAGTCATGCTTCTCCTGGTAATGATAAATTATTCCACATTGATCTGTCCCATTTCTTGTAGCTTACTGTTGTTTCTATGCTATATAACTCACCAATCATTCCACCGTTGTGAGCAGTTAAGGTTTGAATTCGATGAGGATAATGAGGATGTAAAGTTTGTCATCGCTTCCATATTCAAAGAATTGTTGCGCCAGCACCGCTATAAGCTTAAGGCGACATACTTCACTGGCCAGATTACTGCCAATGTTCGAACAAAGTCTCCTGCACCCTGTATGACTGACGAGCAGTGGGGAGATCTTGTCAAGCATTGGTCTGATCCAAAGAATGTGGTATGGCTTATGAGGACCGTGAAACCAGATTAAATTCCGAATACTTATTTTGCGCCAGTGTCTCACTAGTCTCCTTTTGCAGACGTTGTCTAAAAGGAACCAGGCTAACCGCTTGAAACAACGTTTACCAAGCCGTACAGGATCTCGTCACTTGGTTGGGCATCTCTGGCAAAAAGTAATGCCCCGCTGGTCTGTACTGCTACATATGTTACTCGTAAATTGTGTAGAACTCCGTGTGCATGTTATATTTCCATCCTCCATTTCAACCACGTTATTTGATCTCCATATGATTGTACAAAAATGCAGAAAGTAGATCATGCAAACAACATGCAACCAGACAAAGAGATGACTCTGGCAGAGCAGTTCGAGGCATGCCAGAAGAACAAACATAATGTGATAGGAGAACTTGCAGAAAGTGTTATTGTAAGTCTTCTTTATGATTTAAATTTTTTAACTACACACTTGCCAATTTGTAGGAGCAATATGTCAATATGATCTTGTAGGCGTTTTTGTGAAAATGCATTTGATGTGTAATCAGGCATACCAACTTGTAGGATTAGAAGTAGTTCATACACATTAAATCTACCGTCTGCATGTTTCTCTGTAATAACTTTTATTTTTACACGACTCAAAACTTTTCAGGCAAATATGAAATTGGAGATGGCAAAACCCGGGAAAGATGGTATGGAAAAAACTCTAGAAGAATGTATGGAGACATTTACCATGGTACTTAAAAATAAAGATATCACCAAAAACACTTTCCTGCGAAATGCTGGGTTTTTGGTCCAAGTCCAAGTCCAAGTCTTTCTCTGCACAAGTTCTGGAGGAACAAATCCAAATAGAACGAGCTGCAGCAGATGTGTTAAGAAACCAAGTTGACATGTTGAGATCGAGATCAGAAGCATGTGATGCCCTACTGCAGGAGGCCAATCAAGTTTGTTATAATCTCTCAAAAGACTAATAAAATGCCATAGATAATTGGAGATGAAAACACTGACATTGACATGTGAGTACCTTGGTATTGTGAAATGTTTACTGAGACTGAGGCACTGTTCCTATTTTGTTGGTGGATGCATTTATCTACGGCTGGGATCAACTTGGTAGTTGTTCCTGTGGATGTTTTAGAAATTGGTTGCCTAGCCTTTTCAATCCGTTCGAACTTAAATGGTATTAGAGCCAAGGTCTCGAGTTTGAATTGTTGACGGTGTGGTTCAATTCATCCTTAAATTGTTGGTGCCCCATTGGCCCTTGTAAAGCTTCATGTGCCTACCTCCGAATCCAGTGTTGAATTTCTCTTGTCACACACGAGGATGGCTGTTAATGTGTATATAAGTGGGTTGCATAGCCCCTTTTATATAAGGTTGCAAGTTTCCTTATTGTGTTGTGCCTTTGGGATTCAGCCTGCACTTCTGACTTTTGGTTGCGTTGGCTACTGCATAAGTTTAATATAGTTCCATGTGGTTTTTGTTGAGTTCTATAATAAGTGGATTGCCTAGCCCTTTCCATCATTTCGGACCTGTGGTGTGCTATTCTGTTTTCCACGTATTAGACCTCCTCTTCTTAACAAGACTCCATGAGTAGGAGGCACTATGATTTTTTTTTGCGCATGAAATTACTCAATTAGATAGCTTAATCCCATTTGTTGACTCTCTGTTGATCAGCCACTTGAGGGTAAAACTGAGTATATTGCACTAGCCAGTATTTTTTTTATGAGGTAATGCACTAGCCAGTATTAGTACTCGAGGGGAAAACTGAGTGCAGATATTTTCCAGTGTAAGGCTAACTGAGTACACGTAACGGTGCAGACGTGCAGTACCACGGACGCGTGTCGCGGTGCACAGCGGTTAGGCGGTGCGCGTGTTGAGACCAAACGTCTAGCTTTTTTGAGAAACTGCCGAGACCAACCGTCACGTTGCCAGAGCCCCCTCTCTCCCTCCTTCTGCACACAGTCTCATTCTCACTCACGCACGCAACCACGCCTCTCACGTCCCATCAACTTCTCCAAATCGAAGGAAAAAACACCAACCGCCCACGCGCGCTCCCTGCCGGCGATGGACAAGAAGAATGCGCGGCGGCCGTCGCCTCCGTGCTGGGCCTCTCTCTCGGCTGATGGACCACTTCACAAGATCGGCGAATGCTTGCGGCGAGCAGGACGCTGACACCTACTCTGCTATGAGGCAAGTCTGTAGAAATTGGCGCTCAGGTTTACTGAGCCCCGTGCACCTGCACGAATGGATCATGCTAGACCACGGCCTTCCACGCGCTGCTGATTTCACCTTCCTCCACCTCCGCACATCCCGCTACGTCACCATCGATCTAACGGAAGTTCATGCAAGGTTCAAATTCCTCCATATCTATAGAGTTAATCTATTTTTATTTTCAATCGTAAACATCTTAGTGCTGAATGTTATCTTCATCAATATATTTTAGATACTACTTTGTCGGCTTTTGCCGTGGCGTCATCGTGCTTGCCCAGAAGAACCAGCCGCACAAGATACACTCACAAAGACATTGAATACTATGTTTGAGGCGCATATGCCAAACGTTATTCTGAAGTCAGTCGCTGTGATGAAGTCCCCGACTATGGTCTTCGTTTCCAAAGATTACCCGGCGGAAATTGCTTGGGTCGATGAGAGCACTCCAACTAAGGGTATAGATGAAGATTGGGGAGAAGGAAGATTTTCGATCGAGCACCATTGTCTGCGTTGCATTACCCCGTTCAATGGTGAATTGTATGCAATAGCTGTGAACAATTTTGAGTTCGGAAAATTAGTGTGCACCAACAATGTCCAGTTGGAGCAGCGTGCGAGCACTGTCAAAATGGATACACTATTTTCATTTCCAGAACTTGGAAATAACAAGTTCTACCTTGTGAAGTCGGATGGTGCTCTGCTGCTTGTGTTGTTGGACAACAAGCATTTGGAGGAAGGTCAACCATTGGTGTACCGTGTGGACACTGAGAGCCGCTCTCTCCATGCCGTCAATAACATTGGCAGTCGTGCCTTCTTCGTCCATTATATCCGGTGTATCTCCGTCGACACCAGAGTGCACCCGACACTTCGACCTGGCTGCATCTACTACACAGATTTTGGTTATATCAGAGAGTACTTTGATGATATAAAGGCCTGGGATGAGTGGCCAATACATGTGAATAGATTAGGAAACTACGGTATGAGAAATGAACAAAGGCCATACCGTTTGGAGGATGTATTGGCTGCACACTGCAGACGGAAGGAGTTCAATGAAAATTTCCTTCAATGGAGTGACGAAGAAATATATGCTGAATGAAGAACATATTCGTTCATCCTGGGGTATCCTAATCTTCATGTTGGCCATACATTGTGTCTTGTATTATTTTCAGATTAGTTTGTCGTGAACATTAACATTGTTATTGGCTGCTTTTGGCTCTTGTATGCAGTTTATGTAGTATTATACTTAGTTTTCTGGATTTATTATGCTGCTGTGAATTTATCCTATACTAGCTTCTAGATTTGACTGATTTTGTTTGTAATGATGATGGCTTGATGTGGCTGCTGGCCTTAACTGCCGAAGCAGAGCAATTAGTACTTAACCAGGTGTACCGTCTTTATATTAGTATTATATTATATTACTTGACCATAGCCATATTCAAAATCAAATCTCAGTCGGGCGGCAAAATCTCCCGCCAATCTAGAAATATTTCAGGCGTGTTTTTGAATGGGATAAGAAGATAGAACACGATGATAGTAACCGATATTCAAGGTGATGATGATTTGATTTTGCACTCGGCCTTGAGCAGAGGTACTAGTACGGTCTCACAATTTTTTATCATTATACTTGGACCTTAGCCAAATTCAAAATCTCATAGCGGCAAAACTTCCCGCCCACAAAATACAAAAAATTCACACGCTTTCAAATTCCCATTCTACCCTTGTGGAGATGACAGAAAGTCGGTTGGTGGGGGGTCTGCCCGTCATTTTTTGGATCACCACCTCCCTAGCCCGGAAACCCTCCCAAAAAATTCATTTCCCTCAGACCACCCACCGGAACTTCCCAAGTCCCTCTCTCTACCACCTCCACGACCACCGCACCGGAACATCCCCCGCCGGACTTCCCTGGCCTACCCGAGCCCTCGCGATCCTCGTCATCCGGCTGCCTGCCGGAGCCGCTTCATCGACGCCGTCATCAACCGGACCGGATCATCCCCGCGAACCTCGAAACCATATGCTCATCCAGCAGCAGTCGCTTCAGCTGCGGCATCGTCCACCGCATCGGATCTTGCTCACCGACACCGATGTGCATGAACCGAATCTGCTTCACCGGCGCCGTCCATGATCTAAACTCTTCTACTATCGCTTTTCTATTGCTTGCCTGCAAGTTCTTGTTTAATCTTGGGGGAACTGTTTGTGCTAACGACGCGCCGTTACGTCTTTGCAGATTAGATGAGTAACCATGAAGTTTAATGGCAGTCTCTCCAACCCCAAGGAGCACATGTAGTGTACTTCATCACCGGATCTATCAACCCCAGGAAGATCTGCTTGATTCCCACAGAGTGCTTCTCCTAATGTAAGTCCCTTGTTTTAGCGCCATGTTCAGGTTCAGATGCTTGTTTGTCTGAAGCTCTTTTAGTTCATTCCTAGTTATGACCGTAACACCTTGCCATTTTCTAGTTCATTGCTAACTTCAAGCGATTGAACATTTTGGTTTGCATTCCCTGCTCTGTAGATGTAGCCATCATAACTTCTATCTTGCTCATTCGTTGTTCATGCCAATCTTGTTCTCACTGAACATGTTGGTTTGCATTCCCTGTACTACGGTGATGCCATTGTTATTTCTATCTACTTCATCGTAAGCTAACACCTGCTATTAGTTCCTGCATGCTATCGCTCTGCCATCCTGCAGTACAAATTAAGCTGCTATTAGTTCCTGCATGCTATCGCTCTGCCATCCTGCAGTACAAATTTATTTGAACTCGTCACAGCAGCAACTTCCATCATAATTTTGTGCCATCTGATTCTTCAAAAGCTGCAATATTAACTTGTTTCTCTTAATTGGCATGGCGCTCACATATAGAATTGTGAACATATTGGTGTGCATTCCCTTTTCTACAAGTTCAGATCCCACTATATTCCGTTTCTGGTCCATCCTAAGCCGTAGCATTAACTATCCTCTATGTGTTGCTCATTACAACTTTATATCCCGAAACAAATTGATTTTTTCCCTTATCTACAAGTTTATCAGTGATGCCATTATAACTCCTATCTGTTTTATTCCTAGCTATTATAGTAACATCCTGCTATTATTTAGTTCATGGCCAATTTTAAGTAATTGCACATGTTGGTTCGCATTCCCTGCTCTATAGCTTTTGGCATCGTAACTTCTATATTTGGTTTACATTCCCTGCTCTGTAGATCTAGCCATCATAACTTTATCTTGCTCAGATTTTTTTTCAAAAATTATGGCCTGCTACTATGTTGTTTGTGCCAATTTTTTACTCCATGAACATGTTGGCTTGCATTCCCTGTACTACAGGTGATGCCATTGTTTTGTATCTAGTTCATTGTAAGCTAACAAAGTAAGGACTTAGTTTGGCATGCTATCACTCTGCTATCTAAGCCTGTAGTACAAATAAACTTGTCATATTACTAGATAATAATTTTGTGTGCCATCTTGTTCTTCAAAAGCTGCATTATCGACTTGTTTCTCTGACTTGGCATGACGCTCACATATGGAATGCTGAACATATTGGTTTGCATTCCCTCTTATACAAGTTCACAGGTGATCCCACTATATTATGTATCTTGCTCAGTCGTCGTTACAAAATTTATAGCCTGCTACTATGTTGTTCATGCCAATTTTGTACTCCCTGAACATGTTGGTTTGCATGGGACTCGGCAGTAGTAAGTCTGCTGTTTCATTCTAACATGCTCTGTTATATTGGCTGTTGGTATGCGGCATGCACTCTTTGTTTGCTTATTGTGCGCATTACAATGATCTTGTTATAACGACGAAATGATGAGTTCCAAATTCTTTGGCAAACAATATTGTAGTGTCTTTGCCTTTCCATTGTTCTTGTCTTAACTTGTAATGTCTTTGTTTCAGATATAGGTGCTGCATGGACAACTTAAAAGATTGCCGCTTCATTGTATTGCTAGGTTTAATTACCATTCAATTTCTCTGGGTTCTGTATATTTTTTCAATGCCTTGCACTGATGTAATATTTAGTTAGTTTTTATAGTTCTTTCGCGCATTTTTTCTTTGGTGCTTGTGGTAAGTGAGGCTATTAAATCAATTCTGCGTAAATATTCTCGTATCTAAATCACGAATTCCTATCCCTTAAACGCCCAATTAAGCAAAATCACATATGTGCCTGCCCGCAAAATCCTAAAGCGCATATTATGCGGCATATAAACAACAACTAGGCTGGCCCACTTACTTCTTGGGCCAGCCCATTTGATTTACCGTGGACCCCACACTCTAATTGGGTGGCCCACTTGCATTAAGGTGGACCCCACATACTAGGCGGCCCACTAAATAGTTGGGCCAGCCCATTTGCTTTGTGGTGGACCCCACATACTAAATGGGACGGCCCTTTAAGAGGAAAGTGGGACCCACGTATTTTGGCCGACCCGCTATCTTGTTGGGCCGGCCACCTGCTACATGGTGGACCCCACATACTAATTGGGCCGGCCCTTCAACGGGAAAGTGGGGCCCCTGTGTTTTGGGCCCGCCCACTATGTTGTTGGGCCGACCCATTTGCTATATGGTGGTCCCACATGGTAAAGGGCCCTTTAATAGGAAGGTGGGACCCACCTGTGTTTTGGCCCGGCCCGCTATCTTGTTGGGCAGGCCCACTTTCTATATGGTGGACCCACATACCAAATGGCCGGCCATTAACGAGAAATGTGGGACCCACGTGTTTTTGACCCGCTAGCTTGGTGGGCACATGCTATATGGTGGACCCACATACTAAATGGGCGGCCCTTTATAAGGTGGACCCACACATGTTTTTTGACCCGCTATCTTGTTGGGCCCACTCTTATATGGTGGACCCATACTAAATGGGCCGACCCCTTAGCTGGAAGTGGGACCCATGTTTTTGGCCCGGCCCACTAGCTTGTTGTGACCCACTTGCTATACGGTGGACCCTACACACTAAATGGTCCGGCCTTTTAACAGAAAGTGGGACCCACATGTTTTTGGCCCACTTGCTTCTTGGCGGCCCGATTCTTTGCAGAGTGGACCCCACATGTTAAATGGGCGCCCATTAAGTTTTGACCGATCAACATTAGAGGTTAGGCCCAGCCCACGTAACTAATGGACCAGCCCGACTATATAGTTGACCGGTCAAACTATGTCATCGGCCCGCAAGACGTGGCGGGCCTCGTGTGGGCCTACCATCTACCACGGGGTTTGGTAGGTTAACGCCGTTAGCGCAGTTAACGGCGTGCCACGTGTCGGTTTGCATGACGTCGGCGGTCAAGGCTCCCGAAACTTCCTTAGCGGTCCGATTTTCCGTGGCGGAAGGGCGCCCAAGCGCGACGGACCGAAAAAATCGTCGTTGGACTTTGACTGACGCAGTTTCGACAACAGAACCCATATCATCGGGTTAGGCCCATAGGCGACGAAAAATGCCCCTTAGTTGACGATTTTGGGACGTTGTCTATCAGAACTTTTCTTGTAGTGTCCTGTCCCCCAGATCTTGGCTTCGCGATGGCGGCGGCTCTGGAACTTTTCTCGTATCGTGGCTTTTCCGTATCGAAGATTTAGGTCAGGGGGCTTCTTATAGGCGAAGAATCGATGTCGGTGGAGCCCTGGTGGGGCCACACCATGGGGGCGCCAGGCCCTTGGCCGCGCCGCCCTGGTCTGGGCCCCCGTGCTCCCTGGGTCTCTCTCCGTGTTGGAAGCTCCGGGAAAAATAAGATCTTGGGCGTTGATTTCGTCCGATCCGAGAATATTTCCTTACTAGGATTTCAAAACAAAAACAGCAAAACAGGCGGCACTTCGGCATCTCGTCAATAGGTTAGTTCCGGAAAATGCATCAAAAAGATATAAAGTGTGAACAAAACATGTAGGTATTGTCATAAAACAAGCATGGAACATCAGAAATTATAGATACGTTGGAGACGTATCAGGTAGCATAATGTGGCTACATGAATTACCCATCGAAAAAAAGAATACAAGAAATGCCTATGCATATTGTATCCTATTAGTACGTTGCCAACCATCTTGGCTGATGTTGTGGATATACTTCATAGGTATTACCATCGACATGTTCCGATTCTAGGAAGCCCGGGTGGCCCACAGATGGTGGTGATGGCATATGGCTCACCGGGCGGCCCAGTTGCTGTTGATCAACATGGAAGATGTCCAGCCCAGGAACAAGGAGCCGGATCCCAACCGGCCTATGAAGGTAGCCGGAACCGAACCGACCTACTAAGGTAGCCGGATCCGAACCGACCTACTGAGGTAGCCGGATCCATGGAGGCCCATGGAGGTAGCCGGATCCTTGGAGGTCTATGCCAGGAGTCAGATCCGTGAAGGCCCATGAAGGAAGCCGGATCCATGACGACAAGTTAGGCATAGGTGGATCCTTGACGTACACGGCAATGTAATATTCCGTAGTTAGGCAACTTGTATTCCGGGTAGGTCTCTCCATAGAAACCCTAGATCCGGGCGCGTATATAAGCCGGATCCTGGGGCCCTTAGGGCAGATCTCGAGCTAGACAAGAGACAACCACAACTCATTGTAACAATGCGAAAGCGCTCAAATAATTCCAGACAAGCAGCAGTAGGCCCTGTCCTCGAGCAGGTGTTCCGAAGCTGGGTAAATCGCGTATTACCATCACGAGGACTCTCTGCCCAATGGCCCCTACTTCTTCTTCCCTCCATGAGGATCCCTCCTCTAGAGTACCGTCGAATAGGCAACGGCAGCTGAAGATAGCCCGTACGACCGCCATCAACCGAGTGCATCTAGATTCCATAGGTTTCCGCTGATCCTCGGGAAGGGGATAAGACCACATGTGGATCCAATAAGTAGCTCTGTGAATAACCTACAAAAAGAAAGCACCTTCCTCTCTGTTGAAAATCACTTCATTGCGACAATTCCATATTGCCCAAAGCAAAGCACAAACTCCTACGCGAATTCGAGATTTTTGTTTTCTTATCTATTCTATTTAGCCAATTTCCAAACATATTTTTTATATTAGCCGGAGGAGATATATTAAACTTAAAATGGACCACACTCCAAATTAATTTCGCAAAGGGGCATCTAATGAATAAATGTTCAATTTTCTCATAATCACAGAATGCACATTTTTTAGATCCTGTCTAGTTCCTTTTGGTTAAATTATCTTTTGTGAGCAAAACCTTCTTACTTAAGAACAACATAAATATTCTAATCTTAAGTGGTACCTTCAAACGCCATATATATTTCCTAAGAAATATAGTATGATCATTCATGAGGTCTAAATAAAAGGATTTCACAAGAACGTTAGATGCCAAGTGAACCTATCCGGCTGGTTAGATAGTTGAACTCCCATTAGACGCTCAACTACTTGAACCCAAGATGTCCATTTATCTTGAGAGAGTACCCTACTGAAACTAATATTCAGTGGTACATTATTTAAGACCTCGGCAACAGTCACATTTTGTTTTTGCGTAATATTGAAGAGAGAGATATTGGGCCGCAAAAGTTTCGCTCCTAACCATGAATCTTCGCAGAACCGGATATTCTATCCATCACCAAGGACGAACGAACCTCTCCGAAAAAAACTCATCTTTTACACTCATAAGCCCCTTCCAAAAGGGAGAATCAGTAGGTTGAGCTTTTACATGGGAAAGCGTACAAGGGGATTCACATAAGGAGAGCAAAGACACACAAAAGGGGATTACAAAGTGACCCAAAACATTTTCACCGTCAGTTCAAACCTACTCGAACACCATAGAAGTGTGCCACCAAGGATCCAAGCTTGCTGAGTGGGTGTTGACTATTAGGAAGATCACCATCACCAGTCCTCAACAAGCCATCCGAATATGGATATATTGTTGCTGCTCTTACCGATGAACTCTGCTCGCCCTTTAGGGGAAGGAAGCCCTAAAGGAGCTAGCGAGGACAATTAAAAGAGAACAAGGAGGTCCAAGACATTGATAGTTGTCCTAACAAGCATCCTCCGCTCGTGCTCCTGGGAGAGGAAGCCCTAGAGAAGGGATACCAGTTCCAAGGAAATGAAGACAGAGAATAAGAGGGGCCAAGAACTTGTTAATCCAGCTTCAGATTACGGAAGGAGCCACTCAGTTAACACCACCAGGCACGAAAAACTCCGGTGTGCATGATGTCACCTAACTATGTGGTTTCCGCTCTTGTCGATGGCGTCCATTCGCTCTTGAGGGGAAGGAATACATGAAGACGGAAAAACTGAAGGAGGAGAGTGAGGAGATTCCACTTAGTGGATGCTGCCCAAGAAGACGCCCTCCACTCGCCCTTAGTATCAGAAACTAATAACCAGTTCCTATGCAAAACTATGGCCGTGTGCATCATCATGATGCGGAAGCCGGGGTCATATCCCCATTTCAAAAAAAAATTCCTTTGCAAAAAATGAAAAAAAAATGTGAAAAATGAAGCAACATGCAAGTTTTATTTGATGTCTTTGGCCTGCCTAAAGGGATACTCAGACTCAACTTTCAGTTTTTGCAGTGCCAGTCTCCAGCATCCGCTAAAGCGGAGCCGAGGAGAAAAATTACAATCAACTGTGCAGCTGTAACATGTGTTGTACGTTTTATTTGTTGCACACACGATTAAGCTCACTGATTAGTAGTACTAGAAAATACAGAAGTACCCCATATTTCCTCGGTTCTTGGTAAGATATCATTCTGAACGTAGGCCAACTCAGATTGCAATACTTCGACCACCAACTTGGTTATCATGTTTAATTCGATGCTTCGGCTCATATGCGGAAGTAATTTCATAGTTTTGAGCGTTTGTGAGTATAGTGTATAGAGCGTCAGTCAAAATTATCGTTCCTCGATGAGGACCTTCATGGAGAATTAGTAGTGCGCACATATTTTCTAGCATAGCAAAGTAGAAGCCATGTTTTGCTGCACGGAGAAATGGTCAAGGCACATGGCTGATGGCTCCAATCCTGACAGTCGCAGTATATGGTTAGGATCTAACTAATAATCAACCACGCTTTGATTGCCGGATAAAAAACCCTCTGCTGTTCGTCAGAGATCTTCGGCACATGTTCCGGCGACGACAGGGACGCGCCACCATCGATCATCATTCCCACACGGCCGGTTACACAGTTGCACTGGCCCGTCTCGCCCTCGGAGCGTGAGCGTGCCGGCGCACAGCACTGGTGCACGCCATGCCGGTCCGTGCGCGTCCCTACGTTTGAAGCGAGCCGTCTTCGATCGTTTGGCCGGCTTCATCCGGGCTCGCGTGCGGAGTCGGACATGCGCGAGCGCGACGCGGTTCCTGTCGGCTTCGCGCGATCGGTGGCAGTTCGCGCACTGCGAACCGGCGGCGTGCGGCATTCTGGTTCACGCGACGCTGGGATCTAGCTAGACCACCTCTCTTCTTGCTCTGAATGCCGCGGGATGGATGTTACGCCGGGATCACCATGTTGGGCTAGGATTAACCCTGAGCAATTAACATGAGCTAATAGAGAACTTTGCATAAGCTAAGGAAACATAATCAAATGACTAAAAATATTATCCATACAAGTGAGGCAACATAGTAAACCTTATATTCTGGATTTTTTTTCAAAAAAACAATATGTCTTATATTTAGGAACGGAGGGAGTATCTTAGAGTGCCCGTAAACAATCAGTTGTTTCTCGCTCTAGCACTGAAGGTGGATATAAAGCTCTAGAAAATGCTATTGCTGAGCTCATTTGGATGGAAGCCCTCCTTAAGGAACTTGGTGTTCACATGAAACAAAGGCCATGTGCTTATGGTGTGACAATTCCGGTGCCACTTACTTGTCAGTCAAGTCTTTCATGCTCGCACCAAACACATCGAAATTGATTTTCATTTCATTCGAGAACGGGTTGTAAACAAATTACTTGATGTTCGGTTCATATCCAGCAAAGATCAAATTGTTGATGGCTTCACCAAGACATTGCCAGTCAAGAATCTTGATGAGTTCAAGCATAATCGAAATATTTCCATAGCTTCCAAGGTTTAGATCAAGGGGTTGTCAAGATATTTATTGTATGTCCTTCTGTTTTCTTGAGGAACTGAACCGTTTGGAGCTAGTGCTCCACCTCTTCTTTTCCTCTCCATGTAAATGTCATCGATGGGGCTGTTCCATCGCTATAAACACGTAACCGAGTCCCTCAACAGGGGCATCGCTTCCCACCAACATCAGCAGTGATTAGCAAACGAAAGTAGCACAGGTCATCATATGAACAAAGGGTATATCACCAAACCACGGGTCATTCATGTAGCTTAATTTGTACAGCTTCCTGTTGCACAGCGTACCAAATAGCAAGCGATGTACTATATGTATCCTGCAAGTCTTGGTGGTAGATGTATTGTTGTTGTTAGGCCTGGGATACTGTAGCGGGACATTTGTTTCTTAGTTTTCTTTTCTCTTTTTTAAATGTGTGCATCCGTACTGTCATTAGGGTGTTGCGTTGTTGCAGAGGCTTGATGTAATTGGTATCTTCTGATATTAATATATTCCCTTTATCGAAAAAATGTATCCTGCAAGCTGAGCTAAAAACAAGATAATCTAGAGGCTCTCATTTCCTCACCATTCCTGCTGACTTGTGATTAAGAATAACTTGAGATGCATCGGCAAATCGTCTTTTATCGGTACCATTAGAAACTCGACCGCACATGTTGCGCTCCTAAACCATCGGCCAACAGACTAGTCCCGTTTCCTGCAGAAGTGCTTATGCGAACTGGACCCTCATTCCACCTCAGCCAAGTATCACACTGTGTTCAAGACCGTCCCATGATTTGCCAAGATAGAGTAACGTACATGACGACTGGACGGGATGGTAACACTGCTCATTGGATGGATACGTCGCGGGGAAAAAGGCGGATGATGCAGAGTAGGAGCAGGGGCGAATCTGGTATGTAAGCATTGGGTTCAGCTGAACCCAATAAATTTTGACTACTCTAGTGCCAAATGACTTCTTAGCACCATCACTATTTGGCTTGATCCAATTGGTTTATATGGATGAACCCATCGCCAATTTTTTCTAGATTCGCCCCTGAGTAGGAGGATGATGTACGATGGCTATGTGAAACAAGTAATGCATATTGTAATTCATGCTATCCATGACTCTTTCCCGATGCCTCTTATGCCTACTGATATCAAACACGAGTCCTAATGTGTTGAAAGAGGCCAAACAAATAATACACGAAATATAGACTATTAAAAATTCCAATGCATAGAAGTGGGATCAAGAATAATTATTCATTTGTGGCTTGGAGAAAGCTGGCTACTTATAGAAGACTAGGGCGGTAGGTAGTGACATGAAGTCACTGGTTCCTGTTAGTTCAATACCTAAGGATTTCCTTAGTTATGAGATTGGTACTCGGGTAGCTTGGATTCTATCAAAACTTCAATCAAAGAATATGATGAATTTCCCCGCGCTTGTTTCTACTTTGGCAGGTCAGCGTAAATGAGAACACACTGAATAAACAATGTATTTTCTGAGCTTGGTCTCGACGCCGAGATGATCAACTAACCAACACACTGTTTAAACATACAAGGTTCATGAAAGATTAGAGGCACCCGTTAATGTGCATTCATATTGAGAAAAAAACGAGCTAAGTATAGAACCAATTTCGCTCAGTTGTGAGCATGTTCCTACTCAAATCGACAATGTCTGTCTAGCTTGTTAGTTAGCCGTTCATCGTCCCGGGAAGATATTCAGTCATAAGCTTATTTTATTTAGGATGTTTGCATATATATGTGAAACATTAGTATATTATATACGATATGTCATGTGTGCGAAAATTACTTTAACTGCTGCCACATGTCACATGTTCATTGCCCGGCAAGATATTCAGACATAAGTTTATTTTATTTAGGATATGTTATTTATTTAGGATATGTCATTTATATATGAGAAAACATTATCATACTACATATCAGATGTTATCTTGTACTAAAATTTCTAACCAGACAGGTTAGAGCCAACGAGAACATTAGATAAATGATGAATTTTGCGCTTATCGGACCCCGACTAGGTCAAGCTATGGGATATTTATATTAATAATGGTTTTCCTAGTTTTTTAATGTTGATATCAACAGAAAAGATGGTCAACTACCCAAAAAAATAGAGTACAAAATCCATAAGAAATAAGACAAATTGTTTAGTAAAACCAATTTCACTCAGTAGTGAGCAAGTTTGACATTGTGTCCATAGTTCGAGTGTTCATCGTCCCGGCAAGATGTGGGAAGCTCTGCTACCTGTTACCATCATAGAACATGTTATTTTTGTTCCATGATGAAGTCAGAGGCGGGGAATGGCATGGAAGTCGAGATCTGAGGATTAATAATGGCGGTTCGAGTCTTCGCGGCGATAAGGAACTTGCTTGATGTTTCGGGATTCGTGGCAGTAGTATCAAGTGGGGACGACAACACATGTGAAGTTCAACGTCTTACTTTTTAGGGTGAAAATCTAAGGTCCGACATTAATTGGCTATGTCTTGCAATGGTCTTGTTGAAGACATTGTTTTGAGAGTAGGAACTTTCTTCAGGATGAAAACCTAAGATCTATGATCAGGCGACGATGGTGCTTGTGCAATATTCCCTTCTTAGAGGCGTCACTTATGGAGATCTTCAACTCGAGGTGTTGTCTTTGTGTGTGTGTGGGGGGGGGGGGTGATATGGGGTGGCCCGATCTTCTCAGTAAGCAACGGTGGTGATGATGATCATGGGTGATGGCAGCGGAGATACACGACGATGAAGTGGATGATAACTTGTATGACGCAACGAGATCTCTCGATTGGTCCTGTCGCCAATGCAACAGCTCTCAACCCTGCAAGATATTCGCAACTCCACACACTTGCGCACGTAGCCGCCGACCACGAAGCGGTAAGTTGCAACCGTCTAATTCCCAATGGAACAGCAGATCACACAAGACTTAAACAGGATCTACACAATATCCAAGCAATATGGTGTAGGGAATTTAATAGTTTTGCAGAGCAAACAACTAAGAACTAGGGTTTATCTTAAACGTGGTCTAAAGCAGCTAGGGGTCGTCCAAGGCACTTATATAGGCGTCCGGGACGAGTTCTGGTCAAAAGATACAAGTAAAACCGACCCGAATAGATGGTCGAGACAGACTCGGACGGTCTGGGAATCCGGTCGACCGGGCGTGGACCGACCAGTCCGGTCGTGGTCCGGTCAACGGGCGGCAACCGAAATCTGCGAAGTTTCGGTTTCTGCCCGGTACGATGCAATCCTCGGTTGGCGGCGTTGGCGGCGGTCGGACCGGGGCAGGCGGCCGGCGTGGGGCGGTCGGCCGACCCTGGACTTCTTCTTATCCTCTCGCGCATTCCTCCCGCTCCTCCCTCGCGCGTCCATGAGATATCTTCATGTCCAGCTCCATGTCCAGCTTCACGTCCACCTCTCTCCTCGTGCGATGCTTGTCTCCTCTTCATACCTGATGATACATAAGTAATAGGACTTAGGTAGTATAAAGTTCTCATCAATCAAGGTATCGTTTAGGAACAAGTTCACCGTTGTTTAAGTAGCTTCGCACGAGCTCGTGTCATTGATCCAATCCTGACTTCATTGGACTTGAGCTTCACAGCAGGTTCATCTTCAGTTGGTAATGGAGGTAGTAGTGAGGTAGGGATGTCCTCATCATCTCCCCCCCCCCCTTCAAAAGGCGTCGACCCCGACGCTCCAAGGTCTTCTCTGTCATATGGTGTCAAATCAGCAACATTGAAAGAATTACTGACACCAAACTCATCCTCTAGAAGATCTATCGAGTATGCATTATCATTGATCTTGGCAAGCACTTTGTAAGGACCAGCACCACGAGGCTTCAACTTAGACTTCCTCGGCTTCGGGAACCTATCCTTGCGAAAATGTACCCAGACCAAATCACCAGGCTTGAACAACATCTCCTTGCGCTTCTTATTCATCCTTGCAGCATTGCTCTTGCCTTTCTTCTCAATCAACTCTTTAGTCTTCACATGAATCTTCCTCACAAAATCTGCCCTCTTTGATGCCTCCATATTAACTCGCTCATGTATGGGCAGAGGCAACAAATCAAGTGGAGTAATGGGTTTGAAACCATACACCACCTCAAAAGGACATAGCTCCGTGGTATAATGGACCGCCCTGTTGTAAGCAAACTCCACATGCGGCAAACACTCTTCCCACTCCTTCAGGTTCTTCTTGATCATGGATCTCAACAGTTGTGACAATATTCTATTCACCACTTTTTGACCATCAGTTTGGGGATGACAAGTAGTCTGAACAGCAGCTTCGTCCCCAGCTTTCTCCAAAGTGTCTTCGAAGTAGCTCATAAACTTCACGTCACGATCGAAACAATAGTCTTCGGGACTCCATGTAGACGTACAATCTCCCAAAACAGGTTAGCAATATGCGACGCATCGTCGCTCTTGTGGCAGCAATAAAGTGGGACATCTTAGAGAATCTATCCACTACCACAAATATAGAATCATGGCCTCTCTTAGTACGCGGCAAACCTAACACAAAATCCATACTAATATCCTCCCATGGTGTAGTAGGTGCCGGTAAAGGAGTATACAAACCGTGAGGCTTCAGCTTGGACTTGGACTTGTTGCAAGTAATGCATCTCCGCACATATCTATCCACGTCCCGCCTCATCTTTGGCCAATAAAAGTGGTCAGCTAGCATGAGTAGCGTCTTCTCACGCCCAAAGTGACCCATCAAACCTCCAGCATGTGATTCCTGCAATAAGAGCAAACGCACAGACGATTCTGGAACACATAGTTTGTTAGCCCTAAATAAGAACCCATCATGTATGTGATATTTTTCCCATGCTTTACCAAGAGCACATAAGCGATATGGTTCAGCAAAATCATGATTAGTAGCATACAAATCACATAGTATCTCTAAACCAGGAATTTTAACATCAAGTTTAGTTAATAGCATATTCTTCCTAGATAGAGCATCAGCAACAATATTATCTTTTCCCTTCTTATGCTTAATAATGTATGGAAAAGACTCAATGAACTCAACCCACTTAGCTAGAAGCTTATGCAAAGTAGATTGGGCTTTCAGATATTTTAAAGCTTCATGATCAGAATGTATGATAAATTCTTTTGGCCACAAGTAATGTTGCCAAACCTCAAGAACTCTAATTAAAGCATACAATTCTTTATCATATATAGGATAGTTCAACTTAGCACCAGAAATTTTCAGAAAAATATGCAATTGGGCGACCCTCTTGCATTAACACACCACCAATTCCAATACCACTAGCATCACATTCAATCTCAAATTGCTTATTAAAATCAGGAAGTGCAAGCAACGGTGCAGAAGTTAACAATCGTTTCAGTTCATCAAATGCATGATCTTGGGCTGCGCCCCACTCAAAGACAACACCCTTTTTAGTCAAATCATTCAAAGGTGCATCAATAGTACTAAAGTTGGGCACAAATCTGCGATAAAACCCAGCTAGACCATGGAAACTTCTTACTTGACTCACGTTCATGGGAGTAGGCCAATTTTGAATAGCTTCAATTTTAGACACATCTACTTCTACTCCATGCTTAGAGACAACATAACCGAGAAATATGACCTTATCTTTGCAAAATGTGCACTTCTCAAGATTACCATAGAGTTGATTATCACGCAACACTTGCAAGACATGTCGAATATGTATAGTATGATCAGATTCATTGCGGCTATAGATTAATATGTCATCAAAGTATACAACCACAAATTTGCCAATAAATTCACGCAAAACATGGTTCATCAGTCTCATGAAAGTGCTAGGTGCATTAGTTAACCCAAAAGGCATTACTAACCACTCATATAAACCAAATTTTGTTTTAAAGGCTGTTTTCCACTCATCCCATTTTTTCATCCTAATTTGATGATAACCACTACGCAAATCAATTTTAGAGAACACAGCAGCACCACTCAATTCATCTAACATATCTTCTAATCGGGGAATAGGATGACGATATCGAATAGTAATATTGTTTATAGCTCTACAATCTACGCACATACGCCAAGTACCATCTTTCTTAGGAACTAGAATAACAGGAACATCACAAGGACTAAGGCTTATGCGGATATAACCTTTGTCGAGTAGCGCTTGTACTTGCTTTTGTATCTCCTTCGTCTCTTCGGGATTAGTGCGATATGGCGCCCTATTGGGCAGCGATGCTCCGGAATCAAGTCAATTTGATGCTCAATACCTCGCAATGGTGGTAGTCCTGGGGTACCTCCTCCGGAAACACGTCGAATTCCTGCAAAACATTAGAAACACCAAGAGGAAGAGGGGTCATGTTGTTAGAAACCAAAACCGTACCCCTGTACAAAAGCACAAGAGGCATGGCCGTAGGATCCTCACTAAATTCTCTCATGTCTTCTTTGGTGGCTAATGAGACTAAAGAATTCACTCTCTCACTTTTCGTTATATCACTCACGACATTACAATTCTCTCGCCTATCTAGAGGTGCATCCTCCAAATTCACTTCAATCTTCGGACGAGACTCATTGACAATTTGTTGTGGTGACATAGGCTGTAAGTTAATTTTCTTGCCCTTGTACTCCAAGTGATATTTATTGGCTCGGCCATTGTGTTGCACAGAACGATCATAGAGTCAAGGCCGACCCAATAGTAGGTGACAAACCGTCATAGGAACCACATCAAAGTCAATGCAATCCTTATACGGTCCAATCGCAAACTCAACACGCACCATGTGGTTTACCTTCATCTCACCATTGTCGCTCAACCACTGAATATAATATGGATGCGGATGTGGTAGGTACTTCAACTTCAGCTTGGTACATAACTCCTTGCTTGCTAAATTGCGGCAACTCCCGCCATCAATAATGACCTTGCAAGCCTTGTCGGGACCAACTAAAGCTTTGGTTTGGAACAAATTGCAGCTGAGTAGATGCACTAGGCAACACATTAAGAGCACGCTGCGACACAACAATGGTG
Source organism: Lolium multiflorum (assembly GCA_030979885.1). Lineage (NCBI taxonomy): Eukaryota > Viridiplantae > Streptophyta > Magnoliopsida > Poales > Poaceae > Lolium > Lolium multiflorum. The sequence goes on from CM061747.1 coordinate 220,123,462, forward strand.
CGAGCATCGAAGGATATGCATCTTCACCATCAGTGTCATAGTCATCATCGTCTGGAGCATTTGGATCAACATCATCTCCAGTCTCATGCTCATTGTCCTCATTGATGAACATAACTTTGCGGTTAGGACAATCTCTCTTGAAGTGACCCTTGCCACCACATGTATGGCAAAGCATATCGCGGTTGCGCGTTGTAGACATGCTAGAACCACTCGTACTTGCAGCAGATTCGGACTTCTTTGCATTAGATACATTGGAGACCGGTTTGCTAGGCGGAGTAGAGTAAGGAACGGAGCGCGTCGAAGGTGCCGACGCTGTAGAGGGTGCACGTGGTGTAAAACGCCCAGCTCCCGTAGCACGTCCCTTAACCTTTGCTTCTTCAGCCAACTGTGATTCAGCTTCTCTTGCATGATGTAACAATTGATTCATATTGGTGTAGGTGTAATGACGAACAATGCCTTTAACATCATACTTCAATCCATTGAGAAAACGCTGCATTGTCATCTCTAGAGACTCACGGACACGACCACGCTGCATAAGCATCTCCATCTCCATGTAGTACTCATCAACAGTCTTCACACCTTGCCTCAATAGTGTTAGCTTATCAAATATATTCCGCATGTAATTTGTAGGCACAAAACGAGAAGTCATTGCCTCTTTCATAGCATGCCATGTACGGATAGGTTGTGCACCATCTTCGTCGAGGTTACGAACCAAAGAATCCCACCAACGCAATGCATAACCATCAAATTCAGAAGATGCAAGCTTGATCTTCCTATCTTCAGAGTAGTGTGGATGTAAGCTCCATAATTTCTCAATCTTCAGCTCCCAAGTGAGGTATTCTTCAACATCAGCTCCTCCTTCAAACTTGGGTATGGAAAACTTGGGCTTACCCAATCCATCTTCTTCATCTTGTCCACGACCATTACGGCCAAGTGGAAACCACGAGGACGATGACCACGAGGTGCACCACGAGCATTGTGTGCATCATCTTCAAGCTCAGGATCTTCATCATCGTCTTGTTGTTGTTGTGCAGTCAAATTCTCAATAGCAAGGCGCATATCTGCAATATTGCGTTGTATATCGGTCACTTGATCAGCCAATCCAGTGACGGTGACATTAGTAGCCTCCAGCGTTTGTTTAATCTCGTCAACTGTACCCTTAAGCTCATCATCCTTAGTGCGGAATTCACGTCGCATCTCATTACGAAGAGCTTCATACTCCCTCCATGTGATGATATCTGCAGAATTCTTGTTTTCCTGGTTAACAATCTTATTATCACTAGCAGACATGATTAGTAGGTTAGTGCACTAAATCAATAATATATGGTAGTACTCTCACAACAACTCACTCAAAACTGATAAGAAAAGGAAATCTTACCGTTCCAAAGTAAATTAGTGTTGCTTACCACTTGTAGTAACAACTAGTGCACGGATGTAAGCGAATATCAAGGGTATAAGAACAATCACACGACAAAGCAGGGTATATGTGGGGATGTAGGTAGGCTACCTATTTGCACCAATAAGAAGCTCTAGCGCTGACCGTAGACAACCAAAGATACTCACACAAGGCGATATAATGGGGCAATGCAACTATATGGAGGAAAAGGTTGCAATGCACTAGAGAAACGCTAGCAAAGCTCAACGAGTCAGGCACAAGATTGCTCAACTACAGGTGCAGTAAAGAAAACTTAGGCCTTTCACTTGACTCAACTAACACGTCACTTTTCTTTTTGTATTTTTCTTTTGGAACACACGCAGCTATGTAGCTATTTTTGCTTCTTTTCAATTGTCTTTTTTTTTGATTTTATGACTCAACTCCTTGATAACACGACCAACAAGATATGCAAAGCACCAAAACCCTAATGAGCAGCCTGTCGAGCGGTAAAACTAGTCTCTGGGAAGTTCCTAGTCACGTATATCGAAAGGCTGTGTCTATGGTTGGAAACAAGCACACACGCTATGTGGACTCGGAGTAACAAAAACTGACACTAGACGACAAAGTAACACAAGATGATAGAGTAAACTCAAACCCTAAAATACTAGATGAAAGATAAAGTTACGCAAAAACAACTACGAAAAGCAACTAAAACTCGAAATTAGTGCAAGCTATGGCTATGACAAACCCTAACCCTAAATTTTTGTTTGGCTTTTTCTGGATAGGAAAACACTCACAACTCAACTATGGGGTGGATTGTGGATGGCTTACCGAGGAAACTGGAAATCTGATACCAAGATGATATGGGGTGGCCCGATCTTCTCAGTACAACGGTGGTGATGATGATCACGGGTGATGGCAGCGGAGATACACGACGATGAAGTGGATGATAACTTGTGAACGAGATCTCTCGATTGGTTTGTCGCCAATGCAACAGCTCTCAACCCTGCAAGATATTCGCAACTCCACACACTTGCGCACGTAGCCGCCGACCACGAAGCGGTAAGTTGCAACCGTCTAATTCCCAATGGAACAGCAGATCACACAAGACTTAAACAGGATCTACACAATATCCAAGCAATATGGTGTAGGGAATTCAATAGTTTTGCAGAGCAAACAACTAAGAACTACTCCCTCCATCCCAGGGAACAAGGCGTAATAATCTGAGCACACTTATTTAGGCAACCGATCTGTGTGGACATTGTTTTGCAACCTTCCCTTCTTGCCCCTGCATGCACGCGTGCCCTCTCCCCTAATTTCTCTCCCGCACGAGACCGGGTCTCCTCGTTTCTCGCACGCAGCCAACGCTCTCTCTCTCTTCTCCACCTCGTTCGTCTTCCCCTACGCATAGGCATCAATGGAGATGGTGATCCATGGCAAAATTGAGTGACCAATCCGAGGGGAAAAGGTTCTTCATGTTGGATAATTAGGCACAATTTGCATGATTAATTCCAGAATATAAAACATGATTACTGCAACTACTAACATGTGAAACTCGAACATACTAGATGCATTAATCAACATGAGTAGCAGCAAGCGCAAACGGTAAAGCATCCATCGCTAAACAGATCGAGATATGTCGCACGTACCGATCGGTGGAGGTGGCGGTGGAGGTGTAGCGATTGTCGCAGCGTAACGTTGTTGATGACAACGTTGTTGACGACAGGAACGACGGGTCGAAGTGGACGGCGTTGCAGACGGCGGAAGCAGCACCGCCCGACTTGGACGGAAGGCGACCCGTGATGAAGAACTTGAGCGATCGCGTGAGCGCTTCCCAAAACCTATTCGCCCTCTCCCGTACGGGATCGCAAGGACGAGCGGTTCCGGAGACCTGCTCTCCCGTTCGCCGATGCACGTCGGCGCGCGGGATGGAGTAGGCTACGATGGCGCGGCGAAGAGAGGTGGAAACCCTAACTCGTGTATTCGGTGTGTTTGCGGTAGCCGGGCAAGAGATTATATAGGCTCGAAACCCTAGGCAACGTGGGCCACGCCCACGTCGCACAACGTTGAGTCGGTTACAGATAGCCCACAATCCGGGAGCGACCCGAACCCTGTGACGCGTCAGTCTAGAACTCGTTCGTTTTCTGCAAAAAGTAAGGAAAGTCTCGCTCGAGGCTCAATCCACTCACCACGAGCGCGGGCGCGTCGTGTCGAGTCGAGAGTCGAGTCGAGACGAGACGAGCGGCGAGAGGAGGAGGAGCGCGCGTGTAGCACTCCTATTCTCACTCACTTACTAGTGGTGAAACAACCCACCTTATAAGGTGGTCTAACTTCCTCCCAACTTTCCATGTGGGACTAAACTTCCCACCTCTTGCCACTCACTAGTGAGCTGCCACCAACTTGGGCTCAAACTCACAAGGCTGCCACTTTGAGATTTATAGGGAAAACTGAAATCTAATTTGGGCCACTAAAAGTGGGCCCAATATTTCAACAATCCCCCACCAGATCTCAAATCCCCATTTAGAGATTTACCAATACTCGCTGCTTGTTTATATACCAGTGTTTCAGCGGAGACTGTTAAGTTGAACTTCCGCCTAGAACCTTAAGCTACATCCATTCACACTTGAACAATGGACTAAGCCTTGAATTGCAAGTTTTGCGTGAACAGGGTTTCACTCAAAGTCATGACCAGTACATGGCTGCCAGTAGCCTACCCCGCGGGTGAAGCATATGCGTCATACTTCATGGTCTCTTCATGAGTTTACTAGAGATCACCCAAATCTCATAGATTGCGACGTTTAACAATCGGACTCATATAGGTGTGTTATTTCAAGAATGCTCTGTAGGACAGCATCTTTGCTATAATAGCCAACATAAACACATTAAGGCTTGTCGCCAACCTGCCTTACAGCAATTGAGAGTTGTGCATCTTCACATAGAGGGGTTACATAATACTCTCCTCAATTAAACCACTAGTTTGTTCTTCCCAGGTCCTAATTCACGGGATCTCCGATCACAAAGGTTGGGTTACCACTATGGTGTAACATCAACGGGTCTCAAACCCATCTCCCTCGATGCACTTTCTATCACATTACGTGATAGTCCCTTTGTAAAGGGATCTGCCAGGTTTTTGTCTGTTTGAATATATGTAACAGTTATTACTCCGGAGTTTCGCAATTTCCTGACAGACTTCAAACGTCTCTTGACGTGTCTTGATGACTTCGCGTTATCCTTAGAATTGTTCACTTTGACAATTACAGTTTGATTGTCACAATTCAAAAGGATTGCCGGAACAGGTTTTTCAACCACAGGCAAGTCCATCAAGAGCTCACGCAACCATTCTGATTCAACAGTGGTTGTGTCTAAAGCAGTAAGTTCTGCTTCCATAGTTGACCTCGTCAATATGGTTTGCTTGCAAGATCTCCATGACACTGCGCCACCACCAAAGGTAAATACATACCCACTTGTGGCGTACAGATCAGCTACATCTGAGATCCAATTCGAATCACTATATCCTTCAAGCACAACTGGGTGCCCTGAATAGTGAATCCCATAACTCATTGTACCACATAGGTAGCGCATGACCCTATCAAGTGCATGCCAATGATCAGTGTTTGACAAACCTACTCAACTTGCTAACAGCAAAAGAGATGTCGGGTCTAGTCGCGCTCGCTAAGTACATGAGTGAGCCAACGATCTGAGAATATCTCAATTGATCTATGGCGCTTCTCCGGTTCTTGCGTAATGTCACACCAGGATCATAAGGTGTTGAAGAAGGCTTGCTATCAATATAGCCGAACCGGCTCAAGATCTTCTCAACATAATGGGATTGCGTTAGAGTAATCCCACTCTCGTTCTTAATCAGCTTGATGTTGAGAATCACATCAGCTTCTCCCGGATCTTTCATATCAAAGCTCTTTGACAAGAAAGACTTGACCTCGTGTATTACTTTCATGTTTGTACCAAAAATCAAAATATCATCCACAAACAAACATAATATAACACCTTCGCCCCCACCATGGCGATAGTAAACGCACTTGTCAGCCTCATTGACAACAAAGCCTACAGAAGTTAAAGTTCTGTCAAACTTCTCATGCCATTGCTTAGGTGCTTGTTTTAGGCCATATAAAGATTTTAGCAACTTGCACACCTTTCTTTCTTCACCTTTTACTACAAACCCATCAGGCTGATCCATATAGATTTCCTCTTCCAACTCTCCATTAAGAAAAGCTGTCTTTACGTCCATTTGATGAACGATAAGACCATAGGAGGCAGCCATGGATAGTAGTACTCGAATGGTGGTAAGTCTAGCGACAGGTGAATAGGTGTCGAAGTAATCTTCGCCTTCTCTCTGTGTGTAGCCTTTCGCTACAAGCGCGCTTGTACTTCTCAATAGTACCATCAGGTCTTAGCTTCTTTTTGAACACCCATTTGCAGCCCACAGGCTTGCATCCATGGGGTCGTTGATAGCTCCCAAGTTCCATTAGAAAGAATCGAGTCCATCTCATTATGGACAGCTTCTTTCCAGTCATCTACATCTGGAGATGCATATGCCTCTGCAATGGACGTGGGAGTATCATCCACAAGGTACACAATGAAATCATCATCAAAGGATTTTTCAATCCTTCGTCTCTTGCTCCGTTTAGGAGCTTCATTGTCATCCTTCTCAATAACAATCTCATGTCATTGTTCAAAATACTCATTAGATGTACTAGATTCAGGAACTATCTCGGTAGAAATTCTAGCAATGCTATGCATATCTTTCATAGGAAACATATTCTCAAAGAATGTTGCATCACGAGATTCCATAATAGTGTCAACATGCATATCAGGTACTTCAGATTGAACTACTAAAAATCTATAGCCTACACTCCGCGGAGCATAACCTAGAAAGATACAATCCACTGTCTTTGGTCCGAGTTTGCGCTTCTTAGTAATTGGAATATTGACTTTCGCCAAACATCCCCATGTGCGCAAATACGAAAGTGATGGTTTTCTCCCAGACCACTCCTCGTAAGGGGTTTTATCTTTATTCTTGTTAGGAACTCTATTCAGGACATGACATGTAGTCAACAAAGCCTCCCCCCACCATGCCTTTGATAAACCAGCAGTGGCTAACATGGAATTCACCAAGTCGGTCAGCGTGCGGTTTTTCCTCTCGGCAACCCCGTTTGATTGGGGCGAATAGGGAGGCGTCCTCTCATGAATAATACCATGTTCCTCACAGAATTCATCAAAGATTTTAGGAAAATATTCACCACCACGATCAAACCTAAGACGCTTGATCTTTCTCTCTAGTTGATTTTCAACTTCGGCCTTATAAATTTTAAAGTAGTCTAAGGCTTCATCTTTAGTTCGCAACAAATAAACATAGCAAAATCTAGTCGCATCAATCGATGTCATGTCATGAAATATCTCTTTCCACCTTTTGTCAACACACCATTCATCTCGCATAGATCGAATGTATGAGTTCTAGAGGTGCCAAGTTTCTCTCCTCGGCCGCCTTGTGAGGCTTCCGAGGTTGCTTTGATTGCACACAACTATGGCACTTAGAACCTTTGGCAATGGTGAAATTCGGAATTAAACTTAAACTGGATAGCCGAGACATTAAACCAAAATTAATGTGACATAAACGAGAATGCCAAACACTGGTATCATCACTAACATTGCCACAAATATGGTTCACAGACTTATTACTGAAATCAGAAAGCGAAAAGCGGAACAAGCCTCCGCACTCATAGCCTTTACCAATAAATTGTCCAAACTTGGAAACAACTACTTTATTCGACTCTAAAACAACCTTAAACCCATCTCTGCATAGAAGGGAGCCGCTAACGAGATTCTTGTTCATAGTAGGGACATGCTGCACGTTCCTCAGGTGCACGATCTTCCCGAAGTGAACTTGATCTACCGTGCCAACACCACGAACGAAGCATATGACCCATTCCCCATCAAGACGGAAGAATCCCGGGCGACCTGGTAAGAAGTGAACATGGATATGTCAGCACACACATGAACATTAGCACCCGTATCAATCCACCAACATGGAGATTGAAATATCGAAAGAACAGTAAAGAGATTACCGTACCCATCAGCATTGCTAGCGGTCACCGTGTTGACTTGTCTCGCTTTTTCTTGCGGTCTGCTCTCTGGACAGTCCTTAGAAAAGTGGCGAGTCTCTCCACAGTAAAGCAGCTCAGATCTGCTTTGTTTATCTTCTTCTTCTTCTTGAAGGTTGTAGTCTTCATAGGCTTATTGAAGGAGGGCTTGTTATTCCCTTTGTTCTTGCTGTAGGGTTTCTTCTGCACCATGTTGGCGCTAGACTGACCCTCTCCTTTCTCGGTAGTATCCTTAGCCCGAGCTTTCTCCTCAACATCAAGAGACACTATCAGATTTTCAACGATATCTCTTGTCTCTTGTGTTTGAGAGTTGTGGCGAAGTTCCTCCATGAAGGGGGCAACTTGGCAATAATGCATCCAGCCACAAACTTGTCAGGTAAGGCACACTTAAGGAGTTCAAGCTCTTTGCAATGCACTGTATCTCATGAGCTTGTTCGACTACAGAACGGTTGTTCACCATCTGATGTCATGGAAGCTCTCCATGATGTACAGTTCACTGCCTGCATCGGTTGCACCGAATTTAGCATTCAGTGCATCCCAGAGCTCTTTACCGTCTACTATGTGCATATACACATCACATAGACGATCAGCAAGAATACTCAGACGCATCCGACAAAGAGAGTATTGTCTTCCTTGAACTTGTTCGATCTTGGTCAGATATAGTTCCTTCAGGAAGACCATTACTCACATGGAATACTTTCAGATGAGTAAGCCAGAGCGTGGCCTTAATCTGCCACCTCTTGAAGTGCACACCGGTAAACTTATCCGGCCTCAGTGCATCAAAAACCAGCCATTGTTAACTCAGGAAATTGCCTACAATTAGGTTTTTGGATTGTTGGATAATTAGGCACAATTTGCATGATTAATTCCAGAATATAAAACATGATTACTGCAACTACTAACATGTGAAACTCGAACATACTAGATGCATTAATCAACATGAGTAGCAGCAGCGCAAACGGTAAAGCATCCATCGCTAAACGATCGAGATATGTCGCATGCCGATCTGGTGGAGGTGTGAGGAGTGTAGATGAAAGCGATAACGTTGTTGATGACAACGTTGTTGACGAGCAGGTCGACGAAGTAGACGGCGTTGAGACGACGGAAACAGCCCGACTTGGACGGAAGGCGACCCGTGATGAAGAACTTGAGCGTCGCGCAGAGCGCTTCCAAAACCTAATTCGCCCTCTCCCGTACGGGATCGCAGGACGAGCGGTTCCGGAGACCTGCTCTCCGTTCGCCGATGCACGTCGGCGCGCGGGATGGAGTAGGCTACGATGGCGGCGCAAGCCAGAGAGAGGTGGAAACCCTAACTCGTGTATTCGGTGTGTTTCTGCGGTAGCCGGGCAAGAGATTATATAGGCTCGGGAAACCCTAGGCAACGTGGGCCACGCCACGTCGCAACGTTCGAGTCGGTTACGGATACACGATCAGGAGTGACCCAACCATGTGACACGTCCGTCTAGAACTCTGTTCGTTTTCCTGAGCTGCAAAAAGTAAGGAAAGTCTCGGCTCGAGGCTCAATCCACTCACCACGCGCGCGCGCGTCGTGTCGAGAGCGAGCGAGGAGGAGGAGGAAGCGCGCGTGTAGCACTCCTATTCTCACTCACTTACTAGTGGTGAAACAACCCACCTTATAAGGTGGTCTAACTTCCTCCCAACTTTCCATGTGGGACTAAACTTCCCACATCTTGCCACTCACTAGTGAGCTGCCACCAACTTGGGCTCAAACTCACAAGGCTGCCACTATGTGGGCTTTGAGATTTATAGGGAAAACCGAAATCTAATTTGGGCCACTAAAAGTGGGCCCAATATTTCAACACTTCATCCATTGGGTATCAAAGTTTTGCCCCGGATCACTCCCAAATCTCACGGTGGAGATCAAGATGAGAGGGTTAGATGGAGGGAAGAATAGTTTGAAACTCAAAAAATCGAGCTCCTATAAGATCTTCCCGCCATGGACGGCCAAGGCAGCCCATCTTGTCCCTCTGTTCCTTCCTCCTTCTGTCTCTCTTTGTTCTTCGTCATGGCCGGGGTTGATTTGAACGACCCTATCAACTGGGATGAATTGGAGGATTTTGATGGGGAAGCTCGTGACCTAGCCGGCGATTTCTTCTTCGAGGTGGAGAGCGACGAAGGTACTTGTCTCTTCATTACTTTTTCTGTTCCGAGTATTTGTTCGTGATCTATGTCGTGACATGGAGTAGTTTGTTTTCTGAACAGATGAGAGGAGCGACGAGGAGAACCCAAGGCAGGACATGGACATGGTGAACGGCCAGGGACGAGGTACTCTCGGTCTCACAGGTCTTCGATCAGCGCAGAGATGGAACGTCGGCGACTCGAGCACTGCCGGACTTGGCCGTCGCCCACAGTTCGTGGGGGAGTCGAGCACTGCCGGAGCTCGACGTAGCCGGCAGTTCGTGGAAAACCGCAGCGGCGACGGAGCTGACCATGGGCAGCAGTTCACCGGAGACCAGAGCGGTGACGGAGATGCCCATGGCCGTGAAGACGGCGAGCCTGAAGTCGTTCGATACCCTCTCTTCGACGGCGTCTTCATATTCACAAGTCCGTCCATCGCCAGACGAGGCCGTCTTGGGCTATCCGGCCGTGGCCGCGGTAGCTGTCCGCCGTTTAGAGGTGCTGCAGCTGCTGGTCGTGGAGCAGCGGGAGCTGCTGTGCGCGGTGGTCGTGCTGGTCGCGGCCGAGCAGGAGCTGCAGTGCGTGGTGGTCGCGGCCGAGCGGGAACTGCTGTGCGCGGTGGTTGCGTCCGAGCAGGGGCCGGTGCTGGCCGTGGAGCAGCCGGTGGTGGTAATGTAGATGGCCAGGAGCAGGAGGCAGATGGAGATGGAGCAGACCGTGGTGGTAATGTAGATGGCCAGGAGCAGGAGGCAGATGGAGATGGAGCAGCCCGTGGTGGTAATGGTGATGGCCAGGATCAAGACGCAGATGGAGAAGAAGCTGCCGATCACCATGCAGGTATGTAGTGGTACTGTTCATGTCCTTGATGATCAGCATGCACGTACTGGCCATATGCCTGCTTGTAAATTTGTCCATATGGTACTGCTTGTAAATTTCCAATAGATCATGTGCATAGTTCTGAAAATTTGATTGGAACCAAAGTAGATCATCTCCATATGCTACTGTTTCTGTACACTAGCATAATTCTGAAAATATTATTGGAACCAAAGTAGATCATCTCCATATGCTACTGTTTGTGTACATTAGCATAGTTCTAAAAATTTGATTGGAACCAAAGTAGATCATCTCCATATGCTACTGTTTCTGTACACTAGCATAATTCTGAAAATATTATTGGAACCAAAGTAGATCATCTCCATATGCTACTGTTTGTGTACATTAGCATAGTTCTGAAAATTTGATTGGAACCAAAGTAGATCATCTCCATATGCTACTGTTTGTGTACATTAGCATAGTTCTGAAAATTTGATTGGAACCAAAGTAGATCATCTCCATATGCTACTGTTTCTGTACACTAGCATAATTCTGAAAATATTATTGGAACCAAAGTAGATCATGCCATAATGCTAATGCTATGCTACTGTTTGCAGATCTGCCATTAGGAAAAATGGTGAATGTACGTAGGGTTTACAGTGATGAGGACAAAAGAATAATTCTCGCAGCCCTCTTGCGTAAAACAAAGCCAACGGTGTTGAGTAACGGTGTAACCAAGGAAGTCGCGGCACAGTTTATGGTACCATTGCGAGTTGTGCAACGTGTATGGTTTGATCATCTTAAAGGTATTGAGAATGTTTGCAACAAGAAGCCTCTGAATTGTTGGTGTAAAAGAGTTGAAGTTGACCCCCAAGCCATCATGCAAATTCCTCCATCCAAGAGGACAACTTTGAAGGACCTTGCTAATGAGCTGGGCATATCAAAGTCCACCTTGCATAGGAGGTTCAAGGAGAAGGAGTTTAGGAGGCATTCAAATGCCATCAAACCTCGTATCACGGATGATAACAAGAAAGCAAGGGTCAGCTATGCACTCTCTATGCTAGACCCGGACAGCGAAGATCCTAAGTTTCAGGGCATGTATAACATCGTACATATGGATGAGAAGTGGTTTTATAAAACCAAGGGTTCTCAAAATTATTATTTGGCCAATGAAGAGGAGGAACCTTACAGATCATGTCAAAGTAAGCACTACATTGACAAGGTCATGTTTCTTTGCGTCGTGGGTAGACCAAGATATGATGAGGATGGTAATTGTACTTTTGATGGTAAAATTGGTATGTTCCCATTTGTGACCGAGAAGCCGGCGGAACGTCGAAGTGGCAACCGCCCGAGGGGAACAATGGAAACTAAGCCATTGAATGTTACACGTCAAGTGAGTCGGGAGTTCCTTATTGAAAAAGTGTTGCCCGCTATCAAGGAGAAATGGCCGTTGGAGGATCGTTGGAGCCCAATATTCATTCAACAAGACAATGCAAAAACGCATGTGTTGCCAAATGATCCTGAATTTTTAGAGGCGGCTGCTAGGGGTGGATGGGACATTAGGCTTGTTTGTCAACCTCCGAATTCACCGGACACAAATATTCTTGACTTGGGTTTATTCGCCGCCCTCCAATCTTTGTTTCAAAAAAAATCTCCAACATCTATTCTAGACATTCTCTTGAAGGTACACATTTTGTATGGTTGTTTTAGTTGCCTCATTTTTTTGTTAGTTTTACTTGCCTCGTACTCATGTGTATTTATGTTGTTGTTGTACTTAAGGTTGAACAAGCTTGGAATGAGTACCCGGCTGAGAGGAGTAACCGTGTCTTCTTGACACATCAAACGTGCATGGTGGAGGTCATGAAGCTAATGGGGGAGCACCGGTACAAGATCCCTCACATAAGGAAGGGGGTTCTCCAAAGTTTAGGGATACTACCTGAAGTGCTAAATGTTGATCCCGCAATTGTAAACGCGGCTAGAGAGTATGTAAATGCGGAGTAGAGAGTTTGTTGTAATGGTCAAGAACATGACAAGTTTGTTGTAATGGTCAAGAACATGCGAAGTTTGTTGTAATGGTCAAGAGAGTATGGTGATGAAAAGATGGCAAATGTTCATGTTGCTGAAAATATGGTCTCACAATTCATCCCATCAAATATGACTTGCATAACATTAATAGTCTGACTTGCATAACATGAATAGTCTCAAATAAAGATGGCATACAATCTCATACCACAATCTCCAATATTACTCTTTAATTCCTCTAATCTTCATGGAAACGGTACACACCGTTGTCGTCAAGATAGAAGTTCGGATGATGAATGTCAAACATCACATCAAATATGACTTGCTCACCGTTTGTGAGCACATCAAACTGATGCACCTCTTCTCCTTCTATCACCGGAGCAACATCTTCGACTCCCTCCATCACCGGAGCAACATCTTCGACTCCTTCCATCACCGGAGCAACATCTTCGACTCCCTCCATCACCGGAGCAACATCTTCGACTCCTTCCATCACCGGAGCAACATCTTCGACTCCCTCCATCACCGGAGCAACATCTTCGACTCCCTCCATCACCGGAGCAACATCTTCGACTCCTTCCATCACCGCATCAACTTCGATTCCTTCCATCACCGGATCAACATCTTGGTATCCTTCCATCTCCGGAGCAACATGTTCTACTTCTTCAATCTCGGGAGCAACAAGTACATTATCCAGAGAATCGAGCCAAGATTCAAAAGTGTTCTGCAAATCAAATACCCACTGTATACAAATTCATGTAAACATATGCAACTAGCTAGGGCATAGAGTTAGAGGACAAGTTCATGGACAGTAAAACACCTGCATGTTGACTACATGTTCAGCCATGAAGGCGAGGTCAAAGTCATTGTACTCGTCGACGTCGAGGGCTGCGGTTCCGTTCAGCGGCTCTGGGAGCAGGCCGCTGCCCATGCCACCGTTCCCTAGGGTTCCCACGCCCTGAACCCTAGGCAGGGTTCCGCCCATGGGCATCCCAGGCGAGCTGCAGCCGTGCCCACCTCCGTCGCTCGATCCAGCACCGTCCTCCATCGCAGCGGCGGCATGGGAAAGCAGCAACGCCGCCCCCAGCGCCATAACCATCGCCGTCCGCGCCTTAACCGCCGCCGCCCGCGCCATAACCGCCGCCGCCCGCGTCGCCATGGGAAAAACTTGAGGGAACCAGGTGGGGAAGGAGAACTAGGGAAGAACGGGGAAGGGAAGAGGTGCGCAGATGAAAGCAGCATTGATCGAAGGGCGCCCCGCATCTTCACGAGGCCTGGAGGCGGCGGCTCGCTGGAGTCGAGGAGGCAGTCTTTACTCGCGCGCGCTCGACTCGAGGACAGAGGAAACGGGAAAACGAGGGCAAAATCGGCAACTCATCGATCGTTCTATCCATACGCCTTAACCCCTGGGAAAATCAGATTTTTTTTCACGCCTTGTTCCCTAGGATGGAGGGAGTAGGGTTTATCTTAAACGTGGTCTAAAGCAGCTAGGGGGTCGTCCAATGCACTTATATAGGCGTCCGGGACGAGTTCTGGTCGAAAGATACAAGTAAAACCGACCCAGAATAGATCTGGTCGAGACAGACTGGACTGGTCCGGTGGGAATCCGGTCGACGGGCTGTGGACCGGCCGGTTCGTGGTCCGGTCAACGGCGGCAACCGGAAATCTTTTCGGTTTCTGCCGGTGCATGCAATCCCTCGGTTGGCGGCCGGTCGACCGGGCCAGGACGGCCCCCGGCGTGGGGCGGTCTGACCGGCGCTGGACGGCCTGGACTTCTTCTTCTCCTCTCGCGCATTCCTCCCGCTCCTCCCTCGCGCGTCCATGAGATATCTTCATGTCCAGCTCCATGTCCAGCTTCACGTCCATCTTCACGTCCAGCTGCTCCTCTCCTCGTGCGATGCTTGTCTCCTCTTCATACCTGATGATACATAAGTAATAGGACTTAGGTAGTATAAAGTTCTCATCAATCAAGGTATCGTTTAGGAACAAGTTCACCTGTTGTTTAAGTAGCTTCGCACGAGCTCGTGTCATTGGTCCAATCCTAACTTCATTGGACTTGAGCTTCACAGCAGGTCATCTTCAGTTGGTAATGACGGAGGTAGTAGTGAGGTAGGGATGTCCTCATCAGGGGGGGGTGCTGCTCCAACAAGGACTAGTTGCAGCGGAACTTCTCCTTTTAAGCTTCTTCTTATTTTTTTAGTTGTGTACATCCATACTGTTATTACAATATTGCGTTGTTGCAAAAGGTAGGTGTACTTAGTATCTTCGCGGTATGAATATATTCTCTTTATAAAAAAAACTCGGCCAAAAATTTACATGATCTAGCTAGGCTGTCTTCTTTAACGTGAAAAATCATTATACTATACATCAAATGACATCTTTGTACTTAAATTTCTTGGACTGTTGCCTGATGTGGCATGTTCGTTCTCCTTGTTTTTCTTTCGATTGGCGATTTAGTATCAGAAACTAATAACCATTTCCATGTAAAAAAATGAAGAACATATTGTATTTGATGTTTTTAACCGGTGTGAAGGGATACTCTAACCAAGCTCTCGATTTCAGCGTTGAGTTTCTCCGGCATCCACTAAAGCAGAGCTGAGGTGAAAAATACATCCAACTGTGCATCTGTCGCATGTGTTGTATTCCGATTTGTTGAATACGCGATTTTACTCTCTGATCAGTACTAGAAAGTGAAGTACTCCATTTTTTTGTTGATAATGGAAGCTTTATTACTCATAAAAAGCAATTACACCTGATCTCTGCATAGCTAAGATGCACACAGCCGTTCAAAAAGTCACAAAAGTCTGGAGTACTAAAAAAGGCGAATTACATATCAGACATGAGCAAATATAAAACGCCTAAGATGAAGGCGGAGGCCCAATCCGTAGATTATGCTTTCACCCATGTAGTGAAGTACTCCATATTCCTTCGGTTCTTGGGAAGTTATAATTGTAAGCATAGAAAGATTCAGATTTGACACCAACATGCTTGTCATGTTTAATTAGATGCTTCAGATTCATATGCGTGAATCTAGCTACGGAGGTATTTTCATTTGAGTTTCATAAATGGGTTCCAGTATGAGCTCTTTTACGGTACAATTTACTAGTCATATGGCTTAATAGTATTGAGGCATATCTGCAAAGGTACAGTATTACTGTTTTATTTCCTCCCAAATTGGAAAAAGATTTGATTTGATTTATTACTCCCGAAGGTACGGTATTACTGATTTGATTTGGTATTACGATCCATGCAACAGTAGCTCCATGCCTCCACCAAGGGTCAGACCTAAATGGAACGCTGAGTTAAAAATTGCAAGAAGGAGAGAATGCTCCGTGCCTCCGTGCACCCTAAAAAAACTGTGAATTACTACCTCAAGTTCCGATGACCAAGACTGATAAAATTTAGTAAATTTTTTTTATAAAGTTTGATCAAATATAAAGAACAAAATATAAACGTCTACAACATAAAATAATTATATTATAAAAATATAGTTTATTACTAATATTGATTTCATATCATAAATGTTCATCTTTTATCTATAATATTTGTCGAACTTAGAGGATGCTGACTTTTGAATAAATTTGAAAGCCATATTCATTGGAACCGAAAAAAATTAACACTAATAGAAATTAGAGAATATCCCGTCACGGCCACAATAGCCTGATACGTCTCCAACGTATCGATAATTTCTTATGTTCCATGCTACTTTATTGATGATACCTACATGTTTTATGCACAGTATATGTCGTATTTACGCATTTTCTGGAACTAACCTATTAACAAGATGCCGAAGAGCCAGTTGTTGTTTTCTGCTATTTCAGAAATCCTAGTAAGGAAATATTCTCGGAATTGGACGAAATCAACGCCTAGGGTCCTATTTTTGCACGGAGCTTCCAGAAGACCGAAGAGGGAAGGAAGTGGGGCCACGAGGTGGCCACACCATAGCGGCGGCGGCCTGGTCGCGCCGGCCGTGTGGTGTGGCCCCTCGCGCCGACCTACCCTTTCGCCTAAAAGCCCCGCGAAACCCCGAGAGCCACGATACGGAAAACCTTCGGAGACGCCGCCGCAATCCCATCTCGGGGGATTCAGGAGATCGCCTCCGGCGGAGAGGGGATTCATCTCCCGGAGGACTCTTCATCGCCATGATCGCCTCCGGAGTGATGAGTGAGTAGTTCACCCCTGGACCATGGGTCCATAGCAGTAGCTAGATGGTCGTCTTCTCCTTGTTGTGCTTCATTGTTGGATCTTGTGAGCTGCCTAACATGATCAAGATCATCTATCGTAATACTATATGTTGTGTTTGTCGGGATCCGATGGATAGAGAATACTATGTTATGGTGATTATCAATCTATTGTTTATGTGTTGTTTATGATCTTGCATGCTCTCCGTTATTAGTAGAGGCTCTGGCCAAGTTTGTACTCTTAACTCCAAGAGGGAGTATTTATGCTCGATAGTGGGTTCATGCCTTCATTGACACAGGGACAGTGACAGAAAGTTCTAAGGTTATGATGTGCTGTTGCCACTAGGGATAAAACATTGATTCTATGTCTAAGGATGTAGTTGTCGATTACATTACGCACCATACTTAATGCAATTTGCTTAGCAACTTAATACGAATGGGGTTCGGATGATAACCTGAAGGTGGACTTTTTAGGCATAGATGCGGTTGGATGGCGGTCTATGTACTTTGTCGTAATGCCCAATTAAATCTCACTATATTTATCATATCATGTATATGCATTGTTATGCCTTTCTCTATTTGTCAATTGCCCGACTGTAATTTGTTCACCCAACATGCTTTTATCTTATGGGAGAGACACCTCTAGTGAACTGTGGACCCCGGTCCTATTCTTTACATAGCATACAATCTACTGCAATTGTGTTTTACTATTTTCTTGCAAACAATCATCTTCCACTCGATACGTTTAATCCTTTGTTACAGCAAGCCGGTGAGATTGACAACCTCAATTTCGTTGGGGCAAAGTACTTTGGTTTTGTTGTGCAGATTCCACGTTGGCGCCGAAATCCTGTTGTTGCGCCGCATCACATTTCGCCACCATCAACCTTCAACGTGCTTCTTGGCTCCTACTGGTTCGATTAAACCTTGGTTTCATACTGAGGGAAACTTGCTTCTATACGCATCATACCTTCCACTTGGGGTTCCCAACGGACGTGTGCATCTACGCGTATCATAGCCCTCCCCAAACGGCTATGGGGCCGCCGACAAAAAAAGGGTGCCCTACCGCGGCCCCAAACACGGTTTCGGTCCGGCGTGGTCAATTTTAATTAAAGACCTCCCAAGTTCCCTAGGCGGCAAGCGGTGCGTCTCGTTGTTGCCGTGTCTTCCTGACGTGGTGAAGTGCGGGATTCCCACGCGGCGATATTAATGCGCATAAGGTACTCCCTGCCCTCCTCACCTCCATGGCGCCGCTCTCTATCACCTACTTCCCCCGTCACTCGGAGCCTCCATCACCACAAAAGGCAAAGGTGAGAAACATATACCGCCTGCACCACATTGATCATGTGGCAGAACTGCCGTACGAGAGGCGCAGCTGCGAACGTCTTCGGCCGATGTAACCTCACAGTCAACGAGGCATGGGCGTTGTACCACAACAGGTACCCGCGCCTCCCAAGATGCGGCTTCCCACAGGCTGGAATGGTGAGCACAAGAGATGTACACGCATCGTGAGAGGCTAACAGGAAAGCACACTGACCCCCTTTGGGACACCGACAACATCCAACAAAGGATCACCTTCTTCGGCTAGCGGCAGGAGTTGCAGCTCGCCTGCCATGATGGCCCCATCGTGCCGAAGAACAAAATCACGTAGGCCGCGAGCGTTAGTGGAGGTGCTAGGGATCACCCTAGACATCAGTGTGGAACACATATAAAATAGCGTTGAGCCACTGCTGGCTCCACCTCCCTCGCATCCGCGCTGGGTTCCTTGGCAGGGATGGAGACAAGGGGGGCGAGGGGGGCTGTGCCCCCCCCCCTATGCTCATGACTTTCCTTTGAACACAGGCCATGTCAGCTTCTTATTTGTGTGATTTTACCTAGTTCTGCCCCCCTTATAAATCATTCATGGCTCCGTCCCTGCTCCTTGGAGGACAACCTCGGTGTCGCCATCCTCACAGTCTTAATCTTTGACGCCGTGGTCTTCCTCCTCAACGTCGCACACTCCGAACGCCTTCGTCGTCCCGAAGCACGACGGCATAGGGGGAGTCGGCGGCGCAAGCACCAGCAGCCCCGACCCTAGTGGCGTCATGAAAGACGACGAGCCAAACGCCGCCACCTATAAGTGGTGATACCACGAATGCCACAACGACAACTAGGAAAACTATTATATTTGATAGTATAAATTTAGTTCAATTTTACTTATGTTTGTAAGATATAATAAAATATTAATGAAATTCAAAGTTATCATTTTCCTAGTCGGACGATGGGGAATGGATATGGTGGCCATGCATCACCTATCCCGTGTGTCAGATTTGCTTTCCATGCACGTTTATATGTATAGGAAAAGTTAAAATACGGAAGTTATTATAATGAGAATGATTAAGGTAAAGAAGCTATTATAGGGATGGTCAATATAATTTTTTTCATATACCAGCTTTGCCCTTCGAAGATAAAATACTAGTGCTCTGGTTAACAAGTATTGATAAATCTGAGCTATTCAATTAGTTGGTTTGAACGGCTGGTATTTGTTTGTCCCTACCGTAAAAAGCCTCTCCAGTATAGTGCATAAATTGGTAGTCAAAATTATGTTTCCACGCGAAAACTACGAAAACCTTCACCATGGAATAGTATAGCAATCCGTGCATATTTTCTAGCATAACAAAGCAGAGTCCATGGAATAGTATAGCAATCCGTGCATATTTTCTAGCATAACAAAGCAGAGTCCATGTTTTCGAGACACTTTTATTTACCCAATAACAAATGATGCGACGGAAAATGGCCATGGGCGCGGGGACAAGGCACACCTTCCCATGACCGGCATGACGGCAGCGACGCGCCACCATCGATCATTGCTCGCATGGGTACCGTACATGCTATCATTGACATGTCGCCGTGCTTGGGTGACGTCTTGAGCGTTTCCTTTTCATTTGGCCGGAGTCATCCGAGTTCTTCTGTTTCGCCCGTTTGGATGTTCACGCACTGCGAACCGGCGCCCTGCGGAGTTCTGGTTCACGCGACGCACGCGGGCGGCTATCTAGACTGCCTCGCATCTCGCTCTTAAACCTTGACGACCATAAAGGATGGCGGCTTAAACCCCAATCTCTTCCACTCGTCTATTATCGTCACAAAGTGATGTACCTTTTCCATTTCATGAAATTCATCTTAACTTTCGTGGCACGGAATGAGTACTGTATCTTGTTGAGAGTCGGGCTTGGTGCACCAGAGTCGAGCTGACATGTGATTAAATATCAAGATGCATAGCAGAACCTTCACCTGCTCGTATCATTTGAAAGTCATCTACGCATGTCGACCCTTCTCTACCATCAGCAGCCAGGCCAGCCCTTCTCTTTCTTGTATCAGCTTACGTTGACTAACCTCCTCCGACTCCCATTGCATCAGATCCTTTTTTTGTGAGTAAAAAAGAACTTTATTAAGCAGGAGGCTATACAATTTGACCACGTTCTAGGACCCGAACCTAACCAAAGATCAGTAAACCTGCTCGCGCAGTTTTTGATATGCAAGGAGAGCGCGGTCAACATCAAGACAGGACTAGCAGAGCACAAATGTCAACCGAGGAAAGAGCTGCATCGAAAATGATGGATATGACAAAGTAGCATGAAGAGACACGATAGCCAACGGCGACAGGGAGTGCATGTTGTTATTTTGGTAATCCATTAGTCTTTCCTGGTGCCTCTTATGCCTAAATCTATAAAACCCAAATTGTAGCATGTAGAGACCAAAAAATAGTACTCCTGCACGAAATGATTGAATAATCCAATGCATAGAAATAAGACGAGGAAGCTATTCATTTTGCCGAAGGCTCTCTCCTTATAAAAGACTGGGTGGTAGGTCGTGACATGTAGTCACTGGTTCACCGTGCGTTCAAAAGCTAAGAATTCTTTTGCTACGAGCTTTCCTACTCGGGTAGGTCAGAACCAATGACAGCTTTAACTAAACAAACGGTAAATTTCTCTGAGCTTGTTTCTCCTCAGTCACGTTAGAGGCAATGAGACTATTAAATAACTGATGAATTTCCTTTGCTTTTCTGTCCCCGGCTAGGTCATGCCACGAGAGCTTTGATTGAATGATGAATTTCCTAGTTTTTTTTTTTTAGAAGTTCTGCCCATTGATCTCCACACCAAATGGTTACCTAGCTAAGGTATGTTTGACATTAAAAAGTTCATGAGAAATATAACACAACGGCTAACAATAAAGGGACATTTACTAAACTTGCAAGCCATCATCAAAGCAGAGGCCAGCTTCTGGGTGCGCACAAGGCATGGCTCCAATCCTGATGGGGAGAGAGACGCTCTCCGTCGCGGTCGAGTAGGCGATCAATCAAGCTTCAATTGCCGGATAAGAACCCCTCTCTCATGTTCTTTAGAGTTCTCCCGCACACGCACCAGGTTAGGGCTTGTTCAATTACACCCTAGTTGGTAGGTATTAACGTGGAATGGTGGCGAACGCAGGTCAATTCCCTATTAATCCCTTCCAATTCATGTAATCCCGCTCAAACCGAACAAGCCCTTGCGCAGTTGTAGCAGCCCTTCTCCCCCTTGGAGGGAGTAGCATGCAAGTAAAAAAATTGTAGTAAAACTTTTAAGTTCAGGTTTACTATATCTTGGACAATGATACCCAAGCAAAGATTTGTATTCGGATCTTAATTAGGCAGAGCCCAAACCAAAGGTCTTGCTAAACAGCGAGCATTATTCAGCGCATGCACGCCTCTTCAAAGAAACAGAGGGCACGAAAACTCAGATCGACAGAGTGATTGGTTGCCAGGTTGGTTTATACAGCAGCCAGCCCCGCCCAGAGGGCTCTATGTACAGAAACAGGCCAATGCAATGATACAGGCGTACTGCTCACCATCAACACTAACACGAGCTTCAGAGGCTTATCATTACTGTCCTAATTTAGGCCATCACAGGACCAGCCAGCTTTGGGGACTCATTACTTCAACCCATGACCCATCCATCACTGCATATCTGTAGTCCCTTGAGTGAAGGCAGCATGCGCGCGTGTGCTTGTGGGACTGTTGGAGGCTGGGATGATTGTGCCAGGCACGGACTGGGCCCTTGCGGTAGCTTAGCTACTTGCCCACCCTCTTATTGTCATCATCCTCGTCGTCTTCCAGATCGCTGAATGACACATCCTCCTCCTGCCCCAGTGACGGCCTGTTGCTTGCTGTCCCAGGGGCCTCAGGCTCCTCGTCTGTGTCATCATCTGGCCATTCATCCACTTCATCCTCGTCGGTGTGAAGTCTGGACTCGACGGGTGAAGTGTTGCATTTTTCATTCACGGACAACTCTTCTTCGATCACTGACTTGTCGACGATTTCCACCTCGGTGGTTGAAACTGGGAACTTCTCAGCCACGATTTCTGGCGTAATGTCGGAAGTGGGTTCTTTGAAGGATCGAACCTCCGATATGGCCACTTTCTCTTGAATGCTTGAAGGTTCTATCACCTTCTCTTCAGCAGGGGCAGAGAACGTATTCATATTCTCGGATAATTCCCCACTAGTTTCAGATCCTCGCTTATTCTTGGTATGTAAACTTTGCAGTAATTCCTCCCTTGCTTCGAGTATCTGCATGGAAGGTGGAATTAAACAAAAATAGAGCCCCAAAAACGAGATCATGGGAAAAGAATCAGACTATTTGTGCATTGAAAAATGTAACCAGCTAGTCAAGTTTGAACATCAACATTAAAGGGAATGCGGCCATTTCTCAATCCCATGATATCACACCATAGAGTGCATCATACAATTCCTCCCAATTTATTTGTCTCGTTAACATACAATTTTAAGTAAACTGTATTGATTCTAGTTCCAAGCAGAAACTGCCATGGATTGTCGTTTAAGGGCCGCACCCTTTCCATTGATCACTCGTATCAGTACAGGGATTCACTTCATATCAAATAATGTGTCACATGTGAAGGGACCAACAAAACATTTACTGAGATATAATAAACCTCATGACTAAGGCCGGCTTGTGGTGCAATAGGTATGACCTGGAGTTGCTAAATTACCCATTACTATCTACTTAAGAAGCATGCCAATCATTACAACCTACATTGCACAAAAGCCACAATAAACCAAAAATAACGTACCAAAAGAACTGTAATTACTGTGAATGATCAAGGAAACTACCTGTGGGGTTGATAGAAGTTCAGCATCTTGTTTGGTAAGCTTTGAGTACAGAAGCACGAAATAGATCTTCCAGAAACATGCTTCACTCATATCAGTTGAGCAAATTTGAACCTTTAAATCTGATAAGCTTGGCACGAGGTGCTCCATAGATAATGCATGGACGTACTGAGCATCCGACAGTTCAAAATCTAATGATAAAGAGAAACAATGTAAGAGAAAGAAAATAAATCAGGGAGGTCTGTAACACATTACATGATTCTATTAAAGAGACAAGAACAGTTAATATGATGTAACTAGATGTGACAGAGCATCAGGAAACCAAACTAAAAGGCATACAGAGGGTATTCTAAACAAGCTGAACTATTTGTCCCAGCACAAAATGTTAGCTCAATATCATGCCAATCTGGAAGGGAGTAACCTATTCCATCTGCACCTAAAAATTATGTGTTTTCCAGCAGTTATGCACGAGCACTTGTTATAAACTATATCATATGTTCACTATTTCCTATCTACAAAGATATCACTTGCAACCTACAAAAGGATACAAAAAATAAAGCAGTGCAGTTTAAAGCTATATTATGATCCAGGGAGTGTGCCACTCTATTCATTTCAATTAACTGATGACGCTTAAGCCATTAGCTTAATTTTTCTAATCAAGTTAATACCATGACAATGAACAACTGTGATATGAGAAAATGCACCTTGTTAGATGGAGCGAATTATAACATAAAAATCTCAGAACAGGAATTTAATTTATAGCTAGTGCACAAACTAAACTAGCAAAATATGTGTTTGCAATGTATGAACAGATAACCAATGCAGGCAGCTTTAATCTACAGTTTCTCTAATTACATGGAACTAAACCAGTAGAGAAAGGAATTCCTAAATTCAAAGGTGTGCATGCCAACTAATTCAAAATGTGCATGCTAAAGATCTTTGCAGAGAATTAACAACATTATTCGTAATACCTACATTTTCAATTGATCACTAGCATCATTCTGTTAAAGTAAAATTGCGTACAGCCTAACAAAAAAGAATGCCAAGGACATTTTCCCACTGTAATCACTTCACTTTCAAAAAAGAATGCCAAGGACATTTTCCCACTGTAATCACTTCACTTTCCCAACCAAACGTGCTCTATTTGAGTTTGAGACCGCAGAGCCCTTCTATTTCATTTCAGTGTCCCAAATTACGCATTCTCTGACAGGGTACTACGGTACCAAATCTTACCATCTGCATAACGCTCGCTGATGAAGAGGGGGAAATCGAGCCACGTCTCAGGCCGCGTCGAGATGTGCCTGACGAAGACCAGCACCTCCTCGGTGGCGCCGACGACGGGCTCCCCTTCGTCGGCCTCCTCCTGGCCGAAGGGCAGGAGCGAGGACGCGATCTTGGAGATCTCGGCCACGGCCAGGTTGCTCTGCAGCATGGAGATGCCGCTCCTCACCCTGCCGCCGATCTCCGCCAGGTCGCTCCGGATCCCGGCGATGCGCGGCGACTGCGGGTCAGCCTCCACTTCCGCATCCCCACCCCCGCCGTCCTCCTCGCGCGGGGACGAGGACTCCGGTGGTGGTGGAGGCGGGGCGAGGAAGGACGCCACGCCCCAGAGGCGGCGCGTGAGGGTCTCGGTGAGCTCGGAGATGTCGTCCTTGACGCCGCGGCTCGGGGTGTTGGGCTGCTCGGGCTCCTCCTCGGGGTCGCGCGGCGACGGCGAGGACCCCTCCGCGGCCTCCCTGTCGGCGGAGGAGGCCTCGGAGTCGGAGTAGGCTTCGGGATCGGGCTCGGGCTCGCCGCGCGGAGAGGAGAGCGTGGCCGCGATGGAGCGCGTGAGCCACGACATTGGTGCGGTGCTGAAGATTGGGGAACGAAGGATCGATGCGGAGCTCTGGGAGTGGTAGATTCTGAGTGGGGAATTAGCTGCGGTAGAGCTTTTGGAGCGGTCCGATCAAAAAGCGACGGTGGAGATCACGTATGTACGATAATGGAATATTCAGTGGTACTCCGTAGTAAGCTTGATATTTTCGGATGAATTGATGATGTCTTCTGCATCTTATCGTGCAGGTTGGTAAGATTGGTTAGCTTAGGTCGTGATTTGCATACATACTCTTTTGTTCTAAGAAACTTCGAATACCACAAAGATGCACGATACGAATTCAGGTAATAACATACACTAATGACACGAATCATGGAACATTGAGATCGGCCAATTCTTTGCTAGTACTAGTATATTGCTATCGGCGGCCGGTAAAAAATGCTATTGATTTTCTTGAGACACGTGTAGCACCAAACCTATAGCATGGTTGATGACCTAGTGGATTAAGGTTACAATTGCTATCACTAGTTCTCAGTCGATCATTGGTTCATGTGATTTTGTGTTTTCATATTGTCTGAATTCTACGCTTTTATAGAGCCCTTCATATTCATTGTTTTGGACTCAATTGCTATAGTTGTCTATACATTGGACTCGCCATTGTACCAATTTGGATTTAAAAGTCCTCTACTTATGAGATGCATATTTAAATTTTCAAAACATTATATATAACCTTAAACTTTACCCATGAACTAGCAAAAATTAGATGCATTCCGGGCACAGAGGAAGGGGCGAGCGGGGCTGAGCCAACCCCACCATTTAGATTTTCTTCATAAATACACAAATACTCATGTTTATATTTGTTAGCCTAAGCCACTTTGCCCCCTCCAAGCCTAATGCCTGGTTTCGTCCATGTTGCATTCATTATGGTAAAAAAGATAGGGAAATTTTTGATTATTCAACGTTGGTTCGAATCATGCCTAATGGCCATTGGAATTTGATCTATCCTTCTATTTTTAAAGAGAATTCAGATTTGTTAGCGAAAAAGCGAAGAAATAGGTTCGTCATTCCATTACAATATCATCAAGAACAAGAGAAAGAACTAATATCCTGTTTGGGGATTTCGATTGAAATACCCTTTATGGGTGTTTTACCTCCAGTGTCATATACTACTTGTACTTTTTTGTTGGAATATCCAATATTGCAAAACTTATGTGTGCCTCCTTTTATACGAAGTAAAGTTCGTTCATCTACAAAGATCTCGTCATTTCATAGAATGTGAACGGTTAGATCCACTGTTTTGTGAAATGAATACCTACTCCGCTACACTTCTATAGACTGTTCCAACGTGATGATAATGGTACATGATTTACATGTCAAGGTGGTAATGTATTGATGATTCGTGATTAAGATTTAAAATGATCATGTAGTC
Organism: Lolium multiflorum; assembly: GCA_030979885.1. Classification (NCBI taxonomy): domain Eukaryota; kingdom Viridiplantae; phylum Streptophyta; class Magnoliopsida; order Poales; family Poaceae; genus Lolium; species Lolium multiflorum. Next base: position 220,149,492 of record CM061747.1, read on the forward strand.
GGCTAGCAAGTTAGCTAATTGGCAAAGTAAGAAATATAATAGTCTAGCATAATAATTCAAGGGAAACGACGATGCTTGCACATGTCAAGGAAGGCATACGATGTGTCACCCTTCAGCGTCTATAACATTGCAAAAAAAGTATCATCTTACCTCATAAACACCTCACGTAAACACTCCAAAACTTCACACGGATAGGGGACCAATGCCCCCCCCCCGACCCTAACAAAGATCCGTAGGCATATGGCCAAGTTTCTAATTGTTTTAAATCTTAAATCAGTGAGTCACACTCATTCATCTGTGATCTTTGGTCGACAAAATTCGGACACTAGAGCAGGTGATACTTCCTCTGCTCCTCAACCCCCCACCCCCTGCCTCGCCCCAAACGAAATCAATGTGTTTAAAAAATCATTAGGAACAAAAAATATGCAGGTACGAACATTATCAAACAACTTCGACTCATAGACAATCTACCAGCCACGGGAAAAAAATCGATTCCTCCCATTCTTTCCTCGGCTTCTTTGGAATACGAATTCCTCCGTTTCATGTATTGGTACACCAAAAACTTAAAAGGTGAATGTGAGACTACAAGTGAAAATAGCACTCCCACTTTTAGTAAGTATGTGACATTTTGGGAGTTTATATAAAACCCCATCATGTCTTATATTTAGGAACAGATGTAGCACTCACTTTTATGCACTCTCCCAAAACAGTACACCTCATTCTTATGGAAATTATGTTTTTGAACCAGATACATTAAAAAACTAAAAAAGGATCTACTAACTAGTTCAAGTACGTCCAACTTTGAACGGCATCATCCTGCGAAGAGAGTTTTCACCTCTAACAGTGGTAGCTTCTGGCTTAATGATCCGATGTGGGCTTAGCCCAGTGATTGGATCGCAGTGGCGCACCCCAACGAATGAAGTTCGATCCCTGTTAGGGATGAATTTTCGGAATTGTCACGCCAAATCCTGCTTCTATTATATCAACTAGACATTGTTTCATTTTTTTAGTAAAGCGGTTGCACTTGACTTTTTTTTTTGTTTTAGAGTAGTTTGCACTTGGCGTTGGCTGAAAAAGTGAAAGTGCTTGAGCTAAATACGGCCTTAGACAGGGCTATGCCGGCCTTCTGGGCCACATCTGTACAACTTGGTCAGCGTGTGTGCTTGCCATCTTCAACCTCCAACGACGTCCAGAATCTGTCAAGATATACAGTTAGAGGTAGTTCGTATCCTAACCAGCACGTAGATGTGATCAAGGTTAGGTGAGGTTGTTAGTAGATGTATATCAATCTGTAACAAACTGCTGTACTTATCTCTACCTTGACTTGTACTGTAAGTTGTAACTTCGGCAGCTATATATATAGAGAGAACCGATGGACGATTGATCCATCGCAGCCCAAATCAATCTATTCCCATCTAGTTTTCTCACATGGTATCAGAGCTGCATTGACCCATGTCGCTCGTTCCTTTCTCCTCCTCCTCCGCTGCTCCGATGCCGATCACCTCCTCTGTCACCGTGAAGCTCGGCCATGGCAACTACATGCTGTGGAAGGCACAGATGCTTGTGCACCTGCGGAGCCACTCCCTGCTCAGCCATGTCGATGGCACTGCTGCTGTTCCTGACGAGAACATCGTCACCACCACCGGCGAGGGAGATGATCGCCGCACGGTTCAGACCGTGAACCCGGAATTCGCCACCTGGTACATCCGGGATCAGACCGTCCTGAGCGGGATTCTCGCCACGGTCACCGAGGACATCCTGGCTCACGTCATGTCCGCCAACACCGCGCGAGAGGCGTGGTGCACCCTGGAGCAGATGTTCGCCTCCAGGACTCGGGCGCGCGCGATCCAGACGCGCGCTCAGCTCGCCGTCGCCAAGAAGAAGGGCACATCGGCGGCCGACTACTTCAGGCACATGAAGACGCTGGCTGATACCCTTGCTGCCATTGGGCAGCCTCTGCGTGAGGATGAGGTAATTGCGTATATTCTTGCCGGCCTTGGGCCGGACTATGATAGCCTCGTCACCACTCTCACCGTCAGGAGCGAGAACCTCACGCTGGATGAAGTGTACTCCTACCTCCTCTCCTACGAGCACCGCCATGACCTCCACGACTCAGACTACAATCTGGGTGGCGGGGCCTCCGCCAACTTCTCCCGCCGTGGTGGCCACGGCAACACTGGAGGAGGACACGGCAACAACAACGGCAATTTCGGCGGAGGACGCGGCAACGGCCAGGGCAACCGTGGCCGTGGCAACGGCCGCAACGGAGGTGGGCGCGGCCAGGGCCAAGGCCGTGGCAATGGTGGCGGCAACACCAACGGTGGCGGCTCTAACTCCAACAACAATGATGAGCCGCGCCCCGTGTGCCAGATCTGCGGCAAGGTTGGGCATGGTGCCCTTCGCTGCTATCGTCGCTTCGACCACTCCTTCACTGGAGCGGAGCACTCCGCAAACGCTGCATCGACCTCCTACAACGCCAACGCTGACCCGAGCTGGTACCTGGACACAGGAGCGACGGACCATATCACCAGCGATCTTGATCGCCTGACCGTCCGCGAGCGCTACACCGGCAACGAGCAGGTCCACGTTGGCAACGGCGCAGGTTTGCAAATCTCCCATGTTGGTCATAGTACTATTAATGCAGATGCCAACCCACTTGTTCTACGTGATATTCTCCATGTGCCACACATCACAAAAAATCTCCTCTCCGCACACAAACTCACGCTAGACAATGATGTATTCCTTGAAATTCACCCTTTTCATTTTGTTGTCAAGGATCAGGCGTCGAGGGCAAGGCTCCTTGAAGGGAGATGTGAGGCCGGTCTTTACCCCATAAAGTCCTCGTCAATAAGCGTCGCAAGGTGTGCCATGCTCTCAGCTAGGGCAAGCAAGGAGCAATGGCATCGACGCCTAGGTCATCCGTCGTCCCAAGTAGTCAACTCGATTTTGAGTTTAAATAAACTTCCCTTTTGTACCTCTGAGCATGCAAATGTTTGCAATGCGTGTCAACAAGCCAAGAGCCATCAGCTCCCGTTTCCGTTATCTACACATGTTTCCACATCTCCTCTTGAACTTATTTATACAGATGTTTGGGGTCCGGCTGCAATTTCTGTTGGTGGTTTTAAATACTATGTGAGTTTTGTCGATGATTTTAGCAAATTCACTTGGATTTACCTCCTCCATGCAAAATCTGATGTTGAATCCATCTTCTATAAATTCCAAAAACATGTTGAACTTCTTCTTGACAAGAAAATTAAATGTGTTCAATCAGATTGGGGTGGGGAATATCGACGGCTACACAAGTACTTCGAAAATACGGGTATTTCTCACCACATATCATGCCCACATACACACCAACAGAATGGTTCAGTTGAGAGGAAACACCGACACATTGTTGAAACGGGGCTCTCCTTATTAGCACAAGCTTGCATGCCCGTTACCTTTTGGGACGAGGCATTTTCTACTGCCACCTATTTAATCAATCGCCTTCCAACTCGTGTTATTGATAATGCTACACCCTTGGAAAGACTACTTGGTGATAAGGCCAAACCAAATTATAACATGCTCAAAGCCTTTGGTTGTGCCTGCTTTCCTCATCTTCGACCCTACAATTCCAAGAAACTCACTTTTCGTTCTAAAGAGTGTGTCTTTATTGGTTATAGTGGGCATCATAAGGGGTACAAGTGTCTTGATCCCTCCACCGGGCGGGTGTATATTTCTCGCGATGTCGTTTTCGATGAAACAGTTTTTCCATACTCTCGAAAATTTGAATCATCTCATACACCTGACTACAACCAGCTCCTTGCTACACCTGATCCTGGCAATTCTGCTAATAGTACTAATGACCTTCAGGGTCCTATGCAATCCCGTGTTGTTTTTGTGCCTGCAGAACATTCGCCGGATCGCACTACGCGAGTTCACGTCGATCACGCCGATCATGCTGACCATGCAGACTCGGCAGGTGGGCCGTCTGTCGCCACTTCGCCTGGACCTTCTGCTCATGAGCCGGAGCCTCCGTCGCCCACAGCCCATGGCTCGTCTGGCAGTTCCTCGCCAGCGTCCAGCTCTGGCTCGCGCTCCCTGGACTCGTCGGCCTCCTCGTCCGCTGCGTCACATGCAACTCCACCTCCTGATCGTCCTCATCAGATGGTCACACGACTCCGTGATCACACCTGGAAGCCTCTCAAGCGCACGGACGGAACTGTGACATACACAGCTACCCGGTCTGATGAAACTGAAACTGAACCGACCTCACTTGTGGAAGCATTGCACCACCCACGGTGGAAGGAGGCAATGGATGCTGAATTTTCTGCACTTCAGCGGAACTGCACATGGCGTCTGGTTCCTCCTCGACGTGGTCTCAACATCATTGATAGCCGCTGGGTTTACAAGATAAAGCATCGACCAGATGGGTCGGTGGATCGGTTCAAGGCGCGTCTCGTCGCCAAGGGCTTCAAGCAGCGTCACGGCGTTGATTATGATGACACTTACAGTCCTGTCGTCAAGCCCACGACCATCCGCGTCATCCTCTCTCTCGCCGTGACACAGGGGTGGCATATGAGGCAACTCGACGTCGACAATGCTTTCTTACATGGCTTTCTTGAAGAGGAGGTGTACATGTTGCAACCACCTGGATATGTTGATCCGAGGTACCCGCACCATATTTGCAAGCTCGAAAAATCTCTGTATGGCCTGAAACAAGCGCCGCGAGCATGGTTTGCGCGCCTGAGTAGCAAGCTGCAATCTCTGGGATTTGTTCCTTCAAAGGCAGATGTTTCACTCTTTGTCTACAAGGATAAATCTATCATCATATATATGCTGGTATACGTAGACGACATCATTGTTGTCAGCTCCACGTCTAGTGCTGCAGATCAGCTGCTGAAGCAACTTCGGTCTGAATTTCCCGTAAAGGATCTTGGTAGCCTTGGTTATTTCCTTGGGATAGAAGTCAAGCACCTAAAGGATGGAGTTCTTTTGTATCAGCAGAAGTATGTTAATGATTTACTGAAGCGAACAAACATGCTGCAAGCCAGGCCTGTGTGTACTCCTATGGCATCGACAGATAAATTGTCTCGGTATGAGGGTGAGCTGCTCAGTGCTACAGAAGTTACTCAGTATCGAAGTGTGGTGGGTGCTTTACAGTACTTAACCCTCACACGTCCAGACATTGCCTTTAGTGTCAACAAGGTATGTCAGTTTCTTCAAGCACCGACGAGTATACACTGGTCTGCAGTCAAGCGAATCTTGAGATATCTGAAGCACACATCGTCACTTGGGTTGCACATTCAGAGATCCACTTCACTTCTTCTTAGTGGCTTTTCTGACGCCGACTGGGCAGGATGCCCCGATGATCGGCGATCAACTGGCGGACATGCTGTCTTCCTAGGAGGCAATCTTGTTGCATGGAGCTCCCGAAAACAGCCTACGGTCTCACGCTCTAGTACAGAGGCGGAGTACAAGTCAGTCGCCAACGCTACTGCAGAGATAATGTGGATACAAGGACTGCTTCAGGAATTGGGCATTTTTCTCAGTCGAGCACCTTGCCTATGGTGTGATAACTTGGGTGCCACATACCTCTCGGTAAACCCAATATTTCACGCTAGGACAAAGCACATAGAGGTAGACTACCACTTCGTCCGTGAGCGTGTTGCACAGAAGGCATTGGACATTCGGTTCATCTCTACAAATGATCAGCTAGCCGATATACTTACAAAACCTCTCTCAACACAATCATTTGTTCGGTTTCGTCACAATCTGAACATGACATTGGCTTGTCCAGATTGAGGGGGGCTGTCAAGATATACAGTTAGAGGTAGTTCGTATCCTAACCAGCACGTAGATGTGATCAAGGTTAGGTGAGGTTGTTAGTAGATGTATATCAATCTGTAACAAACTGCTGTACTTATCTCTACCTTGACTTGTACTGTAAGTTGTAACTTCGGCAGCTATATATATAGAGAGAACCGATGGACGATTGATCCATCGCAGCCCAAATCAATCTATTCCCATCTAGTTTTCTCACAGAATCCCAGATCAGATTTCCACGAATTTTACCTATATCTGCATGTGATGTCTAGACTGTGCTAGCTCTCACTTTTTCTACCCATTTCCACGAACAGCTAGTCCAGTCATGCTCATATATAATATTAGTAAAAATAATAGTAAAAGCTCAGGTTAGTTCAGGAGCACACACAACATTGCTCGATCCGGCTAGCTATCGCCTAAGTGCTCGGAAATGTTTCGGAAAAACGGCAAGCCTCGCACGCTTTTATGTTTTTCCATGCTGCGACGAGACACGACATGCACAATTGCCAACAACGGTTTGATTTTCGGTGGAATTTTGCTTCTCAGTTTCAGGGTGTGTACACTACAAGAAATCTTAGGGCATGTACAATGGAGGCGCTTGGAGCGGGCGCTAGGCTCCTTTTCTTGGCCGTTTCCTTCTATTCCCGATCGACTCCGGGATTTTGCTTGGCATCGACGCAAAAAGATGAGTCGGCGCTTCCCTTTTAGTTTCCCGCATGATCTGGATCGAGGAGCGGCGGGCGCTATCCAGGCGCTAGGATAAACCGAATTGGAGAGCCGACTCCTTCCAAAACGGTTTAACGGAATCCAGCTCAATCCCCTCCATATACTCCAAGAAAATCTGAACGGAATCTTCTACTATGATTTCAATCACGCACAAATCGCACACATATACACGATAATTATGTCATGGGGCTGACGAGCACCGCACAGAGCTGTCCTGGGGCTTCCTGGGGTCAACCAGGAGCCAGCTTGGTGGGCTGTAGTCTGTAGAAGAGCTGCGTGCGCGAGGATGCGGGCGCCCGTTCGCCCTCATGGCCGAAGATGACTGTGCAAACGAGTAGGAGATCCACAGCGGTGCGGGGCTCTTCCAGGGATGGAAATTGATGATGACAGCCGCGACACCGGCAGGATTAAATGGCAGCAACGGATGGAAGCCGGCCACTGGTGCTCGACTGATTTGGGCATCTCGGCGAGGGTGGTCATTGAAGAGAGAGATATAGAAATAGGGGAGAGAGGGGACTGAGCTGAGCAGCTGAGGATAGAAGTGGTCGGTGCGGCAAGCGGCCGGCCAAGCGTCTCCCGTTGGAGAGCAATGGCGCTCTAGGTTCTTTTGGCGTCTAGTTTAGCGACCGAGCAAGCGCTCGGCGTTGCGAGGTAGGGCGCTTAGCGCATAATTAGAATTTCTGAATTTTTCTTTTTTCACTAAAGCGTCTATCTAGGAGTCTTCCATTGTAGATGCCCTTATAGGCTACTAGTACTACTGAAAAGGATACAAAATAACCCATACCTAGCTACACGGGTGTATTAAACGTTTTGAGTGTTCAAATCACGCCTTTGCTTACATATGTTACATGATTTGGCGAGCTAGGGTTTGCTCAGGAGTATGCAAATAGCATTGCTCAATCCAGCTATCGCTTAAAGTGGTTGGAAAAAGCTTGCTCTTGCAAAAAAGATAAGAGCATCTCCAGCGCATCTCTATTTAAAGGGATTTGGAAGCGCGAATAAAATGCGTTCAGCCGCGTCCCCAAAGCCCATTTTTTGTCCACGCGCCCGATACGTGTCCGGCGCCGAGCCCGTCCCCGTCCACGGACGCGGGCGTCGGACACAACAGCAGCGACAGCGCGGCCCCCGTCCGTCGGCACGGAAGGCTAAAACCCCGTCGCCTACCTTTGGTCAGCGACGTTAATGGCGTCTGTTTTCCCAGGCGACGCAGGGGCGCGTCTCGTCGTGCATGGCCGCGTGGCCATCGCGCCGGAGTTATTGCGTGCAACCACCCGCCCGTTTTAAGACGCCCTGCAGTTCTCGCCGCTCATAATCCTTCTCGTCGCCGCGCCTCTCTCCCGGATCTTCTCCCGCCGCACAAAAAATGTGACTCGTCCTCCCGCAAGATCGCCGCGGCGAACGGCTTCGGCCGCGGCAGCCTCACGTGGCGGAGCGTGGCGCGCTGCCACGCCGGTATCCAGTCCGCCGGACATGCGGCTGCCAGCGGCGGCGGAAGATGGCCGTGAACGGCATTGGCGTTCCGCCGCCGGCCGCGCACGGACCAATGGAGGGACATCATCCCGTCGGGCTCAACTCACCGCCGAGGAGCGGTTGGATCCGACATGGGCGGTCAACGACAACGACGCTGGTGGACGACGTACTTCCAAGAGAAGTACGACGTCGAGATGCACGCACCGACAACCTCGTTGGCGGCCCCAACCTAGAACGGGAAGGCGCGCACGTTGCAGGGGCGCGGGCCCTCGAGAACGTCATCCGCGACATCCGCAACGGCGCTCCAAGGCTGGAGATGCCGTCGTCGCCGCCGCCGTCTCCTCAATGGCAGCCGAGGATGACGACGTACTCGTCCTCCTCGCACTCTTCTTCCTCGGGACCGGCGCGATCGACGCCGTCCTCGTCGTACCGGTCGGCGCCCTACACCGTCCTCAAACGGGAGGTCAAGGAGGAGCCGGCGCCGCCGTCAACACGAGGCGTGGCGGCGGCAGCGGCGCGGCGGCAGCATGGGAGCGCGGCGGCGCCTCCTCATCCCGGCCGGTGGGAGGAGCCGGAGGAAGCGTCGGCGGCGGCGGCTGGCGGAGTACGCGGCGGCGGCGCTCATCGCCCGGCCGACGACCGAGGACTGCCCCGGGCTGCGGGCGGCGTTCTTGGCGTCCATGGACGACAAGGACGCCGGAGGGGCGACTGGACGCGGCGATCGCCATGTCCATCCGCGACTCCGGCAAGCCGCTGGTGGACCTCTCCGACGACGGTGAGGCAGGACCAAGCGGCTTGGTGAAGGACAGCCCGTCGACGAGCGCGTGCAGGAGCTCGTCACCGACGACATGTACAACTTCCAGCAGTACGACGCCTCCGGCCGCCGCAAGTGGTTCTAGATTAGGTTTAGTTAAAGTTAGTCAAATTTCGTTCGAATCTATGTAAGTTTGGACGAATCTAATCGAATCTAGTTAAGTTTAAAATTTGCGAAATTTTGTTTGGGGGACGCGCCGGGAGCGACGTCTCGCGACACGACACGTCCCCCAAACGCTCAATCCGGCGCGGTTTGGGGGACGGTTTGGGAGACGCGACCGGAGATGCTCTAAAGGCTTCCGCGCTTCCCTGTTTTTCCTTGTCTGGATGGGACAGGACGATAGCACAACCGGTCAGAGCATCCCCACTCGTTGGCGTTTCCACGTCCAAATCCGGCGAAATTTTCGTCCGGATTGAAGGAAGATTTGGCGTGGGGAGGAGTAGTTTCCCAGTCGTGTGCTCCCCAAGCGGCGTTTCTCGGGGAAAAAGTGGATGGCTCGGGGAATCCGGACGAAAGAGGAGACACGTGGGCGTGGGCGGTTTGTTTATCCCCAGGAGACCCCGAGAAACCAAGGATGGCATGGGGAGTCCGGACGAAAATAGGCTCAAATCCGGATCAAAACGAGGAACCGGGGGCTTGACTGGGCCGTTTTTCGCCGTCCGGATGAAAAAAAGTGGCCGTGGGGGCTCTGTGGGGAGACGAGTGGAGATGCTCTCAGCCAGCCACGGTTCGATTGTTGTTTCATTTTTTTTCATCACAGCTTCCTGGTTATCTACTGTAAAAGGAATAATATATATAGTAGACTAACTACTACTCCAAGACAAGTTACAAATTAACCTGCAGATGCATGTTAAACGTTTGAGTGTTAATTCTGCTATCGCTTTTATACTCATTTTTTACATGGCTGAAGCCCGATCCAACACTACTACCAAGTAACAAGTGCAAACACGATCCCACGATATCATGGAAACACCTTCTCCCGTCACGGAGCAAATTGCGCTCACTTTGACGAGATCTAGCTAGGAACAGGATTATTCGTACCCATCATATTTGTATATTAATATATATGTATAGTCGCTGAACAATTCTTTCTCCAGTTTGATTTGACTGCACAAAGATTTGTCATTAAATTCAACAGCAATACTGATACACACACACATTAAGGTCGCACTGAGTTCTTTTGTGTAGTCTAATTTCTTTCTAAGAATCAGCTTTTGTGTGGTCTAATTTTCTTTCTAAGAATCATTTGCATTTCCGCTCCTCCCTGTGCTCTACATCAGCAATCATCTCGGACGAATGAGTACAACTATCCAAGTTACAGCATCGACGCAGAACCGAGCAGCTCTCGCTTCTTTAGTCAGATCATGCCTGTTTGGATGATTGCATCCTAGGCAAGGATGGTCATTTGGCAGCTCATTTGCTAAGCAAGTAAAAGCCTCCAGTGTTAAGTAAAGTAGTGGTAGAAGTGTAGAACCTAAGGTCCTCTCAGTCTCAGGAGTATGCATATAGATTTGCTCAATCCGGCTATGGCTTAAAGTGCTCAAGAAAAGGGTTGGAAAAACGACAAGGCTCTCACACGCTTTCCTGTTTTTCCTTGTCCAGATCAGACAGACAGATATGATATGCACGATTGGTCACCCACGGTTTGATTGTTGGTAGAAATCTGAATGCCGGCCGGTTTCAGGTTCTCTACACAAGAAGAAACCTAATACACAACTGCTAAAAGGGCTACCAAGTAACCCATGCACGCATGTTAAACGTTTGAGTGTTAATTTAGCCACCATTTTCATACTCATTTCTTACACAAATGAAAAATGTTCCGTTCATGTTCGTGCCATTTGTTTTCTGCTTTAAGATTCGTGCTATACTATTTTCGCCAAGTTTCATCAAGATTGCTAATCAAGATTAGTTGTATTTCAGTTTGATCAGACGGAGTGAAACGCAGTGATAGCTAATGAAATAGTGCACGGGATAATCGCTGGGTTCAAGCACGATCGAACGCCGCTATACCAAGTAGCCCAAGCTAGAACATTGACGCAGCTCGTCTGCTATACCGTGTTAAAACCTCGAGCAAATAGCGCGCGACTTTGACGAAATCTAGCTCTCTGAACATTTCTTTCTACAGTTTGATTTGACTATTGGTGTGTGAGCGCCTCAAATTTACTCACAAAAAATAATGATCGGTGGGTGCCACACTGCTAGGCCTAGTTCAAAGTTTCAAACCAGGCCAGGCCACTCTCACCTTTTCTATAAGACAATCATTATCTCTACTCACCCATCGTCGCCGGAATTCCTTCGTGTCCCTCCCCACCCATTGACCCGCGAGCGCGCGCGCGCACAAACAGAAACGCGTCGGATCGGATCGATCAGGATGAAGCAGGAGGAGCAGGGAGAGGGCGGCGGCTGCGGGAAGAGCAAGCTGGGGCGGTGGCTGGGCGCGCCGGTGCGGGCGCTGTCGCGGGCGTGCGACTCGTACGTGCGCAAGATGTCGGCGTGCGCGGGCGCCATGCCCACGCAGTACGGCGGCGCCGGGGGCCGCGCCGGGTACGGCGGCGCGCGCATGCAGCAGGCGGCCACGTTCAGCTCCCGGTCGACGCGGCGGGGCGGGGACGACGACGTCAACGAGCTCGTGCGCGCCATGTCGCAGCGGCAGCAAGAGCGGGAGCGGGAACGTGGCGTGCCCACGGCGACCGTGCAGGCCAGGAGCCGGAGCGTGGCGGTCGCGCGGATCGACGAGGACGCGCCGTTAGAGTTCGGCGCCGACGCCGGCAGCGTGGGTCTCCCGCCGGCGAACGTGCGGAGGACCCGTAGCGCCGCGGTGGCTGGCGGCGTTCTTGCGGGCCTCCCGCCGCGGGTCGGTGGCGGCGGCGGGTTCGGCGCCTCCGCCGTCACGAGGAAAGCTGCAGGCGGCGTCGGCACGGGCCTCCCTCCGCGGGTCGGCGGTGGCGGGTTCGGCGCCTCCGCCGTCACGAAGAGGGCTCCCGGTGGCGGGTTCGTGCACGGCGGCTAGCTAGCCGGCCGGTGCACGCAATGGGAACACGTACGCGTGACGCCGTACCGGTCCGTTCACACTCTCCATTCGACCGTACCGAAGCTCGGTGTGTTTTCCTCCAATCTTTGATCTGCAGGTAGGATGATAGGCGAGTACATGTGTCATGGTGACTAGATAGGTTTAATTTTGTCACAAGTTGGAAGATGTTAGAACAGAACTTAGCAGCCATAGAGTAATTACAATCTCACACGCATGTGATGTACATAGAGTAATGTATATACCAAGAGCAAAATCCAAACAAGTTTGGTGTGTACGTACATCTGCATGATGCAATGCATACACATGCTTGCATCTTATTTTTACATAAAAAATAACCGGACTTGCATTTTATCTTATTCTTGAAACATCACATCCTCATATCACACCGTGGACACGTAGCTTCTGACTTTGTGAGCAACGGGGTCAGTGCAGTGCATTTGTTCTCCTCAATTGGACGTCGGTCGAGGGATAATCTAATCCAACCCTGTAAGTCCCGTTCATAGCCACATCGAGCGTTGACATTTAGCATGCGCTTACGCATCTCAAGTGTTGCTTGTTATTGTGTGATCGCATCTGCCCATGTACCGGAAGAAGAAATAATGCGCAGCTAGCTTGCGTTTGTTCGAAAGCGATTAGTGGGCATTATATTGCCGTTCATTCGATATAAGATGAAATTTCCTCTTTGATATCCCTGTCAACATAATGAATTAAGCGAATGTGCAAGAATCAAGATTGACTCACTCTGGTTGCATCAGTGCTACTAAGTCATTTTGACATGGACACATTAATATTTCAAAACATGCATATCATATTTCAAAATATGTCTTTATTTTTTGGTAGTACTTGGAAGGCTCAAAATATGTTAGTTTGATACCCTCCGGCAGGCTCGGAAGCGAACATTATTTAAGGCCTTGGTTGTTAGTACTAGGCTATTTGTGGGGATTGTCACTTCAAAGCATTTTTGGCTCTAGTATATTGGACTAATTTAGTGGATTGGGGATTGAAAGGGGAATAGGTTTGTCCTAATCTATTGATTAAGAAAAGGAGAGTGTCCAGTCAGTTAAGGAAAAAACCGAACAAAAACCGTTACAACAAACTAACATGTGAACCCTCCTAATGCATGCAACTTACTTCCCAGGAGATTGTTTGGCTCCTGATGGAGAAGAACTCGAGGGAGGGGGGAGGGGGGCAAAGTCCAAAAAAACAAAGGGGTATCCCAGGATCAAACGCAAAAAGAGTGTATGACACCACATATAAGAGGTCAGTTGCCTGATGGATGATTCTCATATATTTTTGGGTTGTCATTTTTATGGTGGATTGGGGATTGGGGTTTCATGCATGGGGATTGAAAGAGATTGGGTAAAGGTATGGGATTCATCCAACCCCTTTGAGGATTATTCCATTGCTACCCATAAAAACTCTAGTACCAAACGTGATCTAATTAGGTGAAAATTTGTTTTCGAAAAAAGAACAACTTGACAGGTAACAGATGTAGCTGGGGCGTGTTGTTTTAACCCAACTAAATCAGTAAGGTTTGGCTAAACCGATGGCATAAGCTGCACGCAAAGGCCGGCTTCGTTAATTCAAAGCCGGGCTCACTTCGAGCCTTCCGTTTATAAGCTGCACGCAAAGGCGAGAGTAGCTACGCTGTCACGTTACGACTAGGTCACAACAGTATTCACATCGTCTGAAAGCGCGCGGCGGCCGGCACGAGTGCGGAGTGCGCTAGCTTAGCTCAGGCTTCGATCGAACCCTGCGTTTTCGATCGGCACGAGCGCGCTAGCTTAGCTCAGCCCCCAGGTAGTCAGGTAGCCCAGTAGCTAGGCCACCACGGCACCATGCACCCCCTGCGCCCGCCTGCTGCGTGCATGGTGCGGCGACCAGACCAGTTTTCTTCCTCTCCGTGTTGCCTTTTGGAGCTAGGAAGTTGGAACCTTCGTGATGAAAGCTTCGGGGCATCTCCAACGGAGCAACGTAAATAGATGGTGGAAAATGTGTCTGGTACACGCTCTAAGGTCGTCCCAATGACGCAAACCTGGCTCAAATATATGTCTCGGATGCTTTTCTGCGGACGCTGCGTGGATACGCAAAGTGTCCGCTCGCGTCTGGCGGACGTTTCGTCGGGTCCGCCTGGCAGTGATCCAGGCTCGATGCGTCTTCTTAGCGGCGCCAGTATTGGCGGCGAGGCGTCGCTTCGGCAGTCTGCGGTTGCGTAATGGCGATGTCTCGCGTGGCGCGTGGCCGCCGCCTACCTCTGCGCACGAAGTGATGGCGACGCCACGCGTGCCGCGGCCGTCGCCTTCCTTCGGCCTATATAAACAGGGGCGCGCGCATCTCATCTCCTCTCCTCCCACACTAAACCCTAGCCGCCACACAACCTCCACCGTAGCGCCGCTGCCGCTCAACCTCCACCTTTGCCATGAGCGCGGCGCGCCGCGGCCGCGCCTCCACCTCCACCTCCGAATCCACCTCCCCGGCCTCGATCTCCGACGACGAGTTCGACGACGACGACATCACCGACGGCCTCCTCGACCAGGTCAGGGACGCCAAGTTCCTGGCTGACGCGGAGAAGGAAGCAGAGATGGAACGCCGCAGGGTGGCGGCGGCCGCAGCCGCAGAGAACGCCGACTCCGACATCCCATGGTCTTCTGATGGCCCTGATGCGCCTACCCTGGAGGAGAAGGTGGCGGAGCAGAGGGCGTTAGTCGGCTCCTTCGATACGCTCAAGAAGGTCGAGGACGCCGAGGACGCCGTGAACGAGACGATGCGGCGGTGCCTGCTAGAGGGCGCGGCGGCCCACCGAGCCCTAGTGGTCGCACGGCAGGCGGCGGAGAAGCAGACAAGGGAGGGGCGCAACGACGGGGTCGGGCCATCATTCAGCAAGTAGTCTAAGTTTCTACAACTAGTTTGTACAGTTTCTTCTACCTTGTAGATTATGCTTTTTAAATATTTTGCAAAACAAAAAATAGGTCGCTCCGCTGGAAGCACACCATGTAACGGACACTGGCGATGCGTTCAATATGCGTCACCCCGTTGGAGATGTCTTCAACTCTTGTGTTGGTTGCACACGAAAGGGACACGAAGACGGCAAATGCTCTGCTCGCAGTGGACGCGGCGAGGGTCGTCCGACGGCGGCGGCAAAGAGGGCGTCAACGAGCTCCATCAGGCCAGGGGTGGGCGTGCCCTACTGCCCTGTCGATCAGATATCAACCCTGACTCATAGATGCATTGTATTGCCAGGATGTTACATCGACCTGACAAGCATGTGACGCACTCACGCACGTATGTATATATTGTATCTGTGTACGTATATACGAAGTCCAATTCCAGACCAAGGACCAGGTACACATATACAAATATAGTACTAGCAGCGACGTCGTCTGAGCAATGAATGGGCGCGACGCATTTGACCGGGAGAGCTTTTTATCCAATCCGTTAATCCGTACGTATATCGCCATCGTCTAGTGTTATATTTTTGTAAGCAACGCCATCGTCGTCGACGACTCGACGTACGTTTACATTGGTTTGGCGTACGTTGACCTTTTACCCTGTGATTGCGCCTCCTTCTAAATTCTATACTCTTCAGCATCCGCGTCTTCTGGAAGAAACCAAAAAGAATGGCCACTGCCCAGCTTAGTTTGTTTGTATGCACTGTTTGTATGGACTGTGATATCTGCATCGATGGTGTATTCGGTGTTATTATATACCCATCCGTTTCTTAAGGCGCAATTTCTTTTTACAGAACGATCAAAGATAAACCGCGTGGGGGAATTCTTTTCTAAACCGCTGGCGCTGAAATCGGCAGTGTCGGCATAGAGCTATGCTCACCTCACCCAGCTAGACAGTGGCAAGCTGGCCATCGCCCTTCCGTGCGGGAAGAACTTGACCAAGAAACATGATGCTGTTGACCGTGTCTCCGCGAAGACATTTGTCCTAATTTCTTCGCGTTTTTGCTTCCGTACGCACCCACCACAAACTGGCCAAACCGCGAAAACACGTGGACGGTTAGGATTCGTTCATACCGATTCGGGTCTGGGGGCATGATCGTCATTTCCTGTGTACTTCGGGTTTGGCTGGGTTCGTAGCAGCCCACGTACAAGCCCGTATGACCCATACCTCTATGTATTATACGCCTACGTGTCCACGCGCGGCCACGACGGAACCGCCGAGATATAAATATCTTTCTCCCCTGTCCTCTTCAGCACATCTATCCAAAGCAAAAGCAAATCCCCAAATCGGGCAAAAAACCCTAGGTCAAGAACAGCAGAGCTCGCTCTCGTGCTCGCTCGCGCTCGTCCATGGAGAGGGGGAAGGTGAAGGAGGGGAAGGGCAATGTTGTGGGTATACTTTATGGGTATATCAACGACATGGCCTAGATCCGGCAAGCCCGGGTGGCCCACAGACGGTGATGGTGGCATGGGGCCCATCGGGCGGCCGATTGTTGATCAAGAAGGATGAAGTCCAGTCCAGGAACTTGGAGCCGGATCCTAACCGACCTACGAAGGAGGCCGGATGTGAAAGCCCATAAAGTATCCGGATCAGACGGGAAGGCGGATCCTTGACGTACACGGCAAGATATTGTACCGTAGTTAGGCAACTTGTATTTCGGCTAGGACTCTCCATGTAAACCCTAGATCCGGGCGCTTTATAAGCCGGATCCGGGAGCCCTAGAGGCACAACCACAACCATTGTAACAACGCGCAAGCGCCGGATAATTGGACAAGCAGCGGTAGGCCCCATCGTGCAGGTGTTCCGAAGGTCGCGTACCACCGTCCCGTGTGCACTCCGCTTATGGCCCCTCTTCCCCCTCGTGAGGATCCCTCCTCCGAGGTATTGTCGAAGGCACGACAGCGGCGCACCGTGGGGCCGAGGCGTGGAGGCGGGGGAGGGCTCCGCCATGGGAAGCTACGACGACTCAATCGTGGGGCGCGTGCCGCCGGGCCGATCGTCCCTCCGGACGAATTCTGGATTCCGGCTAGGTCAAACCAAGCTCTCCATCGTCCCAATCGGCGGCATCCACATCTTCATCGGCGAGACCGTCGATTCCAGAAGCATGGCAGTAATATGCCGCGTCATTTTGAGTTGGGCCGGAGATCCGATCTGAGTCGCAGGAGTTTCTTAAGGAAGATTCCGCCTTAGATCGAAAAAATCAAAACCACCCAATCCGCCCCTGCAGGGAGAAACGGTGGAAGACAAATGCAGATCCCTGGGTCTCCCAGGTGTTAGAGAAGCAAAGGCGTCACTTCGTGCACTTCTTGGCCCATACCGCAGGAGACGCCCTCCATCAGGAGGAGGCCAATCCATTGCAGGTTGAGGCACCCGGAAACAACGTAGCTCCGGATCTGGAAGCAGTCGGAGACAGCGACTCTCCGGGACAAGAAGAAGCCGGAAACCCTGAGGAATCAATCCTCGGAAACTTGAGCCCAAATTCCGATGATGCCTCTTCAATAGGCACAGAAGAATACAATCGCTTGACGAAGGAGCTCGCAATTGGGGAAGAAGATGACGGCGCTTCATCCATGAATACAGAGGAATTCAACCGCAAGCTCGAGGAACTCGGAGGCGGTGAGCAAGCTGAAGTGGAATCCGCCCAGCCGATGCAGGTTCTTGCAACCGTGGCACCGCTGGATCAGCCGGAAACGGAAGACGAAGCCTCCAACTCCGACCCAGGACCATCCCACGTAAGGTCTCCGTTAGATCGGGCACGACCGCGAAACGACGTCCTGTCTCCAGAAGAGATGGTCGAGCAAGCACGCATGGATTTAGTCGCAAAGTCCGATATCCTCAACAAACCAATAACTCCCGAGGAAGCTGCAGATCCGGAGGCCTTAGAAGCCAAGAGACAGGAGATGCTAGCTACAGCTCAGGGTTTGCCACGACGCAGCCGCGATGCTAGAAGAAAGAACCATAGCGGCAAACTTCGTGGACCACTTTCAGAAGAAGGACCGCGAGGTTGATGAATCTCTCGAAAAGTCAGGCAACTCGAGAAGCATTGGGAGGCCAAGGTAAAATTTGTGCAGGAGGAAGAAGCTAGAATCAGCGAGAGGCCATCCTTCCCGCAAGATTACCTTCGCAACACCCACAGAGCAGCAGCCGCTCGCAACTCCAAAGGATAACATGAAGAAGGCTGCAGAGCTCCTAAAAAGAAGGACGAGGAGATTGACATCAACTACGTGGAAGCTCGTTGCTTCAGCAATGCGCAGAGCAAGGCAGACACTTGCACGGGTTAGCATCCAATCCGGAACAATGCATATCTACCGCAGAAGACGCCATACCAACTCAACATCGTGACGACAGTCGCGCACCGGATCTACGGAGCGCAGGCGGAAAGTCAGGGATCATCCAAATCCAATCCCAATACCATCGGATTCAACTCCGAAAGATCAGGAAAAGGGAAGGTGCGATGTACAGCGAGAGACAAATATGCGTTCGTCACCACCACCCCGAGCTTTGCGTCCTCCGCTCCCCTCGCCGTCGCGAGTCTGCCGGAAACCCCGCCCCATGGGCCGGGCGGAATTCCGCGACGCGATGCCAGCTCTAGAGACAGGAACAGGGAGCGTGCTGGAGCAACTCGGAGGCCGGAACCAAAACCGCGAGCTGAGCCTCGTCGGAGTCAAGAACGCGATCCGAGCCTCGCAGAAGCCAAGGACGCGACCCGGAACCCAGGAGGAGTCGGAGCGAGGAATACGCACCTGAGCCACGAAGGAGCCGGAACGACGGGGCGACCACCAAGAGAAGGAGCCACCGAAGCCGGAGCCAGCCGCGGGAACCACGCCGAGAATCGAAGGCGGAAGAACGTCTTGGGCCCTCGCAGATCTCCTCCGCCACCCGGTGGAGGTGGAGGCGGAAGGCGGAGGCAGGCCGGAGATCCGTTCCCGCTCGAAGTCACCCGGTGGTGGCCCCGTGATGCTCGTGATCGCCTCAACGAGTACAGATCCGACTACATCGGTCCAAGGTGCTTTGGCCAGATGATCCGAGAGGAACCAAAGCCAAGAAGCCAACCTTAAGCTACCAGGAAACCTGAAGCATTATGATGGCAGCGAGAGGCCGGATACCTGGATTGAGGATTACTACAATGCCCTTCGCCGGAGGAACCCCGAATATAGCCTGCCGCATGCTCAGTTGTACCTTATTGGTCCAGCTCGTGTTTGGCTCGCGACCTCGAGGAGAACACTATCTTTTGCTGGTTGGACTTGAAGAAGGCTTTCGAGAACCACTTCGGGGTACCTACAAGAGACCGGCCACCACCAGCGATCTTCAAGCTTGCATCCAGAAGAAGGGTGAGACATCCGGAAGTTTCCTCACCCGATGGTTGGCAACCAGGAACGAGTGCGAGAACGTAGATAACCGCACAGCAATGCACGCCTTCATCGGTGGTTTGCAGCGTGGGGGGCTGCTGCGCCATAAGCTTACCTGCCTGGTGAACGCAAACAAACTCACTCTTGATGAGATGATAAACATCGCGACGATCATACCGCCGCCGATGATGACGCGGCGGAGATCTCGCGCGACCCGCCCACGCAAAAAACCGTGATAACGGCGGCGGCACGGCAACAAGCGGAAGAACCCCCTGAAGACCGAAGGGCGGAGGATCCGACATGGTAGCCATGACGTTCGGAGGTCCAGGAGGCGGAAGAGGCCGCGGACGTGGAGCGGAGCGAGGGGCCAGCAGCGCGGCGACGAAGTCACCGCAGCCGGATCCCGCGCCCCCAAACGTACGAAGAATACAGGGATATGCCGTGCCTGGCCCATCGGATCCGGCTACGGGCAAATCCACCCACACAAATCGCAACTGCAAGTGGGTCAATGATCTGAAGAATGACGGCGGGATAGCGAGCCGCCCACGCGGCAAAGGAGGCAAGGGCAAGAACAAGGACAAAGAGGAGGACAGTTCCGAGGCCATGGACGAGATGACGCCGGAACCCAAGGAGGGTACCGCAGCAAACAAATCCAACCCCTTTGGCAGAAAGAGTGTCGGAACTTACCATACCTTCCTCGGAACCCCCACAGCGCGCGAAAAATCGGCGCTCCGGATCTTGAACGCCACAGTTCGGCTGTGCCGCATATGTCAAGTGGTCGGAGAAAGCCTGTACCTTTGACAGGTCGGATCATCCGGCCGTCATCCCCAAAGAGTGCTACGCTCTGGTTGTGAGTCCCCGCATGACGGGTATGATTTCTCCAAGTGTCTTATGGACGGGGGAGCCAGCCTGAACATCATGTACCTGGAGACCCTGGAGAAGATGAACCTCACCAAGGACCAGCTCAAGCACAGCACCACTGAATTTCATGGTGTGGTTCGGGTAAAAAGGCAAACTCTCGGGCAGCATCAAACTCCCGTGGCCTTGATGAACAATTACCGCGAAGAGATGATCACGTTCGAAGTGGTGCCCTTCAAAAGCTCCTACCATGTAATCTTCGGCAGGCCCACCTACCACAAGTTCCATGCCAGGGCATGCTACATCTACAACAAGCTCAAGATTCCGGGTCCTAACGGTTGGATCACCGTATCCGGAGATTACAAGAAAGCTAGGTGCGAGGAGGCGAAGCCGCCTGCAGAATCCGTCATATCGGAGAGGAGCAAGGCTACGAGCGCGATGGATCCGAGGCGAGATGACCACCAAGAAGCAGATCTCCGAACAGAAGACCTCGTTCAAGGCCGCGATAGAAACCAAGAAGCATGACCTCATTGAAGGAGACAGCTCCAAGCAGGTTTCAGTCGGAGCCAACATGGACCCCAAATAGGAAAGCGCGCTCGTCGAGTTCCTCGAGCTAACATGGATATCTTCGCATGGCAACCTTCTGACATGTCCGGAGTACCAAGGGAACTCGCCGAGCACTACCTCAACATAAATCCGGGTGCAAAACCGGTGAAGCAAGCTATGCGACGCTTTGGAGATAAGAAGCGCCGCGCCATAGGAATGGAGTTAGCAAAGTTACTAGAGGCAGGTTTTGTAGTAGAAGTTATCCATACTGATTGGGTCGCAAACCCCGTCCTTGTACCTAAAAAGAATTCTGAAATACTAAGAATGTGCATCGATTACTCCGGCGTGAATAAGCATTGTCCGAAAGATCCGTTCCCTTTGCCGCGCATTGACCAAGTCATTGATTCGACGGCAGGGGCGGAGCTTTTATGTTTTCTTGACGCATATTCCGGGTACCATCAGATCTTGATGAAGGAGTCGACCAAAAGGCAACTTCTTTCATCACACCCTTTGGCACATATTGCTATGTCACCATGCCTTTTGGCTTGAAAAACGCAGGTGCCACATACCAACGGACGATGCAGCGGTGCTGAAGGACCAAATTGGTCGGAACGTGCACGCCTACGTCGACGACATCGCGGTCATGACCCGGAAGGGATCCGACCTGCTGAGCGACCTCAAGGAAACCTTTGATAATCTCCGACGGTACAAGATGATGTTGAATCCGCTAAAGTGCGTCTTTGGCGTACCAGCCGGAAAACTCCTTGGCTTCATTGTTTCTCACAGGGGCATTGAAGTTAACCCGGAAAAAATCAAGGCTATCCTGAACATCAAAAGGCCAACTTGTCTCAAAGATGTGCAACGATTAACTGGTTGCGTTGCGGCAATCAGTAGATTTGTTAGCCGTCTTGGCGAGAAAGCCTTACCTCTATACAAGCTGCTGAAGAAAACCGACAAGTTTGTCTGGGATGAAAGCAGATAAAGCACTTCAGGAGTTGAAGGACATACTCTCCTCCCCACCTATATTGGCAGCTCCAGCTGAGTCAGAGCCTATGCTCCTCTACATAGCGGCTACCAACAAAGTTATCAGCCTCGTAATCGTGGTGGTGCGAAAGGAAGAAGGATTTGAGCACGGAGTCCAAAGGCCTGTCTATTACATTAGCGAAGTCTTGACGGAATCCAAGCAGAGATACCCTCACTTTCGAAGCTGGCTTACGGAGTTTTCCTAGGAAGCCGGCGAGACACTACTTCCAGGAGCACCCAATGACAGTGGTGAGCAAGGCTCCCCTGGCAACGATCATCAACAACTCCGACGCAACAGGACGCGTAGCAAAATGGGGCATCGAGTTATCTGCCTTCGACATCAACTACGAAGCCCGAACTGCAATTAAGTCTCAAATTCTAGCGGATTTCATCGCGGATTGGACTGAAGCGCCGGAGGGCACGCCTGTGCCGGAACCTGAAGCTTGGGTCATGCACTTTGACGGCTCCAAGCAACATCAAGGCTCGGGGGCTGGAGTTACCCCTGAAGTCACCTACCGGAGAAGAAGCAGTACGTTCTGCAGATTCACTTCGAAGCAACCAACAACATGGCGGAATACGAGGCTCTACTACACGGTCTGCGCATCGCTAAGGAAATTGGGATCAAGCACATCATATGCTGCGGAGATTCCGACCTGGTGGCACAACAAGTAGCCGGAACCTGGAACGCCAGAAACTCCGTCATGGCGGCTTACAGAGACGAAGTGGACGAGATCGCCAAGTGCTTCCTCGGATACGAAGTCAAGTACGTCAGGAGAGACGATAACACAGCAGCGGACATGCTGTCCAAGCTCGGATCCGGTAGGAAGCCAATTCCGCCAGGAATTTTCCTTGAGCATCTGCGAGTACCCTCGGTGAAGGGTGCAAACCCGGAAAATCCGGATCTGGCAGTTTCTCCGGCTAAGGAAGTGATGGCAGTCATTCCGGCCTGGACTCAGCCGTTCTTGGATTACCTCATTGATCAAAAGTTGCCGGAGGACGAGGTCCACGCTCGACAGATCATCAGGCGAGCAAGATCCTACACAATTGTTGATGGACAGCTCTACAAACGAAGCGCAAATGGGGTATTTCTCAAATGCGTCTCCATCAAGACGGCATTGAAATCCTCAGAGATCCATGCGAGGATTGCGGGCATCATGCCGCGAGATCCCTCGTTGCAAAAGCTTTCCGGTTAGGATTTTCTGGCTAACAGACTAAAGAGGATGCTGACAAGCTGGTGAAAACTTGCCGCGGTTGTGGTACTATGCTACTCAACCAAACGCTCCAGCCCAAGAGCTGAAGACCATACCTATCACCTGGCCATTTGCGGGGCTCGATATGGTTGGTAAATTAAAGAAATCATCTCCTGGCGGTCATGAATACCTCTGGTCGCTATTGATAAGTTCAGTAAGTGGATCGAGGCAAAGCCAGTGAGAAAAGCCGATGGTGCTACGGCACTAAAATTTGTCTGCAGCCTCGTAACGAGATTCGGCATCCACACAGCATAATCACGGACAATGGCACAAACTTTGCGCAGGGAGAACTCAAGGATTACTGCGATGAAGTTGGGATCCGGCTTGACCTTGCATCTGTGGCTCACCCACAATCCAACGGTCAGGTTGAACGAGCCAACGGCCTTATACTAGCCGGAATCAAACCTCGCCTTGAAGAACCGCTGCGCCGCGCAGCCGGAGCTTGGGCTGATGAGCTGGACTCTGTTCGTGGAGTTTACGAACTACCCCTAACAGGTCAACAGGATTTACTCCTTTCTTCCTGGTATACGGATCCGAAGCCGTGCTTCCCACGACATCATCCATGATTCACCGCGAGTTTCGCCTACAATGAAGAAACTGCTGACGAGGCTCGACAGCTATCTGTGGACCTGATCGAAGAGGCTCGGAATCTAGCTGACCAACGCTCCACCATTTACCAGCAGAAGCTCCGACGCTATCATAGCCGTCGAGTTCGGAACCGCTCGTTCATGGTCGGAGACTTAGTCCTCCGCCTTCGTCAGGTGAAAGATCACAAGTTGCAGACTCCATGGGAAGGACCTTTTGTCATCAGCAAAGTACTACACAACGGGTCCTACTATCTCGTTGATTTCCGGGAACTAAAGGATAGACCTGCCAACTGGCATCGGAAACGAAAACGAGAAGATCCGGGTGACATATATGATGAAACAGATCGTCCCTGGAACATAGCACAGCTACGTCCCTTCCACACTTAGCGCCTTACGCATTACATACCTTGTAATATCTATGATACATGATCAATGAAATAAAGCTTTTGGTTCACTCTTAGAGTCTTTTACCTCCTTTAATTTTTCATTTATGGATCGTGTATGTTTTTCCGACTAAAACCGCAGAGCTGGATCTTTCCGCCTAGGCGTGTATGAAAGTTGTGATTTTCAAAATCGTCCCTTATGACGTAAGTTTAAGTTTTCTGGCGAAAATTTTTTCTGTTGCGAACCCATGGATTCCTGGTAGCGACTTCCGGCACTTGGGCTGGGGGCTTGTTTCCGCGGTTATTGACGGATTGCCATTGGGCTTCGTCGCCGCTGGCGAGCGTTTCCGGCACGGGTTTTCCGGCTCGTGGAAGGTCAAGTGGGCAAGCCGGAAATCATCAAACCAGCACTTGCTTTCAAGAAACAACACATGCAAATAATATATAAACGGATAGCAGGATAAGTTTTTTCCCCCACGCATGCATGCTTGTTTCATCCCTAACTACTTAAGAATTTAAGTTATATTACAAACCCTCGCTGGGGCCAAAATGATGCATTGTTTTATCCCGCAGGACATAAACGTTTTCACTCCGCCTTGGACGGAGAAGCAGTGGCTTCTGGATCTTTTCCTTTGGCGCCTTCAGCCGGAGACGACACGTCTTCATCGCTCTCTTCATCTTCATCGGAGGTTGCAGCGCTGGTCTTGGGCTCTTCCTCTTCGGGAGCATCCTTGGAGCTGGTCCATGTATACTGGGATCCGGATTCCGCAGGTCGGGCCTCCGCGTCGCGCTCTTTTTGGAGTTCATCTTCAAGAGGCTCGTCTGCTGGGAGAACCACCTTGTCGTAGAACTCTTCATGACGGATCTTCCGCGCGATGCGGGTGTCATAGCCACTCACTGCATCGAGAAGCTTTTCGACATCTGCGGTCGGAGGAACTCCAGAAGACACCCGATCCAGATCCATCTTTGGGTGATGCGCCAAGCACATGGTTAGAGTCATAGCAGCTGCACCTCGGGCAGATGACGCTTGTAGATCGGTCACCAGCTCCGGAAGAATATCCATACGCTTGATCAGCTTGCGCAGACTGCATGTGCGGCTCCTCTTCAGGGACAAGTTATGGCATATTTTCCGAGAAGCGGATATAAGATCCTTGCAGTCATCACCAGCAAGAGAGAGAACATCGTCCCGGGGGAATTTGTTCCGGCGCTTTTCAGGGTATCCAAGTGGCTCTGCACAAAAATACAATAGTAAACATTCAAGTTGAGCACGAGAAAACAAAAAGCATCAAGACAAGAAATTCCGAGTATAAGTACCCAGAATATTTTCGGCCAGCAGGTCCCAATGGTGCTCTGCGGTCTCCATATACTTCCGGAGCCCATTGAGCTCCTTTTGCTGCCTCTTGATGGTCTCGCTATCAGCATTTCGCTTCAGCAAGAATTCGCCTTTCTCCCTGATAAGTTCGGAGTTTTTCTCCGCCAGCTGCTTCTCGGCATGCTCCTTCTGCTGCTCCGCCTCCTTCAGCTTTAGCTCCAGTTCTTGGTAGGAGGAGCGCAGGTTTTCCAGCTCGGAGGAGGTCGTAGCCAGGGAGGAAGAGGCGCCTGTAAGGATTCAGGTTAAATACAGTTCAACGTCGGAACGTGAACTAATAGCAAAAAGGTCGGAAACTAACCTTGGGCATCCGCCAATTGTTTGTTCAGTTCTGCATTTTTCTCTTTAAGGGTCTGGATGTTTTCCGCTTGACCCAAGGTAACGCGGCTGCAGAGCAATGTTTTTATGCAGCTCATAGTGCAGTGCCTGCTGTTCCTGTAAAAAGAAGACAGAGCAGGAGTCAAAATTCCGCTTACAACACATTGGTGTCCTTTGAAGCATTTTTGCCGGAATCTTTCCGACATCATGCTTGGGGGCTACTGTAACATTTTAAATAAATCTTCCCAAAAGTGGCGATACTCTAAAGCATCTAAGCGCTAACTAGTACTTGTTTCCGCTTACATGCTTGGGGGCTACTGGGGAGTACCTTTTGTTTGCAGACGAGCTTGTCGAGGAACTCGCCGACGCCCTTCTTGAAGTCCTGGATTTCCGATGTTCCGGCATCCGGCTTCCCCCAAGCATTGTTTAGCATAGCATTGAGCAAGTCTTGCTCAAGCTCCCATTTCTCCGGCTCCGTGAGCTGCTTGAAGAATTTGGTAGCATATGCCTTGGGGGTGGAAGTGAGGTCAGCCGGATCTCCGAAGTTCTTCGGAAAAACGACGACGTCGCCAGCACCGGCTCCGGCCTTCTCGGAGGAAGTGACTTCCGCCTCTCCTTGATCTTGAGCTTCTTCTTGAGCAGGGCCTTTGGCCTTGGGATCTTCTCCGCCCACTTTCTCGCTGCTAACCGGAATTATCTCCGGTGGAGTGTTTGTGGCAGGAGGGGGAGATTGATCCGCCTGAGGAGGGGACGATGGGGGAGCAGTGTGGGAAGCGCTTGGTGGTGCAGGGGTCGGAGGACCGACAGCCGGAGATTTCTTCAGGAACTTTGTGATAGGCTCTTGGCTGGCGGTCCGAGTGGCAGTCGGAGTACTGCGAACAGATAAAAGAAGATCGCATAAGTAACAGATGCATCAAAGTAAATATGTACCATACCCGGAAACTTACGGGGCGCCGGGGATGTTGGGGCGTGAGCGTTTGCCTGCTGTTGAAAGCATTTTCAAACGCTCCCGCTCCGCCTTCCTTGAATCGAGCGGAGGGGGCTTGGTGACCTTGGGCTTCTTGGCGGAGGCCTCGCCGCTGGCTCCGGCTTCAGCCGGAAGCTTTGGCGCGGGGCGCTTCGCAGGTCGAGGAGCTACCTTGCGGGGCTCCTCTTCCTCCTCTTCGTCCTCCGGAACCTCCTCCGCCGTGTCGCCGCTGACAGGGACGCGGAGTATGGTGCGCAGGTTTTCCTCCGCCAAGGTAGCGAGCTGGAGGAAAAGCTATCAAGTGTTAGTCAATGTCCAAAAACTTGTGAAATCTGAAGTGATGAAAGAGTCAAGGCTTACCGGAGGACATTGGTCGTTCGTGTAGATGTCCTTTATTAGTTCCGGGATCGGTTGACCCCGGCCCACCTTCACCAGCGTCTTGAATCTCCTTTTGAGAGAATCAGCCGGAAGATCGTGGCGGGTAGCTCGGAGCTGGTCGTCCGCCCCGGTGTATGCGCAGATTAATCGCGCGTTGTATCGGAGAGGCTGGATCCGCCTGGTGAACCAGCTCAACGTAAGCTGGGTTCCGGTTAGCCCGTCGTGGACTAACCAGGAGATTCTCCGCGCTGCCTTCTCCAGAATGGGAGTTAGGGAAAGCGGCGGGATGAAGCTCCAGCTTGCGAGCTCTTCCGGAGGCTCGTTGTTGAACTTGGGGAGACCATCGTGGATCTCCGGAACTGACACGTTCTTCTCATAGAACCATCCGGCGTTCCAGTACCGGACGGATTCGTGCGAGTCGTGTGGAGGGTACATACGACCAGGTCGGAGCATGAAGGTCATGCTCCCGCAGTTCAGCATGGCTTTGTCCTTTGTTTCTTTCTTCACTCGGAAGAAAAACTGCCATAATTTGATGTCTGGCCGGATTCCGAGATGCCCTTCGCAGAGAGTGACGAAGTTGGACAGCAGCAGGTAGGAGTTGGGGCAGATGTTGTGGGGCTGAAGCCCATATGTGTTGAGGACGGAGAGGAAAAATTCCGAACAAGGAAGCGACAGTCCGCGTTCCACCCAAGCCTTGGTCATGACCACTTCTCCGACTCCAGGCTTAGGGACGATTGTGTCGCGTATGAAACTCCAATGAGCGGAGATCATACCTTCGTTCTGGAGCTCTCTGAGCTCCGTATCAGTGGTTTCGCAGGGCCACCATTGACCCCGCTCTCCTTCGCGGTTCCGGGCCTTGGAAGCCTTCTTATTTTCCGTCTCTTGCACCTTAGCAGCCATTCTAGCTTGCCCTTGAAGTTCTTCTTCAATCTCTTGCGCGGTTGGGATCCGGCTTAGCTTGGTGCTGGAAGATGCGGAAAAAGGTTGAGCTAGCCGGATGTCGGAAACATATGGTGGTAGATAAGCTATGGGATCCGGACAGATAGGCTCTAATGAACTGGGATCCGGGCTGTTCGGAGAACTACCAGTACAATGTGAGTCGATCGGCATGCTTCCGGCTGCACCCATGCAAAGTGTTTGAGTAACCGGAATCTATCCTACACTACTTCTTCTTCTACGAGTCCGGCGCACGTACCGTTAATGGCGCGGCGGTCCGATGATGTTCCGGCGAGATTGAAGGTCGCCGAACTTGCTGCAAAGCGGCCCGCGTGACCACGAATCGGCGGCGGGGAAGATTTCCCGATCAACCGCGACGATCTTGGAGCGAAGGGAAGCTTGGAGCGATTGGGCGCGAAGGTCACCGTGGCGGAGCTCGTCGGAGTTGAGATTTGGCCGGCGGCGCGTCGGGAGGAAGAAGATGAAGTGGTAGAAGGGTGAAACGAATGGGAAGTCACCGCGCGATGGGGTATTTATAGACCGCGCGCGGAGATTCGCGTTCCGGATCCGACGGCGGAAACTGAACGGTCTCACCGTTGGATGCATGACACGTGTCTTAGGTTAAAAACGGTAAAATGACGTGGAGGTGATTTGACCGTGCGCTCCCGAAATTTCCGGCTAAAGATTCGCATCTCCGAAAAATTAGCGCGGGAAGATAGGAAGTTGTGCGCGGGAAAAGTGCAAACTCCGTTACATTATCGAAACTGAAAGACGTGAAGATTTCCGATTGAATGATATCGGAAGCAGGAAAGTTTTGAAGCTCTTCAAGATTCTCTTCGGTTCCGAGTTATATGAAGGCGGAAGAATGATGAATCTCGGAGAACTTCGGGGGCTACTGTTGTGGGTATACTTTATGGGTATATCAACGACATGGCCTAGATCCGGCAAGCCCGGGTGGCCCACAGACGGTGATGGTGGCATGGGGCCCATCGGGCGGCCCTTGCTGTTGATCAAGAAGGATGAAGTCCAGTCCGAACTTGGAGCCGGATCCTAACCGACCTACGAAGGAGGCCGGATCCGTGAAAGCCCATAAAGTATCCGGATCCATGCGGCCATAAGGAAGGCGGATCCTTGACGTACACGGCAAGATATTGTACCGTAGTTAGGCAACTTGTATTCCGGCTAGGACTCTCCATGTAAACCCTAGATCCGGGCGCCTTTATAAGCCGGATCACGGGAGCCCTAGAGGCACAACCACAACCATTGTAACAACGCGCAGCGCGGATAATTCCGGACAAGCAGCAGTAGGCCCTATCATCGTGCGGTGTTCCGAAGCTGGGTAACTCGCGTACCACCGTCCCGTGTGCACTCCGCCCTATGGCCCCTACTTCTTCTCCCCCTCGTGAGGATCCCTCCTCCGAGGTATTGTCGATTAGGCAACGACAGGCAAGGAGGCGGCGGTTGAGGAAACCCAGTTGGCCGCTTCATCGGCGGGCGGAGCTGCCCAAGATCTGAGCTCCGCTTGGGGCCAGAGGACGGTGGCTGCACCGGCGAGCAAGAAGCATGCGCACGAGACAGAGGCGCAGAAGCGGCGGCGCAAGAAGAAGAATCTGAAGACCCGCGAGAGGCAGGAGAGGAAGGCGGCGGGGCTCAAGATCAACAGCCCCGACGACGTGCCCACCTTCGACGAATCCGACTCCGCCGACCCGTCCGAGGTAAATTTCTCCGCCGACCCCGACGACATGCAGGAATGCCTTGCTCGCTCGCAAGCTTGTACGAAATCCGTGGATTTGGCTAATCTATATGCTGTGAATTTGTTGTAGTACCAAGCCATTCTTATATTTCTAGTAGTTCCAGAGATGAATTTGAGCTTTCTCAAGTGTTCATCTGAGGTTCTTGCTTGGTTGGGTTCCCTGTAATCCCTATCTGCTGATAAATAAGGCTATCTAGTTTGATTAGCTTGCTATTATGACTGGTTCCTAGCAATTATGTGGATCTAGGCACTGGATGATTCACTTATCACTTGTGCCTGCTTGCAATTAATGTCTAGACAGGTTTTAGATTAACTGCTACTACATTGTATGGACACAGAAGTTGAATGTGGCTCCAATACTTGCAGATGTTGCCTGTTAATTAATCACTGCCTTGATTTCTTGATTTCTTGACTGGAGCTTTGCCTTCACTAGAGCGTCATGTGCAAGTCATGCTACTGTAAACTTGATCATTTGGTGTTCTTATTGTTACTAATTGAACTATGGTTGCTTGCTGTGTAAGGATATTCACTGGAATTCTTTATTGATGAACTGTGTATTGGTAATGATTCAATTTGTTTGAGAAGAATGGATGGATGCCAACTATTGTTGGATTAATATTCATCACAATCTGAATCTGTCCATATTATGATGATTGATGCTATGGCTGTGGCTTACTAGGTTTGATGTGACCTCAGTAGCTCTTGGTACTGCTATTGGTTGCTCACCTATAAACTGTTGGTTTTTATTAATAGAGATCCTCACAGTAGGGTATCATACATATGAATGCCACTATGATTGTTTTATGAAGAAAATAAGGGTTTCTGATGGTTTAATAGCTAGGTGGTGCTAGGTGGTGTATGTGGCTGTCAAAGCTTTGTGTGTATCTGGTTTGTACTTGATATGCTTGTATTTCATACTATTTTGCATATCTTCATCAACTGGGCACTCCCAAGTTTTTGTTTGCCTCAAATATTGCTAGCATCATTTGGTCTATACGAAGTGATGACTAATACCTTTTGAGCATCTGCTCATTGGTGTGATTTGAGCATGCATATTGATGGATTGGATCCTCTGGATCCTTTCCAGGTATCAAGTATACCTTTCTCCAGCATCTAGACATAGTGTTTTTCTTCTGTGATGGTATTGCCGCTTGTTCCATTCCAAACACTAGTGGATGTTTAAATTAGATATGGTATGTATAGTTACTAACTAATGTGCATTTATACAAATAATTACTTTGCATTGTTTTCATTCCTTTTCTATTTATAGTCATTACATTGTTTGTATGCAATAGCAGCTAATTAACCTAATTTACTTCATCTAACAGGAGGATCCTTCGGATGAAGTCGGTTCTGACCGGGAGGATAGGGACCAGAAGAGCAGGCATGTTCTCCGCAGGCTTAGGTCTGGGGAGATTCGCTACCTTCTTGGCCCAGGGAGGTTCAAGTGCCCCTGGTGCAGCCGCAAGGAAATGCCGACGGACTTCCTCGGCATGTACCAGCATGCCACCTACACTGGTGTTGGCAGCGGGCAGACACCCGCACACCTCAGGGCCAAGCATGCCGCCTACGGCCTGTTCCTCAAGAAGTACGCCCCCGGCAGTAGGAGCATGCGGAGGATGGTGCCGACCTGCCTGCCTACCTGCCTGCCGACCTGCCTGCCTACCTGATGCCTCTTTCTTTAGTTGTGTGTTTATGTTAAACTCTGTCGTGCTTGTGGTGTTAAAACTTGGTTAATGCTGTTGTGAACTATGTTTCTATTTAAGTATGTGTGAACTATGTTTCTAATTAAGTATGCTTAGTGTTTAAGCATGTGTATGATGTGCTTACTACATATGCTGATGTGTTGTGCATGCTTGGCCCTGTTGTGTTCTTGGATGCTAGGTAAGCATGTTCTATTTGCTCCTGTTGATCTAGCCTGTTCATTGAAAAATAAGTCAAGTGTATTACAGGATTAAAACTAGACACCAACAAAATAAAAGGAAAACAGGGTTTACTGGGGAGATTGGCTGCCATCCCAACCAACTCCGAAATACCAGAAAAGCCTGGAACAGGTTTAGAGCAGTGATCACACACTGAAAACAACCGCCATCTAAATCCATTACACAAACCAAACAGATAGGTAGGACACAGTAGCACAACTCTCATGCTTCAATTCACCAAGTGACAAAGATTTTGCCAAAGTAAGTGTTTGATTATAGGAAATGTATTGTCAGTTTTTGCTCAGTTGTGTTGCAGACGATTTGTACATAATTGATAAGGTATTTTCCAGTGGAAATGGGGGAAAACCTCTGGTAATCTAAAATAAAGACGGCGTGTTGGCAGTAGGGTGGAGTTGTTATCTTATGTGATACTTGACTGCAACAAATCTCTCAGTCAACAACAACAAATAGCTCATTTCACAGCTACAACACTCACAGCAGACAGCAGCCCAATCTAGACTTGACTAATGGGCCAACTCCATCGAATTAGGCCCATTAGGCTACATATAAAACAGGAACAACTATCTCATTTAACAGCAACAATAATCGCAGCGGATAGCCCAATCTAGATTTGACTAATGGGCCATCTCCAACCAAATTAGGCCCATTAGGCTAGTTGAGGTGGTACATATTAAATATCAAAAAAATGAAGCAAAAAATGGGAGTTGCCGCGACTCGAACCGCACACCTCGTGGGAAGTCGTCTCGCTGGGGTAGTCTGGTAACCAGTGGGACGGATAGATACATATTGACACTCACAAGTAATAATGATATCTATAGTCATTTTATCACTTCCGTTAGGTTATTAAATGCATGTTTGTACATTTTTCAACACACAGATCTTTTGTGTAGTTATATACAATTCACTAGTTCTCTAATTGAATATGAAATAGATAATTCAATATGAATCTTAACACTAAATTTGTAATATATATGAATAAAAACTTAAAAAATTGAAAATAGCTAAGGATGCAGTCTTAGTGGATTAGAATTTTTTTGTTTTTTTGTTGGGTTTTGTAAACAATTTGGTACAAGAAATAGTAGTCATTTGAGGACGAACAGGTTTGAACACACATAGAGACTCACTTAGATTACATAAATATGTCACTTACATAAATAAGGATGTAAACAAGTACCACCGTCGTTACATAGATAAGTCCAGGGACACGACACGGTACAATATATAAAAACACGGCATTTTAAATAAACACGATAAAACTAAAGAAGATGCACTAGCAGGGGAGGGGAGGCAGTGCATCTGGTTTCTTCCACCCTGGCCGCGCTACTCGACCACCGTACGTCCTCAACACCTCACTCCTGGTAGGGGAGGCAGTGCATCTGGTTTTCGGTGGGGAAGATGCACTCGCAGTTGGTGTAGATGTTGTACGTCGTGAAGAAGATTGACTCGCAGCCGCACCAGAACACTTGGCCGAGGAGCTCGTACGCGTCCCACGGGTTGGTGAGGGTGACCGTGAGCAACTTGAGGGCGACGCCGTCACGAACCTCCTCGAGGTGGAACATCGGCGGCGAGCCTGGT
Source organism: Lolium multiflorum (assembly GCA_030979885.1). Lineage (NCBI taxonomy): Eukaryota > Viridiplantae > Streptophyta > Magnoliopsida > Poales > Poaceae > Lolium > Lolium multiflorum. The sequence goes on from CM061747.1 coordinate 220,182,522, forward strand.
GGGAGGTGGGCGAAGCCGGCGGTGAAGAATGCGTCGGCGAGCTCGACGGGGCTCCTCCACCTGGATTGCGCCCACACACGGAGCGTGCGCTCGACGAGGACGCCCGGCGGGTACCGCAGCTCTGGCACGGTAGGCGGCCGAACGAAGGTCGGTCCGACGTACTGCATCTTCTGCTGGTGCTTTGGCGTTCTAGGAAAGGATGAAGGGCGTCGTGTCTGGAGTGGAGCTGGGTGGTGTGTGGGAGAGGAATGAAGACGTATAAATAGGCTAGGAAAATGTGGTGTGGGAGACGAAGATTGTTGTTTGGCGATGAAACGACGCGAGTGACGCGTGCATGTAGCCGTTGCCGTTTCGCACATTAATCGAGGGGGTGTCCCGTGTCGTTGTCGTTTTACACTGAAACGGGGCGGCGCGTCTGCTATCAGCTGAATCGACCGCACTTAAACGGGGCTTGCTGGCTCATTCATGGCGACGGCGTGCCGATGCATGCATAACTGAGTTACTGCTGCGGGGCGCATGCATGCCGTCGTCGTCGCTTCCCGCGCATGCAGGCCTAGGCCGGCGCATTGCACAACGGGCACAAGGCCAGACCGCAACACGGCCCAACAGTCCATCTAGCGTGCCCGCTCGGAACCCCCACCCGTGTTCAGGAAAAAAAAGGAGTCCAGCCAATCAGATTGCTGTATATTCAAATATTCCTAAAAATTTCAGAGAAAATCTAAAAAAAATAAAATCTTCAAAAACAGTCTATACATATCAAGTAGATGTCTAGGAAATTTATTTGGGTCGTTTAGACAAGGTCGAAAAAAAACATGCTTAGAAATGAGGCCGTTTACCCTACCTTTGGAGCCTGTTTCTGGCACTTTTTTTTGGGATGACCCCATATTGTCGGCAGTGGTGCACCATGTCATTTAACACACTTCAAGCCATGAGTTTTGCAATTTGCATGTGTGAATGCACTTGTTCATGGTGGTGGTACACATGGTTTCAAAACGGCTCTACCCAGGCCACAAAGTGGGCCCACAACCCTTGGGTGACCCCATGTGGTGGGCACTGGTGCACCATGTCATCCCACCCACTCCTAGCCATGGGTTTAGGGTTGTGCATGTGTCAATGCCCATGTTCATGTGGTGTAGACCCCTGAAATATAGGGTTCTCGTGAGAACGAGGTGGCAAAACAGTGGATCGTCTGACGGCGCGTGTGCATGGTGGTCCCATCTTTTGGGATCTGCTTGACCATGGCATCCAAACACCACTTACATCACCATCCATGGAAGAAATCATGTGCTCCTTGCCTACCAACCTCACGGGAGCCCGCAGACATGGTTTACGTGCAAAACGGCTCTACCCAGGCCACAAAGTGGGCCCACAACCCTTGGGTGACCCCATGTGGTGGGCACTGGTGCACCATGTCATCCCACCCACTCCTTAGCCATGGGTTTAGGGTTGTGCATGTGTCAATGCCCATGTTCATGTGGTGTAGACCCCTGAAATATAGGGTTCTCGTGAGAACGAGGTGGCAAAACAGTGGATCGTCTGACGGCGCGTGTGCATGGTGGTCCCATCTTTTGGGATCTGCTTGACCATGGCATCCAAACACCACTTACATCACCATCCATGGAAGAAATCATGTGCTCCTTGCCTACCAACCTCACGGGAGCCCGCAGACATGGTTTACGTGCAAAACGGCTCTACCCAGGCCACAAAGTGGGCCCACAACCCTTGGGTGACCCCATGTGGTGGGCACTGGTGCACCATGTCATCCCACCCACTCCTAGCCATGGGTTTAGGGTTGTGCATGTGTCAATGCCCATGTTCATGTGGTGTAGACCCCTGAAATATAGGGTTCTCGTGAGAACGAGGTGGCAAAACAGTGGATCGTCTGACGGCGCGTGTGCATGGTGGTCCCATCTTTTGGGATCTGCTTGACCATGGCATCCAAACACCACTTACATCACCATCCATGGAAGAAATCATGTGCTCCTTGCCTACCAACCTCACGGGAGCCCGCAGACATGGTTTACGTGCAAAACGGCTCTACCCAGGCCACAAAGTGGGCCCACAACCCTTGGGTGACCCCATGTGGTGGGCACTGGTGCACCATGTCATCCCACCCACTCCTAGCCATGGGTTTAGGGTTGTGCATGTGTCAATGCCCATGTTCATGTGGTGTAGACCCCTGAAATATAGGGTTCTCGTGAGAACGAGGTGGCAAAACAGTGGATCGTCTGACGGCGCGTGTGCATGGTGGTCCCATCTTTTGGGATCTGCTTGACCATGGCATCCAAACACCACTTACATCACCATCCATGGAAGAAATCATGTGCTCCTTGCCTACCACCTCACGGGAGCCCGCAGACATGGTTTACGTGCAAAACGGCTCTACCCAGGCCACAAAGTGGGCCCACAACCCTTGGGTGACCCCATGTGGTGGGCACTGGTGCACCATGTCATCCCACCCACTCCTAGCCATGGGTTTAGGGTTGTGCATGTGTCAATGCCCATGTTCATGTGGTGTAGACCCCTGAAATATAGGGTTCTCGTGAGAACGAGGTGGCAAAACAGTGGATCGTCTGACGGCGCGTGTGCATGGTGGTCCCATCTTTTGGGATCTGCTTGACCATGGCATCCAAACACCACTTACATCACCATCCATGGAAGAAATCATGTGCTCCTTGCCTACCAACCTCACGGGAGCCCGCAGACATGGTTTACGTGCAAAACGGCTCTACCCAGGCCACAAAGTGGGCCCACAACCCTTGGGTGACCCCATGTGGTGGGCACTGGTGCACCATGTCATCCCACCCACTCCTAGCCATGGGTTTAGGGTTGTGCATGTGTCAATGCCCATGTTCATGTGGTGTAGACCCCTGAAATATAGGGTTCTCGTGAGAACGAGGTGGCAAAACAGTGGATCGTCTGACGGCGCGTGTGCATGGTGGTCCCATCTTTTGGGATCTGCTTGACCATGGCATCCAAACACCACTTACATCACCATCCATGGAAGAAATCATGTGCTCCTTGCCTACCTACCTCACGGGAGCCCGCAGACATGGTTTACGTGCAAAACGGCTCTACCCAGGCCACAAAGTGGGCCCACAACCCTTGGGTGACCCCATGTGGTGGGCACTGGTGCACCATGTCATCCCACCCACTCCTAGCCATGGGTTTAGGGTTGTGCATGTGTCAATGCCCATGTTCATGTGGTGTAGACCCCTGAAATATAGGGTTCTCGTGAGAACGAGGTGGCAAAACAGTGGATCGTCTGACGGCGCGTGTGCATGGTGGTCCCATCTTTTGGGATCTGCTTGACCATGGCATCCAAACACCACTTACATCACCATCCATGGAAGAAATCATGTGCTCCTTGCCTACCAACCTCACGGGAGCCCGCAGACATGGTTTACGTGCAAAACGGCTCTACCCAGGCCACAAAGTGGGCCCACAACCCTTGGGTGACCCCATGTGGTGGGCACTGGTGCACCATGTCATCCCACCCACTCCTAGCCATGGGTTTAGGGTTGTGCATGTGTCAATGCCCATGTTCATGTGGTGTAGACCCCTGAAATATAGGGTTCTCGTGAGAACGAGGTGGCAAAACAGTGGATCGTCTGACGGCGCGTGTGCATGGTGGTCCCATCTTTTGGGATCTGCTTGACCATGGCATCCAAACACCACTTACATCACCATCCATGGAAGAAATCATGTGCTCCTTGCCTACCTACCTCACGGGAGCCCGCAGACATGGTTTACGTGCAAAACGGCTCTACCCAGGCCACAAAGTGGGCCCACAACCCTTGGGTGACCCCATGTGGTGGGCACTGGTGCACCATGTCATCCCACCCACTCCTAGCCATGGGTTTAGGGTTGTGCATGTGTCAATGCCCATGTTCATGTGGTGTAGACCCCTGAAATATAGGGTTCTCGTGAGAACGAGGTGGCAAAACAGTGGATCGTCTGACGGCGCGTGTGCATGGTGGTCCCATCTTTTGGGATCTGCTTGACCATGGCATCCAAACACCACTTACATCACCATCCATGGAAGAAATCATGTGCTCCTTGCCTACCAACCTCACGGGAGCCCGCAGACATGGTTTACGTGCAAAACGGCTCTACCCAGGCCACAAAGTGGGCCCACAACCCTTGGGTGACCCCATGTGGTGGGCACTGGTGCACCATGTCATCCCACCCACTCCTAGCCATGGGTTTAGGGTTGTGCATGTGTCAATGCCCATGTTCATGTGGTGTAGACCCCTGAAATATAGGGTTCTCGTGAGAACGAGGTGGCAAAACAGTGGATCGTCTGACGGCGCGTGTGCATGGTGGTCCCATCTTTTGGGATCTGCTTGACCATGGCATCCAAACACCACTTACATCACCATCCATGGAAGAAATCATGTGCTCCTTGCCTACCTACCTCACGGGAGCCCGCAGACATGGTTTACGTGCAAAACGGCTCTACCCAGGCCACAAAGTGGGCCCACAACCCTTGGGTGACCCCATGTGGTGGGCACTGGTGCACCATGTCATCCCACCCACTCCTAGCCATGGGTTTAGGGTTGTGCAAAATTCAGACTATTTTTAATTCAGACAATTGTTTGTAATTCAGACTATTTCTAATGTCACACGGTTTTTAGGGCGTAATAGGTTGTTTAATTTGAGAAAGGCAGAGACAGAGATATAACCGCTGGGCCGCTCGCGCGTCAAAGCTTTGCCAACTGGCCCGTCTAGGCCTGCCTCCGCCTGATGCAGTCCCGTGATCAGCCCTCGATCAGGTCACTACCTTTACATGCATGCGCCATGCAGCACGCTATTAAATTACCCGCGCCACGCTCTCATGCATGCCAACCACCGTTTCAGCACCGTGACATCGTCTCAGAGGTTGCCCTCGTCTCAGCGTGCCATCGAGTTGGCTGGCATCAGTATTAAAGTGAAATTTGTGTGCATTATTTAAGTGAATTTTACAAACTCCCCCGTCTATATATAAGGGCACCTCTTCTTCCTCTTCTCTCACACATCTCACGCACTCTTCTGCTTCATCCATCTACCACCGCATCCGTGGACTAGCCACAGAAACACCAAACCCTAGCCGCGCACCATGGAGTTCTTTGGCCCAACTTACCGTCGCCCGGCCACCGTGCGCGAGAGGGAGTGGCCGGAGGGTGTCATCGTGGAGAACGAGCTGCGCATCTGGGCGATATCGAGGTGGAGGAGCGACAGGGCGCTAGCCGAGTTCTTTCTCTCGCAGGGCTACCGCCACCTCAACCTCCCTCTAGGCTCGCCGCCCATGTACACGATCGAGTCCCACTTCGACGGCAACAGCAACCATGAGATAGGCCTCTTCGTCCACTTCAGGAACCCCTTCGACGCGCACCACCTCCTCGGGCAGGTGTTCTGGTGTGGTTGTGAGTTTGTCGCTTTCACTACCTACAATATCTTCACCAACTTCCACGTCATCTTTCCCGACCGTTTCAACATGCACTGCCTCCCATACCGCTACCACATTGACGGCCCCGTCGGTGATGAGGAGGAGTAAAACAGCGAAGGAGGAGCAAGGGGAATGAACATCCTAGGAGGGACGACGGCGTTGCCTCATATTTATCAAGTATCTAGTTTCATGAGTGTTTTTAGAGCTGTTTTATTATCTATGTATTGTTGTCCTGTCTGTGGGCCCGGGGATTGGTGTGTGCTTCGGTATCGTACGTGTGATGGAATTCCTATATGTAAGGTGTTTGTACTATCTAGCTCTATCTATCAATGTTTTTACAGTTCGTGCTACAACAACACAGCTTAAAAATTCAAAAGCAAATTTTCATGCGCCAGGGATAGTGCTAAATTTGAAACTTATATCATTTAAAATGTGTTGTTTGTAGCTACTATACTGGGAAAAGGTGGTAGTCGTCGATGATCCTACGTATATTCCACACAAGTCTATTCGGCCACTAATGAAAAACTGGACTGAAGCGGAAGCGGAAAGGAGGTCGCAGTACGACTATACAAATGGTCGTGGGAGAGGCAAAGTGAAGGTTTTGTTTTTATCACTACTTGTAGCTACATTATATCATAGTCGACGTTGTGTTGTTATATTAATTTATGACATTTGTTTTCTAATTTGACATGCAGATTATTAATGATCTTACAACTCAAGCCAATGCCAGAGCGCAAACAAAGCAAAACACATCGCAGAATGGTGAACAGTCACGTTCGGCACGTTCGAGACCGAGGCTTAGTAACAAGGACATAATATTGGAAAGTTTGAAGAAGGAACTGACGGATCACATTGACAAACAATTAGCACTTGTACCAAAGAGATGTGCAGAGGTGAGGAGCCATACATTTTACAAACACGAAAGTATTACATTATCAGTAATGAATAATTATGGTACTACTTGTTTTGCAGGAAGTCCTAAAAATGCTAAATAAGAATGGTGTCATGTACAAACCGGTTGAAGGATCAGAGTCAGGGAAAGGAGGAGATGAGGAAGAAGAGACTTCTAATCACATCGATGATTCGTCTAAGAAAGAATTCATGTACAAGAACAGTTCTGACGAGTTAGATGCTTTAGTTAGCAATTTAGCAAAGAATTCTGGTAAGTTTGTCACACCTCCTAAGCCTAATGGGGTGCCGGAGGCAGGAGGTAATGTGTACGTCACACCAGGAAACCTCGGTAACACGGAGGGTACACAAGATAATCCTTTTATCTTAAATGATACCACAAAACCAGCATCATCGTCCTCGGATATACCGGATGACATTTTCGCAAGATCTACCACCAAGGTGAATGCTGGACAGAAGGATGACCTACATGACGGTGAACATGAAGTTATGAGTACTCATAGTGTTGAAACAATGGGACGAGAGGCTAGTAGGAAGAAGGGCAATACAGCAAAGTGTGCAAATAGTAATGGTAGAAGGAGAAACGCAGCGGCGGTACAAGTTGGAGGGAAAAGGAAACGGACGACGAATCAAAAATATGGATCACCATATGTGGTCGCGAAACCTAGAGCAAAACGTCAAAGCCGTGTAAAGAAAGGTAACACCATTTATTCGTTATTTCTTTGTTGGCAAATAAATGATGTCTGCAACCTGTAACACATATGTTATTACTATTATGTGCATCAGGGTTGTTTGCAGAACATGAAGTTGGGGTATCTTCGGCAGTGCCAACACAGCAGGAAATAGAAGCTGCCGCTTTATATGTTAAAACAATATCCAAGCTACCAAAACAAGCATCTAAAGCAGTGTACAAGAATGAATATGGCGCCAGCTTGTCTTCAGAAAAGCTTAACGTCGTACTTGCGCACGAATGGCTATCTGATGATGTAAGTCTTCAAAACCAAAAGTTTGCGTTATACTCGTAATTAAACTATTTGAATTTGAAAATATTGTTGTTGCTATCAGATTATTGATGCTGCTATTGGGTATTTGTCTCTCCGTGTTGGGTCTGATCGAATGTTACTTCCTGCGTGGAGGTCAAACTATCTCATTGAACAAGCAGAAAAACAATACAGAAAAAATACAATATTAGAAATATAGATGAGGTAGTTACAAGACCAGGAGCCTTAGGTAGGGTTATGGATGAATATTTCAAGCGTGAGAAGGTAACAGCAGTTTCTTTCAATGTTTCATGCAAAATTAGAATAAAACAATATGATAATTGATAAAGGTTTTTCCTTCTCTTGTAGACATTTTTCGCACTGAACATACGGAAAACTCATTACATAACTGTTGTCATGCATACAAAGAAGAAGGAATTCCAGGTCCTTGATCCTCTGTTTGTTTTAGGGCTGTCAAAATCAGTTGTGGAAGACTTGGTATTACACTCTCTCTACATACATGTCTTTGTGTACTTTGTCATGTCTGTGCAGTAATATATTTGTTGTTTCGTAGATTGGGCAAATTTCACAGGACATACAAGAAGCAAACAATACTTGTGACACAGAATATCCTGATGTCGACGAATGGCCTATTAAAAGCTATGACATCCCTAAGCAAACCGATACGTAAGTACCTATATTGCATTACACATAAAGATAGTCGGTTTTGTATATGCGGACACTTTTAAATTTTGTCACATTATATACCAGCAATTCATGCGGATTATGGGTATTGCAATGTATGGAGCACTGGGACGGAGATCAGATGACTTGCCCGGTTTCTCAGGTTGGCTATACTATGTTCCATGCACTCGGTTAATTTTAACAATGTTAACAAGCCATGTGTATAACACCTTATAATGTTTTGGCAGGCCACAGTCGATGAATCGAGAGAAAGTACAGTTGCAAACATTGTTTTATCACCACACAACATTCTTGACGGCGTGAAAAACAAAGTGAGATTCCTAGCAAAGACCAGGAAAATATAAATTTGGTAGTGTGACTGTTCGGTTTGCTCCGGCATCAGGTTTCCGGACACATGTAATATTGAATTTTTAATTGTCTTCGGTTGTAAACAATATTTATTCGGTTATGATTATGTACAATTTTGTTCACGAATGACATAGAGCACAGCTTATGTCTTGCACACATTGCGAATATGATTACAGACTGCACAGATCACTGTATGATACTTACAAAACAATATGGAGAATTTGTTCACAAATAACATAGAGCACAACTATGTCTTGGACACATCGCGAATATAATTACGGCCGCGCCTATAATTACAGACTGCACAAACACACTAGTACTTGCCCCGTTGATTCTTATCACTCCCAGGCTTGCTTCTAACGCTTGTTCATTGATGAAGATTCATCCTGATTTTTGCATTTGGGGCAGATGTGGCCTGATCTCTGGAGGTGAGCTTGTCCCTCGTTCACCGTGTAGATCTTGTTGTATATCTCATAACTGAGGTAGCCGTCAATAGCTGCGTATTCAAGGTTCATCCAGGACAGTGGCTTGTATTCCCAGAAAGAATGCCCTTCCTTCCTTCGCCGGTTGTACTTGAACTCCTTCTTCATGTTGGCAAACTTGGGATCAATGAGCTTTGCTGCAAGATCAGCCATTCCAGCCTGCGGTTGACCTTTAATCTTGAAAATGTCCTGGATGTCGATGTGTCTCTCTTCTGGAACAGGAAGACCGGCCGCACGAAGAACTTTTGTGTCATTTCTTTTATCAACACTTGTAAAAGTGTATTGCTTGTCCTTGAGAAAAGTCAGTAGGCGCGGACAATGATCCTTGCACCTTTGTCAAGAGCAGCACAAATAAATTCAACAAGTACTGTAATGAAAATGTAGGGACGCTTTAAATTGAATGTAGGGACATAAAAATCAATGATCCTTCTACCTAATGTAGTGGAATACAAGAACGTGCTCCCTCATGGCGATTTGCATTACCGCCAACTTGTGTCCGCTAGAGTCATACTCGAGATCCAGACCAACGAACTTGAACCTGTCCTCGTCCTCGTCGAGCCAACCCTCGTACATACGAAGAATTCTATCAACAGTCGCCGCCTCATTGGTGTAGACGACGTCGATATATGTACTCCCGTGCGCAAGGATGCGGTACTTCTCCGTCGTGGACTTCTCGTCTCCGGCCACGACGGAGGAAGAGGCAGATGCCATGGACAGCGTGGGAGGAAGGGAGCACTGGGATGCGGTAGACGAACGGCCGGAGTTGGGACAGAACGGTGGAACTGCCACATTATTGGGCGGATATAGGGGCGGGAGGCGAACATGCAGTTAGAGGTCTGGCGGCCCACATTGGCCCGTTACATGTCTGACGGCCTAACTGAAAAGTATTTAAATTTTTATTTAATAAATCTGCAACACATCAGCTGGTTAAATTCGAAAAATTCAAAAAAAGTTTTAACCAACGGATTATGTTCAGAAAAACGTGTGACATATTGGGTAAAAAAAACTGGATTTTTTTTCGAAGGTCGAAAAATCGACTAGCTTAGAAAAAGTGGTTTGATGTAACCCAAACGGTTCCGTTTCTAAGAATGTGGATTTTTCGACCTTCGAGAAACGCTCCAGAAATTTTTGCACACACTCTCGTATCCATTCTAAGACGAAGTGTGAAGGTTTTTTCATTTTTTGAATTTATGTGAAAATAAAGTATTAAATTTCTGTTGAATTCGAGTTGAGAAAATAACAAAAGAAAACTAGAGAACCCTGCTGGATGGGCCATGAGTATTCCTTCCCCGCGTCCATGCTCCACGTTAATGGGCTTAGTACAAACCGGCCTATTATTACCTGTCCGGAATGTTAACCGAATATATCAGCAGCACATGTGCATTTAGGGTTGAAACAGAATTAACCAACGTATTATGTCCTAAAAAACGTGTGACACTAAAAACGCACGATTTTTTTTGCTGAAATAAAAATAGTACAAGGAAAGTACAAAGATGAATTACAATTTCTCCTTTCATTCTATGAGGATTCATCCATATGCATATCTTATAATGTGATATCTTCAATCTCAAGCCTGATGCACAAATCCCTGAACTCAATCTTCAGACATACTAATGAACCTATCACAAGATGAGCTGCTACACAGAACGCATTCCATCCATCTACAAACTCAATATGCTGCCCCTTGTAGATTGTATAAGCTCCAACCATTTGTCCATTAATAGATCTGCTATAAAAAATAGCAGCACCTTCTCTCGGCCTATAGTATCCACGTGCAACATCAAATGGAATGAGCTACAAAAAAGTAAAATATAAACAAAGAACACGTTAACACTGTTAGTATGTTATGAATGAAACTTAAAAACAAGTGAAAAAGTTACTAACCAAACGAGTAAGAGAAGATTCATTCAACCTCGTCACAAAGAACTGAGGTACTTCAAAGAAATCGAGGAATTCGTTTTCCTCCACTTTATTTAGCTCTTTGAATATAGCCCATGTAACTGCATTCATCTCTGCGGAGTTAATATCTAGCAAATTTGAGAAAATGGTTTTCTCAAAAGTAACTCTGCAGCACTCCAAAACCTCCCAACAATCTGAACAAACAAAAAAATAAAACAGAATGAACAATGAGAAATATGTGAAAACAATATCACAATAATAATTAGAAACAAAGAAACATGCCTGGTAACTGAACCCATGGTTTTTCGTCACGGTCAGCGTTGAATACAACAACTTCAAACTTGGAAGTAGTTTCATTATATGTGAACTCCACAATGTCATTTTCATCCATAACATAAGCGTCTACAAAAGAACTCCAGAATGGTCCACAAAGGTAAGTTCTTGCTTCAGTCTTCTCCACATGGAAATGATAAACAGAACCATGATTGCATTCAGCAACAACCCACTTATCTACTAAACTATGTAGCATCTCCCTAGCATGGCAAGGCACGGCCTGAAGAATTGAAAACAAAAAACAATTTTTTTAGACAAGATCAAACAAACAAATGCAAATAGTACTAACGGCGGGGAAATAATGTATATCTAGCTTGTACTATGCAAAACATACATACAATTAGTTCTTCAAACAAATGCACCATCGCTACATCAAATGAAAATGCACGACGCTTGGACCGGAAGCAGTTAGTGTCAGGCTGGCCGCAAATAAGACATCCTGCTTCTTCATCCATCTCTGACAAAAATAATATAACATATCAAACACATTCGAAACATTCCAATAACAGAAATCCAAAGAATTAAATCAATGTTCACAATGAACTACAAACTCCTGCTGATGTCCTAGATTTCTGGGTACTAACCCTAATAGCGGCGGCGCGCGGCAGCAAGTCGTGGAGGGGGGCGTGCAGGAATGTACTGCAGGGGCTCAGAAAAGTACCACCGGGGCTACGACCAAAAGAAGAAGCGCCTCCGCTCTCGCTCTCGCCGTCGCCGTCGCCGTTCGCCGTCGCTCCTCGCCGCTCGGTGTCCCCGCTTCAACAATAACCGCAGACAATCTCCGCACAAAAGCCTCGGGCTATAAAAATGGGCCAACAAAAACCGGGCACAACAGAAACAAAAGGCCCAACATGTGACTAATTCCAACTGACTACACGGTTATTTCATGTGGGAACCCTACGAGACTTTAGTCAACAATATATAGGGCATATTTCATTTTGAACAAAAAAAAGAGGTATATTTTTTACAGACTATTTGTTTTGGGTTCACAAGTCTACCAACATGTGAATATTTTTTACTCATTTTTTACCCTAGATCTTAACCAAGCTACGTCTTTTGAACTAATAAACTAGAAAATGCAAGAAAGTTAAGACATCTGGCATTAAAACATAGGGCCGACAGGGGATTTTCATTCCTTCTAAGTTTCTTACACAAGATTGAACAGCGAAGGGAAGAAAAAAACACTAAATCGGCGGCCTCTACATCTTGCTTGTCCCTCCAAGACATGCAACCCGCCTAATCCTCTTCGTCGGAGGACCACCATTTTCCGCCCTCCTCTTCGACCTTGGACTCCTGGAGCGCCTTGGACTGCTGGAGCGCCTGGGTGAGGCCCGGTGTATCGGCTGGGTCATCGTGAGCCCTCATCTGGGCCTGGTAACTCAGTTCGACATCTCCCAATATCACGTCCTCATCGTCGTCGGAGGACCACCATTTGTCGTCCTCCACTTCGGCCTTGGACTGCTGGAGCGCCTGGGTGAGGCCCGGTGTGTCGGCGGGGTCGTCGGGAGCCCGAATCTCCGACTGGTAATGGAGATACGCAGTCCACCTCGGCTGCGGCTCGGGCTCCGGATCCGGTTGCGGCTCCGGCTTGGGAACGCGCAGATGAGGTGCAGGGCCGCGAATGGAAATTTGGTCCCGCGGCTCGCTTGTCGCTGGAGGTGGAAGGACGATCCCTTCGTGGCGGCGCGGCGGAAGAGCTGGAGGTGCCCGTGGTTCGCCGTACGGTGGTGGTAGGCGGCGTGGCGCGCCTCGAGGAAGAGGGACATAGCCGTGCGCCGCGAGCACGGTGTCCACGTCCTTGCCGGCCCAGAAGGACTGCCGCCCTAGTTGATTGTACCTCCCGCCGGCGTACATACCGTACTGGTTGGCGAGCTCGTCGAGGCGCTCCATCTCGAACCGGGGCCTCCACAAGGCGCTGTCCTCCCCCCAGTCTGGGTTCGCCCGATCCCACGGCGTGAGGGCAGCTCGACGGCGGCGGATGTAGCCGCGCAGATCTTCGTCTTTTTCAGGCACCGGCGGGATGGCGTACCCGGCGGCGCTCACCCTCCAACCAGCTGGCAGGTGCCAGTACGGCGGAACGAGCAGCCGCGCCTCGGCCAAGATCGTCGCTTCGTCGGTGTTGAGGCTCTGAGAACGACGGGCCGCACGGCGGATTTTAGCTCCGCGGGCGCTGCTCCCTCCGGCTTCATGGTCGTTGAGGCCCATCGCTTGCTACGGCTGCTCGACGGCGGCGGGTTTAGGTAGGGTTTGGTGCGGGATGGCCTGTTGTGCTCCACTGGATGGGATAAAATGGATGGGATAAAGTGGTGCTGCGGCCTTGTACGCGTGTTCGCTGTTTGACGACCTGTTGACTGGGAAGCCACGCGTGTTCGCTATTATGATGCCACCGAATCCGTTCCCCTCCTGTTTAATGCCTAGCTCGCCGGTTGTGAAGCGACATATGTAGTTGGGACGCCACCGGTAAACCACGCGCAGGAGCCACTGGTTATCCACGCGCAGGAGCCACGGTAAATGCGTCGCCTAGGCTGCCGTGTACAAATTTATTCGGTTATGATTATGTACAAATTTTTGTAACATTGATTTTATTTCCCATTATCGAAAGTATGCAATTATTTTTATCTTTGTACATGCATGCTATGATGATTATAAGGAAATGCCTACTTCACAATATATAATGTCTTTTGCCATTTTTACAAAAGAACACCAGAGAATTAAGAACATCAGTACAAAATAAAAACATCAGTACGTTGCAAACATTAACAACTCCATCAAATACAAAGCTATAGTCGTCCCATTCATAATTAAGGAAATTTACTGCCCTTTAGATAACTATGAAATAACTACCCTTCCTGCTGCAGCACATTCCTGCACATGTTCACAGGCATAAAATTACACAACAACTCATATGAATCTTTTAAAATATATGAAACAAAATGGCAGAAAAACTTACTTCGGATGAAATATGCATATTGGGTTTCTTCTGTTATGCCCTTCTCCTTGGCATGCCCCGCACACCTGCACCCTGCGTTCCTTGTGTCCTAGTGGTCTTCCATTTTTTGTCATTGGAGATTTCTGCGCTTCTTGCCTAGGTGCACCCTTAGTGGACACTTTCAAAGGATCACCAACAACAATATCGCATGGTCCACTAGCATCTTCATTTTCATGCACCGACCTGAGGGGACCATATGCTTTACCTTTAGCATAACCCTCTCTTCTAGAAATTATGCCATCAATGGTACTGTTCAGCAGATCATATTCCTCTGAATTGTTTAATGCAATATGCATAGCCTGTGATACCTTAATATTCATCCTGCTGTATTTCATCCGCTCCTCTGCCCCAGACCAACCCCACCCAAACATGTCGCTGGTGCGTTTAGCTGGCAACCCTAACCTGGCATTTTTTGTGAATCGTCGTAGAGCACAACATTGTGGAATTTCAGTAAATTTCAAGAAATGCAGCACATGCAGTATGTGCTTGCAAGGTATCCCCTTTCTAATCATCCTTTGACAGCTGCACCTTATAATTTCTGCCTCCTTGGGTCTATATTCCACGTAGAACCTGGTCCTTACATGATTCCTCCATGCCACAATGAAGATGTTTGAGTCTCCTGCCTGCATTTTTTCTAAGATCTCTATGCCGCCAATCTTTGAAAGCTCACCTTGAATAATATAGAACACAGCAGGAGTGAAGATTTTTGCAGCAGCAACCTCTAGTTCTCTGAAATTAGTAATTGCCACTGGTGTAGTCTGTGAAGCCGTGCAGTCGTCGTGGGCTTCGTTCTCACGGAGACGGACAATTGCGTTGTCATAGTGCATAATCATATCAACAATTGTCATTTCCCCATCTAGGTGCAGGTGCAGACAAGAGTTTAAACTTTCACTCCGCTGGTTACTTTTCATACCCAGCCAGAATCCTTGAGAGAGATACGCTGCAGCCCAAAGTTTCCTCTTGGTGTACATCCTCTTCATCCATGTTCTGGTTTTTGGGGATTGCCATTTTCTGTAAAATGCATGCCATCGCTCCTCAAATACTTGCTCTGAGGTGGTGTAATACAAAAGAGTCCTGAACTCGTTCAGTGACTTGTTAGGTAGATGCATCTCCATATTTTTTTCAATGTGGAAGCTGCAGATGCGATGCGACACACCAGAAAATACTTCGCCGATTGCGGCGATCATCGCGGCATCTGCATCCGTGATTACTGCCTTTGGCTTCTGTTGACACATCGCTTTGAGGAAAGTCTTTAGAAGCCAAACATATGTTTGTTCATTCTCACTTGAAAGGATGGCACACCCAAAAACCGTTGTCCTACGGTGGTTGTTCAAGCCCACAAAAGGAACAAATGGCATCTTATATTTATTCATCTTGTATGTGCTATCAAACACCAGCACATCTCCGTAGTCCTGGTAATCCCTACGTGACTGGGAATCACACCAAAACATGTGCTTCAGACGGCCTTTTTCATCAACGTCATATTCAAAGAAAAATTCAGGGTCCCTCTTTTTCCTCTTTGACATAATGCGGATGGCTGTGGTAGCGTCACCGTCGAAAAGCAGCCTCCTCCTCTCCCTAGAGCACATGTTGTACAAATCCTTTCTTGTGAATCCAACACCAGCAAATGAACCGGAGCCTGCAATGAATTTTCTCATAATGAGGTGCTTCCTGATCCCCATGGATCCCATTGATAATATCTCAGATCTCTGCGCGTCGTTGATCGTCCTATGGGACCGCAGAAACGGAGTCTGACATGGTTCAGCTGGGTCATGGTTATGTTTGTCACGAAAATCTTCAACAACCCAGAAACCAGTTCTTCCATCAAACTTGACCACCAAACGTGCCTTGCAGCCGCAGCGAGACTCAGGTCTGTGCCTATATACACGGCCTTCCGTGGTCAGTTGGTTTTTGGGACGTCTGCCCTGTCTGGAACACACAAAACGCCTTAACCGAATTACTCCATCATCAAACCGCTTAACCTGGTCAAGCCGGACGCTGAACCCATAATCAAAAGCATATCTGTTGTAGAAAGAATATGCTGCTGCTTCAGAAATAAAAGTCATCTGTTTTATCATCCAGTATAAATCCCGATCACTATCAGGATATTCATTGCCATTGCTACCTTTCTGTGGTTTCTCAGGCTGACTAGCGCTTGGCGTCGCCTGCAAGTAGAAAACGTAGGCATTAATTAAAACTATAAACTTATGTGTTCCAGCTATATAAGACTGATAAAAAAGAGATAACAACCTGGCTCATGTCAACAGAATCCTCAGGAACTGATGCACCTTCCACATCATCAGTGTGGCCCGTGTCCAAGTCAGATTCACCGTAATAGTCGTACTCAAGCTGCGTGTCAAATTGTGCCTGAAATTTATTAATGCATTGCGAAATTTATTAACCGTAAATTTTACAGTTGCCATCATTTCATGCATCATTTTATGTCATTGTATGAGTCACTACACATACCTCACTAGTATTTAGACTGTCTGTGTGTTCAGCATGGTTCTCATCATTTTGATTGTCTGTGTGTTCACCATGGTTGTCATCATTATCAAATTCATCGTACGCAATCTGCATAAATTATGACATGAGGAACCATATATAATTTGATGATGCTGGACTGCTGGTAATCGAAATGAAAAATAGTGGCTCACATCAAACTCGTCTTCGCTCCAGCCGGCTTCGTGCTGCAAATTTTCCTCCATTTCAGAGTCATCGGAATTATAGCCGACGTACTCGTTTTGTTCCTCAATCATACCAGATATAGAGTTCTCCATATTCTGTAGTATTGGACCATAATTAGAAATGAAAAACCGGCAGAATTGCGTCCTCTTACTATGCTACAAGATGAAGTCATGGTACCTGTGATTTTAAACCCTAGCGGGGAAGATGCCGAGCCGGCGGCGCGCCTTTCCAAGGTCGTCGATCTGCGGGGGGGCTTCGCGCGCGGTCGGCGGCGTCGAGATGCGAAACAACCACCGGCGGCGACGGACGTGCCGGCAACAACCGCCGACGGCCGGGCCGGCAACAACCGCTTGCGTTTAACCTAGCGACGGCGTGGAACAGCTCGATCAGATCTCCACTACGTGCCGATGAAAACGATGCATGCAATGGGAGCTAATCACGGTGATTAGCTTGGCACGTGGGACCCACCCACGTGGGGTCGTCCGTATAGATACGCCCAGGCCCTGTATACCCATACGAGTCTTGCATTGGGCTTGGATATGGGTTTCGGCGGGCACCAAAAAAAAACAAAATCGGGACCACCGTACCCCTTGGGCGATAAGTCGCGAGTTTGGAGAGGGTGCGCACCGAAGCACACCTCATTTCTTCGAAGCCCTTCCCTTAGTTGGCGGTTGTCGGAGCTCACTAGACGCCGGCCCAGAGGGGGAGGAAGGTTGGAGCTCGCCGGATAGTGGTTATAGCGGGAGGGGGGTTGGGGCTCCCTCGGCGGCAGCCATAGTGGGAGGGGGGTCAGAGCTCCTTCGGTGGCGGCCAGGGCATGCCAGGGGGAGGGTTGACGGCGGTGGCTGGCACACATCTGGCCGGAGCTCACGCAGCTTCCTTGAAGAGGAGGTAACAGAGGATGCGGCCAAGTGGCCATCGTTCGGAGACTAGATTGCTCCATCACGGGAAAGATTAACGAGGGAAAAAACAAGAGGTAGAGGTAAGATTCGCCTTGTTTTTTGGAATTTTGATGACAATTTGAAAAAAAACAATTGCGGCTTAATCATGAAAACAAGTACTATGGATAAGTGTTTTTATTATTTACCCAACTAAAATAAGAAGATAAAAGTTGTCATGATGGTACGGGCTACACACGAAGGAGAGGGAAGGGAGGGGAGAGGAAGCAACCCCACCTTCACGTAGGATCCAAGACGCCTAGTGCTTAACTCCCAGGAAGACAATAGCTGAAGATCCCAAATAGTGTCCTTCTCTGTCTCTGAAAATAACATCTGCCGAACATTTTCCATTGTCCCGCGAGACCGCTTCATCTACATTTTCTTTAACTAGATCGTTTGGAGGAGGAATCCATCGAGGTGAAGTTGACAGTGGTGTTGGATGAGCAGAAGGTGGCTTCAGCTTTGTGACCAAGGCTAAGTCATCAAGAAAACTCCGTACAAAAAAATGTGTTGATAACGGGCTCTGAAAAATCCCCTCATGAATGGCTTTTCGCCTCGCCGTCCAGATCGCCCAAAGGGTGAATAGAACTTTAACAAAATCGTGTCGCTGTAGGGACTCCATCATGGTGAATATCCAGTTTTTTGCAGAAGGTTCTGTAGTTGCAAACATATGCTCGATAACCTCCTCATCTCCTAGAGCCCACACATTTCTAGCCATCGCACATTCCATCAGCGAATGGCGCCATGGGTCAGCGACTCCACACAAAGTACACACATGTGTAGTTGACATATTACGATGATGCAATAAATCTGGGCTAACTGCCATAGAAAGACTTTTATTTTTGAGGGGACATCTACCTTCAACATTTTCGTCCAACACTTTGTATCTCGCGAGCTGTTCGAGCTGGTTGAACGTCCATCTAGCCAAGCCTCCCTTCTCACTTTAGAGGTTCCACAAGCATGCGATGTGCAGATCTTACCGTGAAGAAGCCTAGCTTTTCAAAATTCCAAGCCCAAAAGTCTACAACAGTCCGAGTACATAACGGAATACTCTTGATTGTGTCTATATCCACCGGTACAAAGAATTTGTTTAACTTCTCCGTATCCCAGGACGCATATGTAGAGTCGATCAGCTCACTTACCAGCATTGGAGGATCAGCCGCAAGGCAAGCAATTGGTCCCATTAATTGATCACGTGGTAGCCAGTTTTGAGTCCAAATACGAGTAGATGTTCCATCACCAATGCGGCGAATGAGACCCTGTGTAAGAACCTCCCTCCCTTCTATCAATGCACGCCATATCTATGAAGGGTGATTACCCAATCAAGCATCCAGAAAATCAACGTTTGGATGATATGTTGGAGATATGCCCAAGAGGCAATAATAAAGTGGTTATTATATATCTTTGTGTTTATGATAAATGTTTATATACCATGCTATAATTGTATTAACTGAAACATTGATAAATGTGTGTTATGTAAACAACAAGGAGTCCCTAGTAAGCCTCTTGTATAACTAGCTTGTTGATTAATAGATGATCATAGTTTTGTGATCATGAACATTTGATGTTATTAATGACAAGGTTATGTCATTGATGAATGATGTAATGGACAAACACCCAATTAAGCGTAGCATAAGATCACGTCATTAAGTTCATTTTGTATAAGCTTTCGATACATAGTTACCTAGTCATTTCGACCATGAGATCATGTAAATCACTTATGGCGGAAGGGTACTTTGATTACATCAAACGCCACTGCGTAAATGGGTGGTTATAAAGGTGGGATTAGGTATTCGGAAAGTATGAGTTGAGGCATATGGATCAACAGTGGGATTTGTCCATCCCGATGACGGATAGATATACTCTGGGCCCTCTCGGTGGAATGTCATCTAATTAGCTTGCAAGCATATGAATAGTTCATAAGAGACCACATACCACGGTACGAGTAAAGAGTACTTGTCAGAGACGAGGTTGAACAAGGTATCGTGATACCGATGATCAAACCTCGGACAAGTAAAATATCGCGTGACAAAGGGAATCGGTATCGTATGTAAATGCTTCAATCGATCACTAAGTCATCGTTGAATATGTGGGAGCCATTATGGATCTCCATATCCCGCTATTGGTTATTGGTCGGAGCAAAGTCTCAACCATGTCTGCATAGTTCGCGAACCGTAGGGTGACACACTTAAGGTTTGATGTCGTTTAAGTAGATATAGAATATGGAATGGAATTCGAAGTTTTGTTCGGAGTCTCGGATGGGATCCAGGATATCACGAGGAGTTCCGGAGTGGTTCGGAGAATAAGATTCATATATAGGAAGTCATTTTATAATTTTGAAAATGATCCGGTGCATTTATGGAAGGTTCTAGAAAAGTCCGAAAGAAATCACTATGGAAGGCGGAGTCCCGGAGGGACTCCACTAGCATGGCCGGCCAACCCTAAGGGGGAGGAGTCCCAGGTGAAATCCACCTAAGGTGGCCGGCCACCCCCCAAGGAAAGGTGGGAGTCCCACCTTGAGTAGGACTCCCATCTTGAGTAGGTTTCCCACCTATGGCAAGTTTTGGTGTTGGGGTCTTATTCGAAGACTTGGACTACAACTCTTGGGGGCTTCCACCTATATAATGAGGAGCAAGGGGAGGGGGCCGGCCACACCAAGCCCTAGTTGGCCGCACCCCCTAGTTGGCCGGTGCCCAACACCCCCTCTCCCCAAACCCTAGCATCTCCTCCTCCACACAGTACTCCCGCAGCGCATAGGTGAAGCCTGCCGGAGTTCTCCACCACCACCGCCACCACGCCGTCGTGCTGCCGGGATTCCGAGGAGGATCTACTACTTCCGCTGCCCGTTGGAACGGGGAGGAGGACGTCGTCATCAACACCGTACGTGTGACCGAGTACGGAGGTGCTGCCCGACTGTGGCACCGTCAAGATCTTCTACGCGCTTTTGCAAACGGCAAGTGATCGACTACATCCACCACGAGATCTAATCTCGTTAAGCTTTGTGAATCTTCGAGGGTTAGTCTCTTGATCTCCTCGTTGCTACCTTCTACTAGATTAGATCTTGGCTTGTGTTTCGTTCTTGCGGTAGGAATTTTTTGTTTTCTATGCTACGAATCCCATCAGTGGTATCAGAGCCGTGTCTATGCATAGATTGGTTGCACGAGTAGAACACAATTGTTTTGTGGGCATTGATGCTTTGTTGTCTTTAGTTTGTGTACTTTGCATCTTGCGGAATAGTGGGATGAAGCGGCTCGGGCTAACTTTACATGACCGCGTTCATGAGATTTGCTCCACGCTCGACATGCAACTTGTATTGCATAAGTGGCTTTGCGGGTGTATGTCTCTCCCACTATAGTGAAGATCCAATTTACTCTTTCTATTGACAACACTAGTATCACCGTTGTGGTTCATGTTCGTAGGTAGATTGGATCTTACTTGAAAACCCTAAACCACGTAAAATATGCAAACCAAATTAGATGCGTCTAACTTGTTTTTGCAGGATTTGGTGATGTGATATGGCCATGATGTGATGATGAATATGTATGAGATGATCATTATTGTATTGTGGCAACCGGCAGGAGCCTTATGGTTGTCTTTAAATTTCATGTTGAGTATTATTATCAAAGTAGTTGTAATAGTTGCTACATGGAGAACAATCATGAAGACGGCGCCATTGACCTTGGTGCTACGCCGATGATGATGGAGATCATGCCCGTTGATGATGGAGGACCATTTCCGTGCTTTGGAGATGAAGATCAAAGACGCAAAGACAAAGGGGCCATATCATATCACATATGAATTGCATGTGATGTTAATCCTTTTATGCATCTTATTTTGCTTAGATTGCGACGGTAGCATTATAAGATGATCCCTCTCACTAAATATCAAGATAATAAAGTGTTCATCCCTAGTATGCACCGTTGCTAAGACTTGTCGTTTCGAAGCATCACGTGATGATCGGGAGTGATAGATTCTACATGTGCATACAACGGGTGCAAGCCAGTTTTGCACACGCGGATACTAAGGTTGCCTTGATGAGCCTAGCATGTATAGACATGGTCTCGGAACACGGGATACCGAAAGGTAGAGCATGAGTCATATGATTGATATGATGAACACTTTGAGTCACATCCACAACCTTAGAACTTTCTGTCACTGTCCCAGATTCAATGGAGGCATGAACCCACTATCGAGCATAAATACTCCCTCTTGGAGTCACAAGTATCAACATGGCCAGAGCCTCTACTAGCAACGGAGAGCATGCAAGAACATAAATAACACATATATTATAGATCAATAATCAACTTGACATAGTATTCAATATTCATCGGATCCCAACAAACACAACATGTAGCATTACAAATAGATGATCCCGATCATGATAGGCAGCTCACAAGATCTAAACATGATAGCACAAGAGGAGTAGCATCTACCCGTAGTCCAAGAATGAACTACTCACGCATCGTCCGAGGCGGGCATGGTGATGTAGAGCCCTCCGGTGATGATTCCCCTCTCCGGCAGGGTGCGAGGTGATCTCCTGAATCCCCAGAGATGGGATTGACGGCGGCGGCGTCTCTGGAACTTTTCCGTATCGTGGCTCTCGGTACTAGGGTTCGCGACGGAGATTAAGTAGGCGAAGGGGCAGCACGGGGGCCGAGGGGCCCACCCCACATGGCGGCGCGGCCGAGGTGGGGCCACGCCGCCTATGGGGTGGCCGCCTCGTGGCCCCACTTCGTCTCCTCTTCGGTGTTCTGGAAGGCTCCGTGGAAAATAATACCGTGGGCTTTTGTTTCGTCCAATTCCGAGAATATTTCCTATGTAGGATTTCTGAAACCAAAAACAGAAAAAGAACTGGCGCTTCGGCATCTTGTTAATAGGTTAGTTCCGGAAAATGCATAAAAACATTATAAAGTATGACTAAAACATGTTGGTATTGTCATAAAACTAGCATGGAACATAAGAAATTATACATACGTTGGAGACATATCAATGGATCTGTAGATGGATGAGTATTGGGCTAATATTTGCGCCGATTTTATTCCATTTTGTTTTGATCACTTCTTGATTTCGTTTAAGATTTAGGGTTCGTTCGTTCGGTTAATTTATGCAAGTAATGATTGGATCTCAATCAGTTAATTTATGCAAGTAATCATGGGATCTCAATCAGTTATTTTATGCACTAATCAAAAGATATCAATCGTTTAATTTTGCAAATAATCTGGAATGTGTTCAAGTTCAGATATGGAATATGTTTCTTTGCCTATGATGAATCGTTGGGCACAAATTTTTACAGGGAGGGTTCAGCGAACCATTGATGTGTACAAATCTGTTGTGCATGAGCTTTGGTTCGCTAACACCTTCTCTGTAGATATATAATCATGCCCACTCTAACTGAGGCTGACTCTGTTTTTTCTAATTTTATTATCATGCATGTTAGTCATCGTTGCAACTTATTCACTCATAGTTTCTGTTTGATATGGATCAACTGTCTGGCAGCGACGTCGGCAGCGACTAAGAGGAGGAGGACGTCAAGACGCCAGTGCTGCGGAGGCTGCGGTCGGCGGTACATCTCCTACTTCGCCAAGGGTGTCTACAGTGCCCCTTCGCACTAGGAGACTCGGCGGCACGGACTTCAACTGCCTCGTCACGCCTGCCGAGAACATCAGCAACACCTTCCCCAAGGTCGGCACGACGGTGAACGTCCACTCCTTCCGCGCCAAGCACAGGGTGCTCGGCATGCACCTCCGCAGCATGCAACGGGTGGAGATCTCCGCCGGGCGCATGCCTCCGCTCAAGCCCAAGGCTCCCAAGGGGAGTAGGAGCAACAAGTGGAGGCAGAGCCAGATGGGGTAGGCGGAGTCCTGGATGTGTGCTGCTGC
Organism: Lolium multiflorum; assembly: GCA_030979885.1. NCBI lineage: Eukaryota > Viridiplantae > Streptophyta > Magnoliopsida > Poales > Poaceae > Lolium > Lolium multiflorum. The sequence goes on from CM061747.1 coordinate 220,206,100, forward strand.
CTCCTATTTTGTTGTTAGCTAGGGATCCCTTGTTGTTATGTTAATATGATGGTGCTGTGAAGAACCTGTTACTATGTTGGCTGCTGTGTATGCAGCTTATTATCTAGGGAGGGATCCCTATTATCTATCCATATTATCTATTCCTATTCTACTATATTTTATTGGCCGTACTTAGTTTTCTCGATTTACTATGACTATGAATCTATCGTACATTACCCTGGAGATTTGCTTCTAGATTTAACTACATACATATGGATCAGAGGGAGTACTAGATTTGCTGCCATATTGGGCAAACAACGAGGGCCAAAAGGCACAAATAATTGAAGAAAGACAGAAATGCAAGCTTCTCTAGATTTGATACTAATTTGGTGAAAAGGACAGAGAGAAAGAGGGGAAAAAGGTGCTCTTAATAATGCCAATTTGGGGCGAGAGACAGAACCCAGCTACTACTCATGTGCAACCAAACGCTTCTCGTCTGTCCACGCGGTCCCTTTCTACCAGCCACGCGACGCGGCCCCACACGCGACCCCACACGTGCCCCACACGTGACGAGCGGTCAACTAAACGGGAATCCTGAGTGCCTGCGGGTTTCAAACAAGGGCTTGAGAAAACTGAGGAAAAACTAAGGAGCTAGGGAAAACTGAGTACAACTAAGGACCTGAGGGCACGAAAATAGAAATCCCTAATTAGTATTGTGAGCAACGAGTTCTATTGTGCAGGCTTCACGCTATGTTCAGAAAACGCTAGTACATCAACAACTAAAGTCATACAATGGGTAATTTATGGAACATCTAACACAACTGGCCCTCTATGGAATGATGGTCTTGTGCCCAAATTGATGGTAGGCTGCTCGATTTGGTTTGTTCGGTCTTGTTGGGTTGGTGGGGCTAAAAATCGAATTCTACCAAATTTAATTCGGTTACTAGTACAAATGGAGACCAAAAAATAGTTGTTACTGGAATAAACCGATACTTCGGTTAGTTTGATTTCGGTTTTGACTTGGTTTTCGGTTTTACGGTTTTTATAGTGATGTAGGTGGACGGTCCAACGGACTTGACGGACAGTCCACCGAGTTAGGTGCCAGGAACATATTTTTTAGTTACGTGAGAGAACTGACGAGGCGGAAAGATTTTTGAGGCTCGCGGGCGTCCGGCTGCATCCCTGCCTACCAGGTACCAGCCCTCAGGGCCGGTCCTGAGGTTTCGAGGGCCCAGGGCAAAACTAAAATTGAAGGCCCCCAAAATTTAAATTACTTTACAATTCTTTTACATTTCAAGATTTTTTTTTGGTGACGATGGTGTCAATATTGATTTCATCCAATAATTTCTTGTAGACCAGTAATCCAAAATAGGAGGAAAGGTACAAAGCTACTAGCCTACCAGATCTCAATTTCATCCTATAATGTCTTACGGACTAGTAATAAAAAATGAGCTCAAAAGTACATAGCTACTAGCCTACCAGGTCTCAATTTCATCCTATAATGTCTTATGGACTAGTAAAATCAAAAATGAGCGCAAAGGAACAAAGCTATTAGCCTACTCTATCATCTCAATAATAGAATATCATTATCACGTTTAAACTTGAAATCACATATCTCAATAATATATATCTGCAAATAATGTACTCCGTACAATCAGTCTGATTATGGTACTCCTGTGGCAACAAAGCCAATTGAACAAAACAACCACAATTTGTAATCATCATACTGGGAGTGGTGTTTTGGAACATGGGTGCATATGCTCCCTCTATTTTGAAATTCATCTTACACATATTTTAAATTTCAAAAAAATTAAAACAAAAAATTGGTACATACATGTTCACGTGCTACGCGCTCACAAAGTCGTTTCATAAAAAATCGACTTATCATGTGACGTGTGTAAAAAAGATAAAATTTAGTGCTAAAAATAATGCTTTTCACATGATAAAGTTTCTCCTTTTTACATAGACCACAAAAAATATATTTTTTTCGTGAAACTTGACGAATGCACATACATAATGAAGATGTACATGTAGAATTTTTTATCCAAATTTTTCGACATTTCAAAATATACTTTTTTGGTAGAGGGAGTATACGCACCCGGGAGCCGAATTGAATTTCAGCATCATACTCTCCTATATAATTTATATAATTTGATCGACTATTACTCAATCATCATGCCAAGATTAGAGCATAGGCTATAGAGAATTAGAGATTCCTTACATACTTACAATTCTCTCCAATTACGCCATCATCGTGGCCACCTGGCTGATCTTCAATCAGATCTCAGCGCCATGCGCGTAGCTGACACAGCCACCTAGGGCATTCGAGCTCCGGCAGCCGGTGTTTGGGATTGACAAAAGAAATCGAGATCGAAGACCAGAAGGAACCAGATCGTCGCATGCCTGTTGGACTACAGTCTAGGGGAGATCAATCGTCAGCCTCGTATGCACATACCCCGATCGCTTCTCACGGGCCTTCGTTTTCCTGCGCAGCTCTCTGGCCAATGTATGGCTTTCTCCTTTGCACGTTGGGAAATTGGGCCCCTAATTTTCCTGAGCCCAGGGCGGCCGCCCCTCCCGCCCTGCCCCAGGGCCGGGCCAGCCCTGGACCCGTCCAAATTCTTAGAACTCCATGACAGTCACCGGAGCTTCCCAGCCACTAACCACCTCTACGTGTCATCCAATCCAGCCATCCATCTAAACCCACAAGCAAATCCAGATCACCACAGCCTCCCCGCCACTACAACCACCTGACCCGAAGTTTCTCCAGCCGCGAACCACGAACTCGGCCGCCGGCCCACGCCCAAGCAAACAAAACAATGGCAGCCACATCCGTCGCCTCCTCCCCGCGGCCCCTCCGCGCGACGCCGCGCCAGCCGGTGGGCGCCCCCTGCCACCACCACCACCACGCTCCGCCGTTCCATGGCCTCCGAGCCAGGCCGCGCCTCGCCGTCTTTGCCTCGGCCGCCGAGGAAACCAGCAGCGGCAGCGCGTCGTCGTCGTCCCGGTTCTACTTCAACATCACCGGCTTCCCCTTCCCGCTCGGCCCCTTCCTCAACCGCCGCACCATCCGCACCGAGGTGAGAACAATCGGTCGCCAGAGAAATTCGTCTCCGTCTGTTTGCTGATCTCTGAAACTCTTCTCTGAATGTGTCGTCTCGATGCTCCACGCAGGCCGTGAAGGGCAGCGTGTGGCTGTTCGAGCAGGAGCAGGCGCTGGGCTTCAGCAGCGTCTCCACCAACACCCGGATGACCGTCGTCAAGCTCCGCTCCGGCGGCCTCTGGGTGCACGCACCCATCGCCCCCACCAAAGAATGCATCCATGTACTGCACTTCAGTTCTGCATCCAACACTTTGTCACACCTTCAGTGAAGCTAACTATTAATCTGTTGCGCGCAGCTGATCAAGGAGCTGGGCGCGCCGGTGGAGCACATCGTGCTGCCGACCTTCGCGTACGAGCACAAGGTCTTCCTCGGCCCATTCTCCAGGAAGTTCCCCAAGGCGCAGGTCTGGGTGGCGCCGCGGCAGTGGAGCTGGCCCGTCAACCTGCCGCTCGAGTTCTTCGGGGTGTTCCGGTCCAAGCCCCTCGAAGACGAGGACGACGGCACCCCCTGGGCCGCCGAGATCGAGCAGAAGGTGCTCAGCTCGCCGGAAGTTGGTACTCCCACTTCCTCACTGCACATTCAGAGTCTGCTGCTTTTCTGAATGCGCTGATGCGTACATGATGTTCGGGTTGTGTTCAGGGATTGGGCCTTATGTGGAGGTGGCGTTCTACCACAAGCCTTCCAGGACGTTGCTGGTGACGGATGCTGTCATCTTCGTTCCTCGGCAGCCCCCCGAGTGCATCGGCAAAGAGTCGTTGTTGGCAGCTGCAAAGAACGGCCTGGCGGTGAAGATATTGAGCAAAGGGAGGGAGGTTCCTGATGATCCGATTGTGGACAATAAGCTGACCCGGGAGAAAGGTAACCACAGCTTTCTAACAGTAGATGTGCATCCACTTCATTACTGTCTAAGTACTACTGGGTTGGGCATTACATTGAAAAATAAGTATAGGACTACATGTTTTGGTTGAGGTAGTGTAGCTGCACACTAGATTGCCTCCCACTTGGTATGCTTGTCAGACCCAGAGAACTGTCTTCAGTTCATGTACTCTTACTTCAGTTAGAGTTTCCACATTTTTCACAGCAGCAATGTTCATAAATCAGTTGGAAGGTTATTTTACCAGAATCTATGTGGTGTTTCTGTTTCTCGGGCTTCCTGAATCTCACTGTTCTTACATCACAAAACTCTGTGCCCCTAGTTTCCAATTCCATTCTCTGTTCTATTTCAGTGTAGCCATGCCCCAAATGCCTACTATATCTTCTGCTTTCAAGGAATACCACATTCCCGATGATCAAAATTTGTATCCTCAGATAGGAGTACTTCAAATTCTGTTTGAATCTTAGTGTGCCAAATGCATTATTATAATGGTTTGTTGCACAAGACAATGGGATGTACCTTATTGTATCATTAATATGAACATAATAACAACCTTGTCTATCTTCCAACAGGATGGGAGAGGATGGTACTTCAGATATTGTTTCTTGGCCCCTCAAATCTTCTAGAGCCAAATGCAAGTTTCGCTCAAATGTCACAGAAGTTGATTGTTTCACCAATTGTTAAGACACTAGTTTTCAGCAAAGTTCCAGAGAAGGTATGTCGATGCCATCGGTCCTTAGCTAGTACTGCATCGTTACACCTACATTCCTTCCTGCTAATATTATCTTCTTTTTTTCTGCAGGTGAGAGACTGGGTCGACAGGATCGCCAAGGACTGGCCATTCCGGCGAATCATCCCCGCCCACTTCCAAGCCCCGATCAATGCGAGCCGGTCCGACTTCTTGGCCGCCTTCGCCTTCCTTGATGAGTTCCTCCCGGAGCGCGCCCCAGCATCGCCTAGCCTCTCTCTCATATTCGCCTCGTTCATGGGCAAGGCGGCCAGCTACTTCCCCCCGGACGACATGAAGACCCTCTCCTCCCTCGACGACTTCCTGGTCTCTGTCGGTGCTGTCAAGAAGACCGTTTCCGGAAGAAAGCGATGATGTGCTGCAAAACTGCTCCGTTGTCCATAGTTTTGTTAAGGAGAGTGTCACTGCCATTTCTATTGTACATGGTTTGCATTGTTGAGAAATATAGCTAGTTACTTAGATTACGTATTGTGTAGCGATGACTAGGGATCGGATGTTTGATCCTCTCTGGAAGCATTTATTCAGAGGAAAGTAAACATCATTCTGAACATACCAAATATATGTGGTTGTATGCATCCTGCTTTGTTGATGCGCCAGTGGCAAGGAAGCTTCCATTTGTGCAAGGAATAAACACACACAACGTAAAAAATGTACGATCAAATGTTAACACTTTTTTCGATGAAAACTCGAATCAGACTACAACTGAACATTTCTTCTTTGTGTGCACCCTGTTGCAGTTTACGGAAATACTCCCCCTGTTGCATAATTTCTTGTCGTGGTTTTGAACTAAAGCCACAACAAGAATTATGGAATCGAGGGAGTACACTAGACTCTCATCAGACCCAAAGAAATGTCTTCGGAAACTTGTTCATGTTCACTTAGTTCAGATGGTGTTTCCACACTTTTTTAAAGCAGCACCATTCATTAATCAGTCGGAAGGTTATTTTACCAGAATCTCATTGGTGTTTCTGTTGCTCGGGCTTCCTGCATCTCACTGTTTTTACTGTATATCACAAACTATGTGCCCCCATTTAACAATTTAATTCTCTGCTAGTGTAGCCATCATCTGCTTTTCAGGGATACCTCATGCCTAAAATGTTAGCTATACTATCTGTACTACCAAGACTGATCTTGTCGATAGTTTAAATAATATGAATGATCAAGATTTGTGTCCACAGATACTTAATTTCTGTTCGAATCTTAGTATGTCAAATGCAACATGTGGTACTATAATGGTTTGTTGCTTAGGACAATGTCATGTACGTTATGGCGTAACTACTATTGACATAATAACCGTGTATATGTTCCAACAGGGTGGGAGAGGATGGTACTTCAGATATCGTTTCTTGGCCCCTCAAATCTTCTAGAGCCAAATGCAAGTTTCGCCCAAATGTAACAGAAGTTGATCGTTTCACCAATTGTCAAGACACTTGTTTTCAGCAAAGTTCCGGAGAAGGTACGTCGATGGCTCAATTGGTGAGAGACTGCATAATGACATACTATCTGTACCGCACCTACATTCCATCCTGCTAATATCATCTGCTTTTTTCTGCAGGTGAGAGACTGGGTCGACAGGATTGCTGCTGACTGGCCATTCCGGCGAATCATCCATGCGCACTTTGCAGCCCCAATCAACGCGAGCCGGTCTGACTTCTTGGCCGCCTTTGGCTTCCTTGACGAGTTCCTCCCAGAGCGACCTCCAACATCGCCTAGCCTCTCTCTCATATTCGCCTCGTTCATGGGCAAGGCGACCAGCTACTTCCCCCCGGATCAAGACCCTCTCCTCCCTGGACGACTTCCTGGTCTCTGTCGGTGCTGTCAAGAAAACTGTTTCCGGAAGAAAGCGATGATGTGCTGCAAAACTGCTCCGTTGTCCATAGTTTTGTTAAGAGAGTGTCGCTGCCATTGCTGGTGTACATGGTTTGCATTGTTCAGAAACTTAGATTACGTATTGTGTAGCGATGACTAGGGATCGGATGCCTGATCCTCTCTGGAAGCATTTTTACAGTAGAAAGGAAACATTATTCCTGTATGCCCAAATGTAGGTGCTTGTGTGCATCCTTGGTTCATGGGCCAATGGCAAGGAATCTACCATTTGTGTAAGAAAAAGTATACACCAAGTAAAAAATGTACGATGAAATGTTAACAATTTTTTCGATTAAAACTTGAATCAAACTACAACTGAACATTTCCTCTTTGTGTGCACCCTGTTGCATTTTACAGAAATATACGTACTAGTACTTTGCCGTTTTTTTTTTGCCGAATAGTAATTTGCCGTTAATTTGGCTTCTATATGTTTCCATGAAGAAACTTACTTACCCTAGAGCAGACAAGGGGCGCGGCTGTGATTACTTTTGCCGAATCTAGCTTAGAGGGCACACGATTGGAATGATATGCACGGCGGCCGTGGAGTTATTTCTTGGCCCGATCCATGATCCCGTTTTGCTGAGTAAATGCACGAGGACTGCCTCCATGAGCCGTCACACGCCCAAGTACACGAGCGCTGCATTATCATCTTCACGCGGCAGACAGTTACCTCATTAACCAACACAGTCCTTGGAGTACCTCATCATATGAACTCACATAGTCTTGCTGCCCTACCACCCAGCTACTCCAAGCATCCGTTTCTTGAAGCACTCTCGTGTAAACTTAACTTTGTAACTGAATAGTTCCGTGGAGATCATTTTGCTATACGCAGGAACACGGATTTTTTTTATCCCATTCCAAATCAAGAACTTTTTTTTTACCTGCTACGAATCAAGATCTACTGCTAGATGCAACGCTCGACCGAAGAAAGACATGGGAGATGGTTAGGGCATCTCCAACCGGGCGACCCATCCCGCACCCGCGCGTCCGGATGGGTCGAAACGGACAAATCGCGCCCACGCGCGGACCCATCCCTAAAACGGACGGGCGTCGGGACGACAAACCCTAAATCTTGGACGGGTTTGCGTGGCAGCGACGGGCGGTCGCTCGCGTCCTCCTTGTCCGCCTGGCCCGCTGTCTCCTGAAACACTCACTCCTCCACTCCCAAAACCTAGAGATGACCGCGAGCGGCGCGCCACCGCCACCACCGCCACCGGAGAGAGCACTGGTCGCGGCCGTTGCCGCTCCTTCCGTGGAGGCGGCTTACGAACTGGAAGCTCCGGTGGTCGTGGAGCCGGGCCGCCGACGAAGAAGGCGAAGCCGAGCTCACCGCGGAGCGAGGGCGATGGAGTCCAAGAAGCGGGCGGACCGGCGCCGGGCGTGTGATCAACGGAAGAAGGAGGCCGCCGCCGAGGAGGAGCGGGTGCGGGCGGCGGAGCACCTCCTCCAACTCCAAACACAGGCGAAGAACACGGTCATGCAAGAGCAGGCGCAGGCCATGCTGTTTTACGGCCACTCATCGCTCGGCCAGCACATGCTCATCCCCGGCACCGGCACGGCCTCGGGGGGAGCTCGGCCTCATCCGTGACCCTGCCCCTTCCTCCAAGATCAACTGGCCCACCGTCTGCCCCGTTTGGGCAGAATTGGGGGCGCATTCGGGCGGCACGCGTACCGTCACGGGATGGGTCACCGGAGGTGGGAGAGTCCATGTCGGGGCCGTCACCTTCGTCCATTGACCTCAACCGTGCGCCGGCGAACTCCAAAGGCCACAAGACAGCGGCAAGCTGCCATGGCCGGCGCACGCAACCTGTTCGACGATTTGTCGGCCGCGCGTGCGCGACCGTCGACCGTGCAGGCCCCTACGTCTTTCGCGCAGACGATGCCGGCCACCCTGCCATATCCTTCGACACGGCAGGCTCCCCAGCCACCTCCCGTTGACACACGGGAGGGCACCTGGTGTCCAGCATAAACATCGAGGAGGAGCCGTTGTTCGTTGAGGGCCACACAAGCCGCAGCTGCACAAGCTAGAGCTCGCCGGCTAAGCAAGCGAACCGCCAACTACACGGATAAGGAGGACAAGATGATCGTCCATGCATGGTTGACCATCGGGCAAGATGCGTTGACAGGTGCCGAGCAGAAGGGGACCGCATTCTGGCGCCGGATCTATGAATACTTCCATGAACATCGCAAATATGGACAGGAGCCATTTGAGAGCGACCGCAGCGACATATCGATCCAAAAGAGGTGGGGAACAATTCAAACGGAATGCAACAAGTTCCAGGCGGCGTATGAGCACGCGAAGCGGCTCCCCGTTAGTGGCATGGGTATGAAGGACTTGGTATGATTCTTAACCTCAACTTAATCATCCGATATTCGCACATATGTTTATCGTTGTTCTCTCGCTTTGCTCTAGGTGTGGCGAGCTTTGGACTTCTACAAAGCCAACAATGGAGACAAGACCTTTGCCTTCCCTCATTGTTGGAAGGAACTCCAGGGCACCCCCAAGTTCCAGGAGGGGTATGAGGGGTACATGGCGACCTTGACTGGCAACAACCCCGCCAAAGATGCCACGGTCATTGACGTTGATGGTGGGCAGCCTTGCGGTAGCTCCGCTTCTCGTGCAAGTCGTCCACGCGGCCACAAGTCAACCAAAGCCGACATGAAGCGTGATGCTTCCTCCGTACTATTGTATGGCACTTTGAAGGAGATGCATGCGGATAGAGAGGTGTCCACGGACAAGAGGGATGAGAGGAGGCGCCGGGAGAAAGAAGAGGACAGGAAGAAATTCTTTGATGTCCAGCAGAAGAAGCTTGAGATTGAAGAGGTCAAGGCCCAGGCCAAAGCTAAAGAACTTGAGCTCAAAGAGAGAGAACTTGAGCTCACAGCACTGGCAAGGGCGAAAGAGGTGAAGGCGAAGGAAATTGAGCTCAAAGCAATGGCAAGGGCCAAAGAGATGGAGATGAAGGCGCAGGAAGTTGAGCTCAAACGCCAAGCCGAGGACAACCTCATCATGAACGCCGACTTGACCAACATGAGTGAGGCGAAGAGAGCTTGGTTCGAGAAGAGGCAGAAGGAGATCCTCGAGCGCCCAAATTGAGTTAGACAATCTCAATTGTAAATTTTATATTTTTCTCAAACTATGGCACATTTTAATTGATTTATCATGCTACATTTGATGCTATTTTATGCTATTTGCTATATTTTATGTTTGTTATATATTATTCCATGTTTATGAGATTATTCTAGGTTTAGATATTGTTTTATAAAGTATCTGTGGCCAGATGGCCTATTTTCCAAAGAAGTAGGCCAAATGGCCAAATTGGGTGGCCGCTGCGTTGGGCGCAGCGTGCGACCCAAACGGACACGGGGCGCTGTCCGTGTCCGGGCCGGCCAAAAATGGACTGCCCGCGCGTCCGTTTGGGTCGCCCGGTTGGAGATGCCCTTAAATCTTGGTCCCTGGCGATGATGTTATGGCAAGCACTGTAACGGAAGCATAGCACCATTACACGAGGTCACTGACTCACTGTACTTGCCTACTCACAAAGTCAGAGACCTGACAGCACCCCTGTCGACCAGGCAGACAGTTAAGTTCGTTGCCACGGTCAGAATTCAGAAACTAACACAGAAGTAACACACCGACCAGCAGCGATTTCTCCTTATCGGAGTGCCCCACTGTAATAACCACGATGTTAATATACTACCAAGTGCGATCCCGACGGTGGAGCGCCATTAATTTGCCCAACCTCGTCTCGCCGTCACACGGTGAGGCAGAGCGCATTAAACCCCAGCGGCGCTCCCGCCGATCGCCGCCGACGCCGTCCACGGCAAACGCTGGCACGCATGACCTCATTTTATCTTGTAGATACAGTGGAAAAACAAGAAAAACATGGCCGGATCGTCATCCACAGAACAGAAGGGGAACAGACTGCAAGTGGCGATTTTTCAGACGTCACGGCGGCAACACAAAATCTTGCGAGTTTTCTTTGCATTGCACGATTCGAGCTGTGAAATTAAGCTACAAGAACGCCAGGAAATGGCGAAACATGGTATACAAGACTGGTAGCAAAACTGACATTAAAGAACCAAGAAAATGGCGAAATATACATACGCACATATGCTATCTATGTTACTGGCACGCAGAGATCGATGTGGGCAACAGCCATCGATCGATCCTCCATTGTAAGTCCTTTCCGGCCGGGCAATCGAGGGGTGTACCGTCGGAAAGCAGGAACAAGAGAGGGCGATCGATTGAGCCCCGTGCACGCCCGACTCGCTCGAGAACCCGGCCGCCGATGATCGGTCCAAGAAAGCAAGAACTGACCACGCCGCGCGCCGTCGCCGTCGTCCGCCTCAGTTGTGCAGCGGGTTGGGGCCCGTCGGGACGCGCCGCTTGGAGACGCCATAGCGCGGGTCGATCTCGTCGCGGCCCGGCGGGGGCTGCGGCACCGGCACGCGGTGGTGCTGGTGGTGGTGGTGGCCATGGCGGTGGCGCGCGACTCCTCTGAGAAAGCGGCGCCTGAGGTGCAGCTCGTCGCACCAGGCTGGGCGAGGGCCGCGCGGGTCGCACACCCGGGCGAGGATCGCCTCGTCGGCGGTCGTCGTGCTCCCGCGTCCCGGCGGCGGAGGCGGCGGCAGGGCGGAGCAGAGGAGGAGCAGGGACGCCAAGAAGACGAGGCCGAGGGTCCAAGGCCAAGAACGGCCCATGGCTGAGGCTGCGCCGCCGCACACGCGCGCGATTGGCTGGCCCGCCTGTCTCTTCTTGCTCCGGTGGTTCTTGGATGGTCGGGGGAGGACGGCGGAATGCTGCTAGCTCGGAGAGCGCGCACGCGGCGAGGGCCGGCGGGAGGAAGCGGTGTGTGACAGAGGACTTGAGTTGAGGGGGACGCGACGGAGGGGAAATTTAGAAGGGCGCGGCTGGCTTTAAAGGCAATGGCGTGAGGTGCATGAGGAGCTGGAAAACAGAAACGGGCGAAAGCACAAGTCAATCTATCTGCGGGCCTCGACTTCCCAACTGATTTTCTAGACAGAGCCAAAGAGCAAGTTATGGAAAAAGGTTACCATGTCGCCCCAAAAAAATGGAAACCTTCTTTATCAAAAACTTTAAGGAAATGTCAGGACATGGACAATTATAGGGACGTCTTGTCTTCTTTCAGCCCTCCACGGTCATCTAAAAAAGTCAAAAGATATAAGTCATACAATACATTATCCTTTATAATTAATGAGAATTAATTAGTTTATAAGGAAAATGATTGCTAAGACTAGTCATAATAGGTTGTATATTACTATATTAGTATCATGCATATGATATTAATATACTACCTTCATCATAGTCTCTCCTCTCAGCAGCCGCCTCCAGTTCATCCTCCTCCATAGATTGGTTCCCCCTCCTCCGGTCGGCTTCGCCGGCGTCGGGAGGAGTGGGGAACCCGATCTGTGCGTGGAGTTTCGAATAAAACTATTGTTTTCATTAGATTATGTTAGAATTTTGGTAGCCGTCTTCTTGTTGGTTTCCCCTCAATGGAGATGGCATCGTCTGCAATAAGTGATCTTCGGCATTTCGTTCGGCGACGAGATCTTCATCCCGGCGTCAATGGTGGTGTTGAACAATCACAATTTTCTAGGTATGGGCCTTCGGATCTTGCTTCGCCAGATCGATTTTGGATCTTTTGTCGCGGTTGTCGCGAGGAGGATTATCCTCGCAGTTTTTGTCCCGACTGCCACGTCCTCGACAATGGTGATTCGTACTCTCGGCTCTCCATCGACGATGACAAAGCTAGTTGGTTATTATTCCCTGACATACTGGCGTTGGTACTCTTGCCGATGTTGTATGGCAGCTTTAATGGTTGCGTGCGTGCACGCAGCCTTGGCATTGCGACTCAAAAAATTATGGGAGAACTTTAGTCGGTATCTACAGGTCTGGTTCGTTATCTATCTTTGGCTGCCTTCAGAAGAGTACAAGATTGTGTTCTGGAAGTAGAAAGAAATTGAAGACCTCGAAGATTTGTTACTATCTTTTAGACTTTATTTTGTAATCGTTGGAGTCAGTTCATGTATCTCTACCATGTACTATTTATTACTATAAATATATGTGGTATTGATTGTCAAAAAAAAATACTACCTTCATCTCAAATCTTAAGACTTGTATTAATTTTAAAGGTCAAACTATGTTAAGTTTGACTAAGCTTTTACGAACAATCATTAACATGCAAAATACAAAATCAATGTCATTAGATAAATAATGAAACATATATTTCATATGATATCTACAAAATATCATATTTATTGATAGATTATTCTAAAATTTTGGTCAAACTTTATTTGGTTTGACTTTTTGAAAAAAAAAACTTAACACATGTTATATAGTAGTATCATACTCTTATTAGATTTTTAATTTGTAGAATCTCAATTTAAAACTATATACAAAATCTATTTAACATAAAAAAATTAGTTCTACATGCTATGATACAGTATCTACCTACTACCTCCATACCGGTTTATCAGGATATCACGCACTTTTAAAAAACTTTTGACCATTAATTTGGTCAATAAAATATGAGATATATTCTAACAAAATAATATCATTAGATTTATATTCAAAAGAATTTTTCAATGGTATAATTTTTGTGGTATATGTCTTACTCCCTCTGATAGAGTTTAATAAGCGTGCACGAAGTTTAAGACAAAATTTAACTATTAATTTGGTTAACAAAATATTAGTTATATATCTACAAAACCTATACCATTAGATTCGTATTCAAAAAGGCTTCTAATGATATAATTTTTGTGACATATAACTTACTATATTTTATTGACCAAAATAGTGGTCAAAGTAGTTTCTTAAATTTCGTGCCCGCGTGTAAACTGATTTGAAAGGAGTATATTTTGTTAACAAAATTATTAGTTAAAGTTTTTCGCGAAATGCGTAATACCTTAATAAACCGACATGGATGGAGTTTGATATTACTATCCTCTTTATCATCATTAATTGCAGTGCCACATCACTTTTTTTCATGCATGAAATACATGATACTGCCTATGATATATTCATTTTGGGTAGCCTAAAAGAAGGCATGTGATACAATGAAGAAAATAACCTTCTTATATTTTCTAAATGATGATCTTTTAGCTAAAAGAAAGTCAGCCTTCTCTTTCTTCATTCTCTCCAACTTAGCAAACATCCAAGGCAGCAGCTGTAAGAGAGGATTGAATTCACCCCATTGTACATGCATTTACAGAGTAGTTTTTTTATAAATACAGTACACACGTAGACCTCACAAATACATACATTCACCCCTATGAACGCATGAACGCACACCATACCCTTGTGAGCACATCCAAAAAACTGAGGCGACAGATCTTGAGATTGACAAAGTGACCACATACGGCTCGCTATCTATGGGATAGTCGCCTTCCACCGAAAAACCCCCCGCCTTTACGAGACCAAAGCTTGAAACCTGATGTTAGATCCATGGTCGGTACCACTGTACTCGTAACCATCCAACCAGAAGTTGACTCTCAAGAAATATTACTTGTGTTAGCGTGCGCCAACCCAAATGTGTGGTAGCATGTCTGATGTGGCACACCTCCATTTATTTCTCAATGTGATACATTCGGTGTTTTACACAACTTTGCTCAATAATTGGTCATAAATCCCCTAAATATACTGGCCAAATGATCATGTTTTGGATTGGCGTGATCCGTGCTATGGGTAGAGGGTTTAGCCTTTAGCTAGGTCGATAAGTGTTGGCATATTCATTGGTGGTAGATGGGGTTAAGGTAAGGGTTCTCAGGGTTCAAGTGTAAGGATCACAAGAGCCACCTAAGGTTAGAAGAATGGCAATTCAAAGCGGCAACTCGTCTGGTTGGTTCTTCGAATTAGACGATACAAGCGGTCTAAGCGGGTGCAAGGACGGAGACCAAAAAATAAGAAGATAACAATGAGACTTATGGTTGGGGGCAGTGCCGATTCAGCAGTTACAACTGTCAACATAAAGAGGGGATTATAGGGCGGTGGATAACGTCGTATTGGGAAGGGAGCAGATAGACAAAGAGACATGTCTAAACCGATGTCATGTGTGGGTCAGTGGCACCACTGGGTTGAGATGAAGAAAGGAAGTGTGTTAGGCTTAAATATCACTAACAGACCGAGGAGCGAAGAAGGCATTTGTATCTTGATGAGACATCTAAGAAATCTAGTCTAATCACATACAACTAACATATATGATCATTTTTCTCTTGCCATTGTGGATATAGGATTTTATGATCAAGGGTACCATAGATCACATATAATAATTATAGTAAGATCATTAAAGGAGCTTTTACAGATTTAAGAATTAGAAAACATATATTTGATATGATCTAAGGTAAATGATTCAAATATGTAAGTTGATGGAAGGGGAAATTAGTCGCTCCACTAGGGGGGAGGGCAATACTTCCCTCCATGTTTCTCTTGTCTTTCATGGACTAGGTTCTCCCCTCCTCTACTGTTCCATGAAGTATATGTTACCTCCACCCTCACTCATCACCCTTTTGAGCTCCTGTTCATTTAGATTTTCTCCATTTCTTGAAATGCTTCCTTCCCCGACGCATCCTTCTCCCAACCACCATGGCTATATCAAGGAGTCTACGCCACCGAGTCTTCACCCTGGGTATAAAGGCACTCTCCTGAGATGCAAGAGGAGCTGGAAAACATAAATAAACAAAAGACAAAGTCGTCTTAATATATCTACGGAGGTAGGCCCTCATCGATGTTTTTTTAGACAGAGGCAAAAATCAAGTTACGAAAAAGGGTTACCATGTCACCCCAAAAAAGTAAAAGGTTTCCTTCTTAATCAAATGTCTAAAAGGAAATGTTACTTTTGGTCGTCTAAGCTAACCCAAATGTGCGATCGCGCCTCCGATGGATGCATATTCCACTTCTTCTTCAGCATGAGATCGTCGACTTTTAACCTAATATAGAACTCAAAAACTGGTTGTAGATCCTCCAAATGCTAGCCAAATAACTATGATTTGACTATCGTGATATGTGTTATGGGTTGAGGATTTAACCTTTATCCATTGAGCAGTGGTATCTTCATTAGTGATGGATATAGTTGAAGTTAGGTTTGTCAGGGTTCATGTTAATGTTCACATGCACCATCTAAAGTTAGAAAATGGTTATTGAAAGTGATTAACTGCCATGGCGGTTGTTCGAATAGGACAATGTGAGTGGCTGAGTTGGCGCATCGATCAGGGACAAAAAAAAGTACGTATAGGACAAAGAGTACTTATGGTATCAACGACAAGAATAAGGATATGGCAACAAATACTTATGGTTAGGAGGAGGCGCTGATTCAGCGGCCACAAGTGATAACATGATGAGAGGGAAGGCTAGGGCGGTGGATGACGAGAGAAAAGACATTGTTGGAAAGAAAGTGGATAGACAAAGAGACAAATCGACACCGATGACATGTGTGGGTAAGGTTGCACCACCGTGTCGAGATGGAGAAATGATGTGTGCGTGTGTTTTAGAGACACCCTTGGAATGAAAAAAAAAGTAGAGGAGTGTAAAGCCATTTGTATCTTGATTGTTTTAAAAAAGGGGAATAAGGACGGGCCTCTGCATCGCTCGATGCACACAATCATATTTTTGTTGTCGGTGAGATACACTAAACAATCTAACCTAATCGCATAGTACTAAGATGTAGTTCCTTTTTTCTCGTCATAAAGAATCTAGGATTTGATCATTACGAGTATCATACATCACATACACTATTCAAATGTTACTACAAATATCACGCATTCATCGTATAAGTTTTATTTTGTAGAAATTATAGTAGAAATCAATAAATCAGGTGCTTTGGATTACAAGAATTAGGAAACATAGATTTCCAATTATCTAATGTAAATGGTTTAGGTCTTGCAATCGGTGGACATGAAAAACCATTCTCTCGTGAGGGGGAGAAACACATTGTCTCTCCTTGCAATATTCTTCTCTCTCCTTCAACGGGGCTCCTTCTCATTTCTTTTTTTCCCCCATGAAGAACAAGCTCGCAACAACATCAATCCTCTCACTTCCAAGTACATACTCCTCAAGAACTCCTCCATTTCCCAGGTGTTTCCTTCCCCACTGGACTCTCCTCCATAAACATATTGGTGTGGGTCCCTGATACGTTGCAAACGTATCTATAATTTTTGATGCTCCATCTTGTTTTACACCAATTTATGTATGTTTTGTTTACACTTCGTTGCATTTTTATGGATTTTTCGGAACTAACCTATTAACAAGATGCCACAGTGTCAGTTCCCTGTTTTTCTGCTGTTTTGTATTTCATAAAAGTTCTACAGGAAATATTCTCGGAATTGGACGAAATAAAAGTTGAAGTTCCTATTTTACTGTAACGAAGACAGAGTCCAGAGGAGAGACGAAGAGGAGCCACGAGGCTGCCACACCTGGCCTAGGCGCGACCCAGCCCGTGGCCGTGCCTAGGGGTGGTGTGGGCCCCTCGGGCGCCCACCGACCTTGCCCTTTCACCTATTTATTCATCTGATCGGGACAAACCTAAAGACCCGAGCCTCCATCCACGAAAATTTCCGTCGCGGCCGCCATCGCTGACCCTAGATCGGGAGGGTTCTGAAGCTCTTCCCGGCACCCCGCCGGAGAAGGAGATCATCACCGGAGGCCTCTACATCGCCATGCCCGCCTCCGAAGTGATGTGTGACTATTTCATCTCTGGACTACGGGTCCATAGCATTAGCTAAATGGTTGTCTTCTCCAATTTATGCTCCATATATAGATCTTGTGAGCTGCCTATCATGATCAAGATCATCTTTATGTTATGCTACATGTTGTGTTTGATGAGATCCGATGAATATTGAATACTATGGTTGAGATTGATTATATACTTGTCATATGCATGCTCTCCGTTGCTAGTAGATGTTGTGGCCAAGTATATGCTTGTGACTTCGAGAGGGAGTATTTATGCTCGATAGTGGGTTCATGCCTCTAGTAATCTGGGAGAGTGACAATAACTTCTAAGGTTGTAGAGGTGTTGTTGCTACTAGGGAGAAAACAACAATGTTTTGTCTAAGGATAATTTTATTGTTTACTTTCCACATTTTGCTTGATGGAATAATCTGTTGCTTGCAACTTAATACTGAAAGGGGTGCGGACGCTAACTGGAAGGTGGATTATTAGTTATAGACACGGTTGGATTGCGGTCTATGTATCATGTTGTAATACCCAAATGGATCTCATAGTAATCATTTTGTCATGTATGGTCTTTATTCTGTCAATTACCCATGTGTAATTTGTTCACCCAGCATGTTATTTATCTTTATGGAGAGACACCTCTAGTGAACTGTGGACCCCGATTCTTTCTTTTAAACTGATAAATTCATCTACTACAAACACCTGTTCAGTTTACTTACTGCAAGCATTGTTCTCTTTATTTCACTACAAACAAACATCTCTTTCCACACTATACGGTTAATCCTTTGTTTTCAGTAAAACCACTGAGGTTTCCAACCTCACTGTAAGTTGGGGCAAAGTATTTTGGTTGTGTTGTGTGCAGGTTCCACGTTGTTGCTGATGCCAGTAGTGCGCCCTGCCAAAAGTTAGCTAGCAACATCTTCGGAAGTGATTTCTTTCTCATACTGGTTGATTAAACCTTGGTTTCTTACCGAGGGAAAATTTGCTACTGTGCTCATCATACCTTCCTCTTGGGGTTCCCCGGCGGTGTACGCTGCACAACATCAGTCCCGAATTCACCTCGCTGAGCTCTCACAGGCATCAAGGCGACGAAGAATGGTTCAATGATTGTATGAATAGACTCCTGCATGGCTCCGTGAACTGAATTCCTGGTCGGCAAGCCCGAATCGGCAAAGGGTGGTGAGCTAATGCCTCCAGTGTTGATGATGGAGGATAATTATCTTGAGAATTTTTTATGTCATGAAGAGTGGTTCGAGAGTTGCAAGTATGTATGGTTTTTATTGTAGTCCCATGGGCAACATGTTGCAATGATTTCTAGTTTTATGTTTAGGGGGGATTCTCGTATTGTAAATGTTCATTTTTTGGTTGTCTGTGTTG
The DNA here is from genome assembly GCA_030979885.1 of Lolium multiflorum. Classification (NCBI taxonomy): domain Eukaryota; kingdom Viridiplantae; phylum Streptophyta; class Magnoliopsida; order Poales; family Poaceae; genus Lolium; species Lolium multiflorum. The sequence continues at coordinate 220,224,738 of CM061747.1, forward strand.
GTCACATATGTTGCACGTGTTGGGTTTTCATGTTTTACGTGTTTCCACATACTTTTGTGTGTTTCGTTGAGGCCAATGGGGATTTCTTGTATACGCAAGATTTTTTCCATCCATGAGCCTATTCTAATGTTGCGAGAAAGATGGTATATTATAGATCATAACAAGATTTTCTGTAACAGTATTACAAAAAAATGTTGTGCTCGAAAAAATATTGAAACGTTTGGAGGACCTAGATTCGTAGCTTTAAGTAAAAAAAACTATTATAAAGTCCATTGTCTAATGGGATTTTGTAGGGAGTTGTTTAAAGGAATATAATACACTTTGTTATCAAAAAAATCTTATATCTTAGGAGGCCCAGCATATTTCCAACAACATAAAAGTTCTAACATAAAGATTTCAAATTGCCCTTAGACATCTCACTACAATCTTGCAAAAAATGTATCTTTTGCCGTAGCACATATGACCCCCCCGAAACCGCGTCATGGCTCATCTAAAACCTCCCGCACCGATATCTCACTTCTTTAGGCTGGAACTTGGAAGGCCCCAATACGGAAGGCACATGCCACCAGGGTTGCCACCCTTTTTTCCTTTCAAATCGGGGTACTTCCCTTTCCATTAGAGAATCTCCACCAGGGAGCCCAATAGGGGACCTGAACGGTTTTTTGGACCGATTGTGTTTTTTGGATCACACTGGCGGCACGCCCAATAAAGTGCAGTGCGTTTTGGATCCAAATAAAATTGTCGACACGCCCTTGCCACCCCCTACGCGGCCCACACCACGTAGGATTCATGTTGTGGGACCGCCTTGGCAGTGAAATAAAGTGGCGATCACAGTGTTAAATGAACAAGCGTATAAGTTTGGTCATCATCTTCAATGGGCACACCAGTTCCTGAGCCGACGACGCCTGCTAGATCCACGCGCCGACGGATGGGTTCCCCGCATTATCAATGCGCACTGATGCCATCCTCTATAAACCGTACTGGCACTGCCTTCTCCACTCATTCCCCAACACGCCCTCTCCTCGAAAAAACCTACAGCCAACCACCTCATATTCCACAGACATGCGCACAACCACGAAGGTGGCGGAAGCGGCAAGGAGGACCGCCCGCATAGCCTCACCCTCGATGGCAGAAGTGATCTTCCGCGTGTGTTTGCTGGTGCCACCGGAGTATAGGCTTCCACACGGCTAGCACATGTACAATGCTGGCTAAGTTGTCCCGCCGGCGTCGCACCCTCATCGGGAAGCTACGAGCACAGCTTCTAGTGGCGCACTGGAACCAACCATTGTGGGCTCCGAACAGCCTGGAGTGACCAGCCGTCTTCCAACATGATTGGGAGGTGGAACTCGCACGCTTCGTCGGCCGATTAAACAGAATCTTTCGACGCTCTTTGTGGTATGGGCAGGGCATTGACCCTCATCGACGAGTTGTCTACTTCCCGGCGGCGATTCTGTCGTAACATCGGCGTATCCCGCCTCGTTGCGCTCAGGCTCAACGGGCTCCGCAAGGTGGCAGCTCTTGGTGCCCTATCCTCCACCGAGACACGGCGGCGGTGTCATCATCCGCGATGGGCCGCATGGTTCTTCATTGGTGCCAGTAGAGAGGGAGGCGGCGGTGAATCAGGAGGAGTTCTCCCGCCACCGCCACCGCATCCAGAGAAGAAGTGGTGGAAGGTGGAGCTGGAGATGCAGGCGGCAAACCGCGGCGCCCACGACTCAGAGGACGCGTCGAGGCAACATTTGCTGCTAGACTGGTCAATCAACGCGGAAGTTTCGGCGGCGACCCACCGACATGCGGTTGGTGGTCGGTGATCAACGGAATCAACATTGCGGACCTCGATGCCAGCACCGACGGTAAAAAGGAAGACGGCAACGACAGCATGACTTCGACTTCGGTTCTTCCTCCGAAGGCGACGGCGATGACAACGCCGATGGACTGGACTCCAGCATGTTCGGACGCCGTCATTAGATTAGGCTTTACCGTTTCTTAATTTTAAATTTGTTAAACTTTGTACAAATTTTAATAAAATTTACCGAGTTTTAAATTTGAGATTGTTTTAGTTGCTATTGGGGACCCCGGTTTGGGGTCACCAGTGTTGGACATCGCTCCCCAAGTAAAGGGAGCAACTACCTGCGTAGCGCACTGCCGGGACGCACTGCCGGCGAAGCTGTCGGTGCCTACTTGGAGGTGATACATTGTTCACTGCAAAGTTTCAGAAATGCAAACAAAACGGAAATGCAGGGGCTGCCACCTGCCACGAGTTTGGAGCTCCAAGGGACGGTATTCCAGCTTCCCATCTTCCGGCTAGTTTCCGTGAAGCGATCGGGGTGGCCTGGGCGCACTACTGCACGAAGAAACGCCCCCCTGAAACACTCAGCTCGGGGCACAGCTGCGCGACACGCACGCAGGATTGGAGCTGAATACCTGTATACGCCATGTACAGCTACCGCTCCCTCACAAACTGGATCATGAGATGATGTCAACAACGGCAGACACTAAATGATGCACACGGTGAACAATAACCAAGATTTCTTGCTTGGATGACTGTCAAAATTTTGGCAAGGGTGGATTGGCATCCCCACCATTCATCCGAGGCAATGGAGGGATCTTTCTATCTATGCTTGGCAGAACATAATGGCGGGTGGCACTTCTCCGGATAGAAAAGCCATCTCCTCGGACCTTGCTTGCCTTGTTGATTACTTGGGAGCTACGAAATAAACGTAGCGCAGGAGTTTTCCGCAACAAACAAGCGTCCGTACATGTTGATAGAGTTAAAAGTAAAGCCTGGTTGCTTTTACATTCTTGTAAAACTCCATGCTTAATTAATAGATTGGGGCAAAGATTTTGTCCCCGTTTCCAAAAAAATAAAAAATAAAAAAATTGGCATGCCAATGCTTCTAGCCAAACCGTAGTTCATTTTCCTTGTCAACATTGGCCAAAACATGGGGAACCGAAGCCTTGGCCAAAATATTTTGTTGGTGGAATTGGCTGGGGCTCAAACCAGACATACCCAAAATCATGGTGTTCCATGGACAGCCTCGCTAAATATAAGAGAGTTCTCTGACACTATCACTTGAAGACATCTGTTAGTACTTTCTTCTCTACAATTGAACATACCATTTGATGCAAACCTGTCATCACTAATGTCAGTTTCATTCCGCATGCACGCCAAGTTTGTAAGATTACGCATCATTTCCATACTAAGAAATGCTATACTCAGCTTATATTGAGAAGACCCACAAGGATGCCCTATTAGCTTGCCCTTCCAGGTCTGAAACTGCCACGACAACATGCAAGCCACGCTTGCTCAACCTGTCAAGATACAATTAATTCAACTCTCCAGGCTAACAAAAACTAACACTATTACTTAACAACATAAACTCAGCGTTTTCCAGCCTCAAACTTCACCATCTAATTTGAGAAAAATCAACAAGCACTTAGCAAAGCAATACTGGTCTTACTATCCACAATTAGCCCAATAAAACAACATGAACCAAACCTGATATGCACCATCTTCCTTTTCAGCATACAGAAACTACACAAAGACAGAATCAACTCAAACCAAGTTATTCACATGGTATAACCTTCAGTCCATACAAAAAAGTCTTTCCGTTTACTACTTCAAGAACCCTGTACGGTCATGCTACAAAGGCCTACCTGGCAGTGTATAATGAACCTGGCAGACTCAAGCCAGGCTGCCATTCACAAGATCTTCTCATGATCCTGCTAAAAAGATCAATCCTACAGAGCAAACCAGACGCAGTGATCGAAAAAAAACAAGACATGTTAGCGAGCCCCCAAATGGAAGCTTACTTCCAAGTTTAAATGGGAAAGCTAATTTCATTCTACAGTCTCAGACATATCAACCTAACAATGAAACAGGAAGACACACATCACCAGTTATGACTGAAAACTTCATCACATGGATGGCCCAACTTCTGAAGAAACACCAAGACAATACATGTAAGCAGCATAAATGCAATCAAACTGATCCCGGTCGATAATCAAGAAGTGGGCCATAAAATAAAGCTACAACTTCAGTCCGTCAAGATCACACGAAGCCATCTTGTTCCACTATTAATGACAAACTGGTATTTTAATAGATTGATTGATAAAAATGAGCACAACTACACAAATGTATGCCCAAGACCCCATGAGAAACATGACATGCTTAGTGCAACAAAATCATGCAAGCTAGAATCACAGTGTCTAAAACTATCAGTAGTACAATGCAGTAACAAATGTAACGAAGGGGGCAACCAGAGCAGAGACCAGTCTAAAGATCGCAGTTGCAGCACAAACTCTACCAGCTAAAATGGTTCCAAACTTATCTCAAAAAACATCAGTGCAAAAGAACTGTGCTAATGTAAGAGGAAGACAATCCGCAGGACTCACATTATCCTGCTAAAAATGATCAACCCTGTAGAGGAAAGCAAGCCATTAGCAAACCCCAAACCAAAAATATCTTCCGGGTCTAAATGGATAAGCTGATTCACTAATATACATTTTTTCTGCCAAGAGTTAGGACTGAAAGCTTCATTATATGGAAACCTAAACTTCTGGAGAAACACTTACACAAAACATGTAAACAGCATAAATGCAATAAAACTGATCCGGATCGACAGTCAACAAGTAGGCCAAAGAATAGCACTACAACTTCAGTCCATCAAAGTTACAAGAAATAATCTTCTTCAACTATTAATGACACATCAAAACTCAGCACAGTTGTGTAGCGGCATTACAATTCATTGATCAAAATGAGCATAACTACACACATGCTTGCCCGAGTCCCCACGAGAACCATGGAATGTTTAGTGCAACAAAATGATCCAAGATGGAATCCCAGTGTTCAAAACTATCAGTATTACAATGCAGTAACAAATGTAACACAGGGGTAACTGGGGCATACAACAGTCTAAAGATCATAGTCCCAGCGCAAACTCTACCAACTAGAAAGGTTGCAATATTGTCTCGAGAAACACCAGTGCAATAAAAACCGTGGTAATGTAAGAGCAAGACAATCCACAGGATTCTAAATAGGAGGCCCCGCATACAGACGCAAAGACTAGTTATCTCATTTCCCCGGCAGCCCTCCTCGACTCCATCTGCACAGGCGCCGGAGCCGCAAGCCCAGGTTTGCCATTGGCAATGCTCTTGCTATTCGCGCCCTTCCTCTCATCAGCCTCGGCGGAACTCGAGCTCTCGGAGCTCTCATCTTCCTCATTCTGAGCAGCCTCGCTACAACGGAAACTTACCTTCTTGTTCGCAGTTGGACGATTCACGACGGGTGCACTATGGCAACCTTCAGGATACTCTGCATTGTCCAGTGCCATCTCCTCGTGGTCTTTGACGAGCACTTTGTCGACGAACTCCAGTATCCGACTCAGCTCCCGGCTCACCGCTCGCTTCCCCTCCCGGATCATCGGGTCCCCTCCCTGATCCGAACGAAACCCCACATCAGAACGCCGCACCAATGGCATACATAACTATCGGATCGAACAGGGATCATCAGTGCATCACCTGGATCCCGTCGAGGTGGAGGAGTAGGCCCATGGCGGCCTCGGAGACGACGACCGGGTCCTTGCACCGGCGGCGGTCAGAGCCTGAGATGGATCCCCTGAGCGAGGCGGCCTTTGAGCGGAGGATGGCGAGCTCCTTGAGCTGGCGCAGCGTGCGGGAGCGGCGCGCCAGGAAGCGGCGGAAGTGCTCCTGGATCGTGCGCGCCGCCAGCTCCCTCTCTGACGGCGGCGGCGGCCGGCGGCCCCCGCGCGCGCGACGCGGCGGGGGCGACGGCGGGTCGTCAGATTCCTCCTCCTCCTGGTGCGCGGGCGCGCGGTGGTGCCGGCGGTGGGGGTGAGGAATTTGTGGAGGAGAGGGTAAGTAGGAGTGAGGGAGGGAGGTCTCGAGCGCGGCCACGCGGCGCAGGAGCGAGTGGAGCAGGAGCTGGCCGTGGTCGGGCTGGTACGGCTGATGCTGCGGCGGCGCTGGAGGCTGGGGGTAGAGTCCCTGCTGCTGATGCTGCGGTGGCGGCGGCTGGGCTTGGTGTGCCTGCTGCTGATGCTGCGGCGGCGGCGGCGGATGGGGATAGGCGTGTGTGTTGGGTCCCTGCTGCTGCTGCTGGTACTGGTATGCGTAGGAGGAGTGAAGATTCGCGTGGTGCGCGGCGGGAGGTTGCGGCGGCGGCTGCTGCGGGTGGGGCTGGGGCTGAGGAGGAGGCGGGGGCGCGGAGTTGAGGAGCAGGTGGGCGGCGATGGCGTGGAGGAGCTGGTCGGAGGCGGGGGCTGGCTGGGCCGGCACTGGGTAGTAGCCGCCACCGCCGCTGCACGGCGCCGGCGCGGAGCAGGCGCAGAAGCAACCGCAGGAGCAGCAGGCGGGCGGGGGCGGCTCGTGGTGGTAGTGGTGGCGAGACATTTCCGGGCGGGGCGGGGCGGGGCGACGGGATCGGCGATGGGGATGGGGGAGGACGGAGGCGGCGAGGAATCACATCGGCAGGGAAAAAAAGGTTTGCGCTTTGGAGCGGTAGTGCGTGCGACTAGAGTGGCCCATGTGCCGCCCGCAGCGGCCTGTCACAAGTGCCGGTCGTGGGCCGCTGACTGGTGGGGTGTGCTCTGACGTGCCGGGATTTATCCATGGATTCGCTCTCCCAACACGAACCCGTGGATTTGGACGAGCTGACACGAGACGTGGGGTTTTGGGGACTCGCGTGTCGTGCAACGGCACTTACCGCAGTCCACAACCCATCGGGATCTAGCACAGTAGCACTTCGTTCATGGCCCTTGGCCCCCTCCACCACCAGCGTCAAACATTCATCAATCATCAGGAATCCTTGACGAACACACTTGTTAGGGTTCGTTTTGGGAGTCTCGGCTCCCCTTCGCTTGTATCCAGGGCGTGTTTGTTTGGTTTTTTTTTTTTTGCCTTCTCTACGTTATCGCATCGTACGATTCTTTTAAAGCAGTCTTAGGCCAGGGGTGCGTTTGTTTGGATTTCTAGGCTTCTCCGCGTTGTCGCTTCGCACAGTTCTTAAAGCACTCTCGGGCCAGGTATTGGAGGAACGCTTGAATCGTCCGTTTTCAGCGAGCCGCCCTCATCTCCACAAAAAGCGACAACGTCGTGTTCCCCTAGAGCCACCGAGAGGAGATGACGCGAGCTCGCGCGGAACAACGAAATATTGGCGGAATGAATTCGGTCACCGCCCTCCAAATTTCGCACATGGCCGACTCTTCCTCACCCACACGGCCGACAAGGCTGGAGGCAGCAACGTTGGTTGTGGCAGCGGCTAGTGCCCACGGCTTGTCGTCTTCTTCCTCTGCGTCGATCACTCTGGTTGTTATAAGCTTCTGCAAACCTAGCCTTATATCTAGAACTTTTGGGTACATAGGGGGATCTGATAGAATCCATTGTAGGCCATTCCGTCGTCGCCGGTCGTGGTAGGATCTCACACTACCACGGGATGGTTGTCGAGGCTGCATCTGACTCTACCACGGGGACGGCTGTTGACGTTGCATCTGACTCTTCCACGGGGATGGTTGTGATGTCTGCTTCTTCGCCAGGGTCTCCTGCTTACTGTAAGGCCACACTTTCTTTTCTGGTTGTTTATTGATGTGCTAATGCTTAAGGATGTGGTAGTGGTAGTCTATTGATCTGCTAATGCTTAAGGATGGGGTAGTGGTAGTTCATTGATATGTTATGCTTAACGATGTGGTAGTGGTAGTCATTGATCTGCTAATGCTTAAGGACGTGGTAGTGGTAGTTCATTGATCTGCTAATGCTTAAGGATGTGATAGTGGTATTGGTAGTTCATTGATCTGCTAATGCATAAGGATGTGGTAATGGTATTGGTAGTTCATTGATGTGCTCCCCTAATCTTCCTCGTGTAGGCGATCATACCATTGGGCTCCCCTGATTTTTCTGCTCCAACTGTTATTGCAAACAAACCCGTCATGGTTTGGCAACCTAATATCTCAGAGTTTGTGCCGAACTGCTTGGTTGAGCTCGTTCAAAGCGGCGCCTGTTTTAACCTGGGATTCAAAGAGGTACAGATGAAGAAGGTAGCTGGTGATGTTCTTGCATTCGTTGGCATACATGTGAGCACTCTTCAAGTCTACAACCACATCATAAAGTGGAGGACCAAGTGGAGCGTCATAAGCAAGATCAAATCCGATCACACTCTCGAGTGGAGCGAAGATGGTTGATGATTCTATTTTGCTGATGAAGAGAGGTTGGATGAGTACATGAAGGTAGTAAGCTTCATTGAGTTCCTTCATTGATCTGCCAGTATGTCATTATGATCCGCACTAACACTTTTCATTCTGGACTGCAGCACTACCCGAGGCATCGTGAGTACGTCAACACCACAATCACGAACTATGCTCAGATGAAGACGATCTTCACGCCTCGTTTTGGCTGCAAGGCGCGGCTGTACCAACCTAACTTGCTGGTCAGGGCAATCAACTCCATTGCAGACAACGAGGAAGAGTATGCCGAGTACTGTCAGCTACACCCATCGGAGAGGGCGACATGGCTTAGGACCTGACTACACAAATAGTTTCCTGCTTATTGCTTATGCGTCCTTCTTCATGATATGCTAATTTTCGGAGGTGTTCTCGTATCCCTCCATTAGCTAGGTGATACCTTCGATCTGGATTATGTATGATAAGATTTTTCCCTAAAATATCTAGGTTTAATCGAACCTTGGGAAGCACTGTTAAAATGGTGTAAAGGAAACGTATACAAGACTTTGCTAGTTAATTTTATTTTGTGTTTACCGGACCTATCCAGTTTACTTTCATTGGGTTGTATTGAATGGATGGAAATATACTATTGTTAAGGATTCTCCTGCAGCTATGCATACATATAGAAATGAAGTGCAAATGTGTATGTCATCGTGGTGAACAGACAGATGCCATTGGTAGGCTTAAATTGGACCGATATGCACCGGAGGATCCAGAGGAGGGGAGATGAAGGAAGAACACGCACCCACAAACACAAGGATCTACCCAGGTTTAGGGCCCTTGTGAGGAGGTAAAACCCCTACTCCTGCTTGTCTTAGTTGTATATATGATCGAGGTGGAAACCCCACAACAATGGTGCTCCTCGAGTTGTTCGCTAGAGGAAGAAGATGAGCTCCTAGAGAGAAATGAGAGAGAATGAGACCGTCCCGTGCAAGGGAGCCATGCCTCCCCTTATATAGTGCAGGAGGCAGGTTACAATCTGATACGTCTCAAACGTATCTATAATTTCTTATGTTCCATGCTAGTTATATGACAATACTCACATGTTTTATATACACTTTACATCATTTTGACGCATTTTCCGGCACTAACCTATTAACAAGATGCCGGCGCCGGTTCTGTTTCTCTGTTTTGGTTTGAAATCCTACACGAAAATATTCTCGGAATTGACGAAACAAAGCCCACGGTCTTATTTTGCATGGAGCCTTCCAGAAGTCCGAAGAGGAGACGAAGAGGGGCGACGAGGCGGCCACACCCTAGGGCGCGTCCCCCTGGGGCGCGCCGCCCTATGGAGTGGGCCCCTCGTCCCCCGACTGCCCCTTCGCCTATATAATCTCTCCGTCGCGAAAACCCTATCACCGAGAGCCACGATACGAGAAAGCTTTGTGACGCCGCCGCCGCCAATCCCATCTCGGAGGATTCGGAGATCGCCTCGGCACCTGCCGGAGAGGGGAATCATCGGAGGACTCTACATCATCATGCCCGCCTCCGGATTTATGCGTGAGTAGTTCATCCTTGGACTATGGGTCCATAGCGTAGCTAGATGGTTGTCTTCTCCTCTTGTGCTATCATGTTTAGATCCTGTGAGCTGCCTATCATGATCAAGATCATCTATTTGTAATGCTACATGTTGTGTTTGTTGGGATCCGATGAATATGGAATACTATGTCAAGTTGATTGTTGATCTATCATATATGTGTTGTTTATGTTCTTGCATGCTCTCCGTTGCTAGTAGGCTGGCCAAGTTGATACTTGTAACTCCAAGAGGGAGTATTTATGCTCGATAGTGGGTTCATGCCTCCATTGAATCTGGACAGTGACAGAAAGTTCTAAGGTTATGGATGTGTCGTTGCCACTAGGGATAATACATCAATGCTTTGTCTAAGGATATTTGTGTTGATTACATTACGCACACTACTTAATGCAATTGTCTGTTGTTTGCAACTTAATACTGGAAGGGGTGCGGATGCTAACCCGAAGGTGGACTTTTTAGGCATAGATGCATGCTGGATAGCGGTCTATGTTCTTTGTCGTAATGCCCTAAGTAAATCTCATAGTAGTCATCATGATATGTATGTGCATTGTTATGCCCTCTCTATTTGTCAATTGCCCAACCGTAATTTGTTCACCCAACATGCTATTTATCTTATTGGAGAGACACCACTAGTGAACTGGACCCGGTCCATTCTTTTACATCTGAAATACAATCTACTGCAATCTCTCTGTTGTTCTTCGCAAACAAACATCATTCTCCACACCATACGTTTAATCCTTTGTTTACAGCAAGCCGGTGAGATTGACAACCTCACTGTTAAGTTGGGGCAAAGTATTTTGATTGTGTTGTCCAGGTTCCACGTTGGCGCCGGAATCCCTGGTGTTGCGCTGCGCTACACTCCTCCACCAACAACCTTCACGTGGCCTTCATCTCCTACGGTTCGATAACCTTGGTTTCTTTACGAGGGAAAACTTCTTGTGCGCATCACACCTTCCTCTTGGGGTTCCCAACGGACGTGTGCATCACGCGCCATCAAGACTGTTTTCGGCGCGTTGCCGGGAGATCAAGACACGCTGGGAGTCTCTCACATCCAATCTCTTTACTTTGTTTATTGTCTTGCTTTACTTTATTTTCTGTCTTGTTTGCTTTCTTTATATCAAAAATACAAAAAAATTAGTTACTTGTTTTACTTTACTTAATTTAGTTTGCTTACTTGTTTTTATTACTGTTAAAATGAATACTCCTGAGAACACTAAGTTGTGTGATTTCACTAGCACCAATAATAATGATTTTATATGCACTCCTATTGCTACCTGCTACAGCAGAATTTTATGAAATTAAACCTGCTTTACTAAATCTTGTTATCGAGAGCAATTTTTTGTTAGTACCTGATGATGCTGCTGCCCATCTTAATAATTTTGTTGAACTTTGTGAAATACAAAAGTATAAGGATGTAGATGGAGACATTATAAAACTGAAATTGTTTCCTTTCTCCTTAAGAGGAAGAGCTAAAGATTGGTTGCTATCTTTGCCTAAGAATAGTATTGATTCATGGACTAAATGTAAAGATGCTTTCATTGGTAGATATTATCCTCCTGCTAAAATTATATCTTTGAGAAGTAGCATTATGAATTTTAAGCAATTGGATAATGAACATGTTGCCCAAGCATGGGAAAGAATGAAATCTTTGGTGAAGAATTGCCCTACCCATGGACTAACTACTTGGATGATCATCCAAACCTTCTATGCAGGATTAAATTTTTCTTCGAGGAACCTATTGGATTCAGCTGTTGGAGGTACTTTTATGTCCATCACTTTGGGTGCTGCAACAAAGCTTCTTGATGATATGATGATCAATTACTCTGAATGGCACACTGAAAGGACTCCACAAGGTAAGAAGGTAAATTCTGTTGAAGAAACCTCCTCCTTGAGTGATAAGATTGATGTTATTATGTCTATGCTTGTTAATGGTAGATCTAATGTTGATCCTAATAATGTTCCTTTAGCTTCATTGGTTGCTCAAGAAGAGCATGTTGATGTGAACTTCATTAAAAGTAATAATTTCAACAACAATGCTTATAGGAATAATTTTGGTAACAACTATAGGTCATATCCTTCTAATAATGGTAATGGTTATGGTAATTCTTATGGTAAGTCTTACAACAATAGTAGGAGTGTACCCTCTGGTCTTGAAGTCATGCTTAAAAAATTCATTAGTACACAAACTGCTTTCAACAAATATGTTGAAGAAAAGCTTGGTAAAATTGATGTTCTTGCTTCTAAGGTTGATAGTCTTGCTGCTGATGTTGATCTTTTAAAATTGAAAGTTATGCCTAATGAAGATAAAGATATTAAGTCATTTGCTACAGCAAACGCCATACAAGTTCGAATTAATAACAATATTAGATTGATGGCTGAATTGCATGCTAGGTGGGAAAGAAAAGAAACACTTGCTAAAGAGAATAATGTAGCTAAAGTTTGGACTATTACCACCACTAGTAATGTTAATGCTTCACATGTTGCTAAACCTCCTACTATCAATGGTAAAATAATTGGTGTTGGCAATGTTTCTACTCCTAGTACAAAGCGTGCAAAATTGCCTGAAACTGCTGAAACTGTTTGTGATAAAAGTGCTGAAATTTTCAGAATATTGGGGACAATGATCCCATTGCTTTAGATCATAATGGTTTAGATTTTGATAATTGTCATATCTCTGAAGTTATTAAGTTCTTGCAAAAACTTGCTAGAAGTTCTAATGCTAGTGCTATAAATTTGGCCTTTACAAAACATATTACAAATGCTCTCATTAAAGCTAGAGAAGAGAAATTAAAACTTGAAACTTCTATTCCTAGGAAGTTGGAAGATGGTTGGGAGCCCATCATTAAAATGAAGGTCAATGATTTTGATTGTAATGCTTTATGTGATCTTGGTGCAAGTATTTCTGTTATGCCTAAGACACTCTATGATATGATTGACTTGCCACCATTGAAAAATTGTTATTTGGATGTTAATCTTGCTGATAATTCTATAAAGAAACCTTTGGGGATGATTGATAATGTTCACATTACGGTTAACAATAACCTTGTCCCCGTTGATTTTGTTGTCTTGGATATTGAATGCAATGCATCTTGTCCTATTATTTTGGGAAGACCCTTTCTTCGAACTGTTGGTGCTATTATTGATATGAAAGAAGGAAATATTAAGTATCAATTCCCTCTCAAGAAAGGTATGGAACACTTCCCTAGAAAGAGAATGAAGTTGCCTTTTGATTCTATTATTAGAACAAATTATGATGTTGATGCTCCATCTCTTGATGTTACTTGATTTACACTTTTCTGGTAAAGGCGTTAAAGAAAAGCACTTCTTGGGAGATAACCCATGTTTTTATTTTGCTACTGTTTTGTTGTGTCTTGGAAGTTGTTACTACTGTAGCAACCTCTCCTTATCATGTTGTTGTGCCAAGTAAAGTCTTTGATAGTAAAGTTGATACTAGATTTGGATTCTGCGCAGAAACAGATTTTTACCTGTCACGAATTTGAGTATATCTCTCTGTAGGAAACTCGTAAAATGCTGAAAAATTCATGCGTGATCCTCAGATATGTACGCAACTTTCATTCAAATTGAGCGTTTTCATCTGAGCCTGTTAAGTGCCTCGAAAAAATTCGTCTTTACGGACTGTTCTGTTTTGACAGATTCTGCCTTTTATTTCGCATTGCCTCTTTTACTATGTTGAGTGGATTTCTTTGTCCCATTAACTTTCAGTAGCCTTGGGTAATGTCCAGAAGTGTTGGGAATTATTGTGTCCTCTCTGAACATGTGAATTTTGGATTATGCACTAACCCTCTAATGAGATTGTTTTGAGTTTGGTGTGGAGGAAGTTTTCAAGGGTAAGAGAGGAGGATGATATAATATGATCAAGAAGAGTGAAAAGTCTAAGCTTGGGGATGCCCCGTGGTTCATCCCTGCATATTTCAAGAAGACCCAAGCATCAAAGCTTGGGGATGGCCAAGGCATCCCCTTCTTCATCGACAACTTATCAGGTCACCTCTAGTGAAACTATATTTTTATTCCGTCACATCTTATGTTCTTTACTTGGAGCGTCTGTTTGTTTTTGTTTTTGTTTTTGTTTGAATAAATTCGGATCCTAGCAATCCTTGTGTGGGAGAAAGACACGCTCCGCTGTTTCATATGAACACTGGTGTTCTTAGCTTTACTTTAATGTTCATGGCGAAGGTTGAAAGTCGCTTCATTTATTGCTATTTGGTTGGAAACAGAAAATGCTTCATGTGGTAATTGGTATGTGGTCTTGAATAATTTGATACTTGGCAATTTTTTTGAGCTCTCATAGATCATGTTTAAGCTTTTGCATCATGTAGTTTAAACCTATTAGTGGAGAACTACCGTAGAGCTTGTTGAAATTTGGATTGCATGATTGGTCTCTCTAAAAGTCTAGATATTTTCTGGTAAAAGTGTTTGAGCAACAAGGAGACAGTGTAGAGTCTTATAATGCTTGCAATATGTTCTTATGTAAGTTTTTTGTACCGGTTCATACTTGTGTTTGCTTCAAACAACCTTGCTAGCCAAAGCCTTGTACTGAGAGGGAATGCTTCTCGTGCATCCAAAACCTTGAGCCAAAACCCATGCCATTTGTGTCCACCATATCTACCTACTACGTGGTATTTTTCTGCCATTCCAAAGTAAATTGCTTGCGTGCTACCTTTAAAATTTCATTCCTTGTCTTTGCAATACATAGCTCATGGGAAAATAGCTTAAAAACTAGTGTGGTATTGAATATGTCGCTTATGTATCTTATTTCTTATAAGTTGCTTGTTGAGCGGTAACCATGTTCTGGGGACGCCATCAACTGTTACACCTTTGTTGAATATCATGTGAGTTGCTATGCATGTTCGTCTTGTCTGAAGTAAGGGAGATTTGTCATGATTAAATGGTTTGAGTATGCATATTGTTAGAAGAACATTGGGCCGCCAACCAAAGCCATGTATCATGGTGGAAGTTTCAGCTTGGACATTAATCCTCAATCTCTTATGAGAATATTATCGTTGTTGAATGCTTAAGCATTAAAGAGGAGTCCATTATCTGTTTTCTATGTTGTCCCGGTATGGATGTCCTTAAGTTGAGATCTATCAAAACTAAGAAATCAAATGCGATCTATCTCCTTGGACCTTTGTACATGTGGCATAGAGGTACCCCTTTGTGACACTTGGTTGAAACATATGTAATGCAATGATAATCCATGGAAATCCGAGCTAATTAGGACAAGGTGCAAGCACTATTGGTATTCGATGCATGAGGCTTGCAACTTATAGGATGTTTTATGCATAACACATATGAATTATTACTACCGTTGACAAAATTGTTTCCATGTTTTCAAAATAAAAAGCTCTAGCACATGAGTAATCCATGCTTCCCTCTGCGAAGGGCCTTTCTTTTACTTTATGTTGAGTCAGTTTACCTACTTCTTTCTATCTTAGAAGCAAACACTTGTGTCAACTGTGTGCATTGATTCTTACATACTTGCTTATTTGCATTCATCATATTACTTTGTGTTGACAATTATCCATGAGATATACATGTTGAAGTTGAAAGCAACTGCTGAAACTTATATCTTCCTTTGTGTTGCTTCAAAACCTTCTATTAAGAATCTATTGCTTTATGAGTTAACTCTTATGCAAGACTTATTGATGCTTGTCTTGAAACTACTATTCATGAAAAGTCTTTGCTATATGATTCAGTTGTTTAGTCATTATCTTTACCATTGCTTTGAATCACTTCATTCATCTCATATGCTTTACAATAGTATTGATCAAGATTATGATAGTAGCATGTCACTTCAGAAATTATCCTTGTTATCGTTTACCTACTCGAGGGCGAGTAGGAACTAAGCTTGGGATGCTTGATACGTCTCAAACGTATCTACAATTTCTTATGTTCCATGCTAGTTATATGACAATACTCACATGTTTTATATACACTTTACATCATTTTGACGCATTTTCCGGCACTGACCTATTAACAAGATGCCGAAGCGCCAGTTCCTGTTTTCTACTGTTTTTTGTTTCAGAAATCCTACACAGGAATATTCTCGAAATTGGACGAAACAAAAGCCCACGATCTTATTTTGCACGGAGCCTTCCAGAAGTCCGAAGAGGAGACGAAGAGGGCGACGAGGCGGCCACACCCTAGGGGGCGCGGCCCCACCTCGGGCGCGCCGCCCTATGGGGTGGTCCCCTCGGCGTCCCCGACTCTGCCCTTCGCCTAAATAATCTCTCCGTCGCGAAAACCCTATCACCGAGAGCCACGATACGAGAAAGTTCTGTGACGCCGCCGCCGCCAATCCCATCTCGGGGATTTAGGAAATCGCCTCTGGCACCCTGGAGAGGGGAATCATCACCGGAGGACTCTACATCATCATGCCCGCCTCTGGATTGATGCGTGAGTAGTTCATCCTTGGACTATAGGTCCATAGCAGTAGCTAGATGGTTGTCATATATGTTGTGTTTGTTGGGATCCGATGAATATGGAATACTATGTCAAGTTGATTGTTGATCTATCATATATGTGTTGTTTATGTTCTTGCATGCTCTCCGTTGCTAGTAGAGGCTCTGGCCAAGTTGATACTTGTAACTCCAAGAGGGAGTATTTATGCTCGATAGTGGGTTCATGCCTCCATTGAATTGGGACAGTGACAGAAAGTTCTAAGGTTGTGGATGTGCTGTTGCCACTAGGGATAAAACATCAATGCTTTGTCTAAGGATATTTGTGTTGATTACATTACGCACGGTACTTAATGCAATTGTCTGTTGTTTGCAACTTAATACTGGAAGGGGTGCGGATGCTAACCCGAAGGTGGACTTTTTAGGCATAGATGCATGTTGGATAGCGGTCTATGTTCTTTGTCGTAATGCCTAAGTAAATCTCATAGTAGTCATCATGATATGTATGTGCATTGTTATGCCCTCTCTATTTGTCAATTGCCCAACTGTAATTTATTCACCCAACATGTTATTTATCTTATTGGAGAGACTAGTGAACTGTGGACCCCGGTCCATTCTTTTATATCTGAAATACAATCTACTGCAATCTCTGTTCTCTGTTGTTCTTCGCAAACAAATATCATTCTCCACACCATACGTTTAATCCTTTGTTTTACGGCAAGCCGGTGAGATTGACCTCCTTTGTTAAGTTGGGGCAACGTATTTTGATTGTGTTGTGCGAGTTCCACGTTGGCGCCGGAATCCCTGATGTTGCGCCGCACTACACTCCTCCACCAACAACCTTCACGTGGCCTTCATCTCCTACTGGTTCGATAACCTTGGTTTCTTTCTGAGGGAAAACTTGCTGCTGTGCGCATCACACCTTCCTCTTGGGGTTCCCAACGGACGTGTGCATCACGCGCCATCACAATCGAAATCCTAGCATGGGATAAAGCCACAATATGTGGATCTAAGCATACACCTACCACCTGACAGAGCTTTCATCTTGTCACAAGTACGCTAGTGAAGAGACTTGGCCTTCTATCACCACGCCGCTGACCACTGTACCTCTCGTCAGCGGCATGGTCAGCCCTGCCCTTGGAATATACTTACGTTCCTGGTGTCATGATGATATTCTCCAGTACCGCTCCGTGATTGTAGCGACATGACCTGAGTGTGGACTTTGGGGGAAGGCACATAACAGTTGGCCATATGTTGGACCCTCATGCTGGTTCCACCAAAGTATTCCGGATCTTCATCCTTCGATCCTCTTTGGATAACTTGATGTACTTGGACATCACCGGCTTTAAGTATGCCGGTACCTCCATTCCGACATGACTATGCTGGTATTCCGGCTTCCCCAAGCCGGTTGACCTTTAATCCGTCAACACCACTTTTAATGATAAACAAGGTTATCTGACTTACCCATTTAGGCCGGTAGTTAGGCAGTTAACTTGTCCATTTGACCATACTCTTGACCTACCCGAAGCTGGTGTGGTCCTGTAGTGCTAGCTGAATGGCCGCGGCAAGTTCCCTACCAACACTATATCAACGTACCATGTTAGTTATCCTTGTTTCACTTTATGCCGACATGTACTTGCCAAGCCATTAGGAAACACCCTTGCCAAAAGCCAACATATCCGGCATACTTTTATGCCAGTGCCACAATTATTATGTGAAATGCCTATTTCGAACCTCATCCGGCTTACTCCGCGCCACACACGCGGAAGTTACGCATGTCAGAGACATGCGTCACTGTACATGACGCGTTTGCCGCCCGATCGGTCGCGTCGTCGCAGGCACTTGAGTAGTAATCCTTTCGTTAACCATCCACATTTAGTACGGGGGTTGAAATCCATGTGACCCATCACGTGGCTTCACTAATCGAGCTGTTGGGCTGCGTCAGACGCTTTTTTTTGTCCGCACAGACGCAACGGTTACTTTGTGTCCGTTTCCGTCAGGTCGCTAGCGATGCCATAAGGATCGCAAAAATATGCGTACAAGGGATGGTGTGGTCTCTTACCGGACAACCTTCGTGCCGGCCCACCACGCCCCTGGGGGATGAGACGAGCTCCAGGGCTGACGCCCCCTTCACATCCTCAAGGTTGGTCACATCCGTACCGTCCTTGCTCCACCCGCCGGACGGTCGGGCTCGCTGGTTGTCATGGTTGCCGTAACGTGTTCCCGCCTTCACAAAACAACTGTTTGCTCTGCTCCTAGTGGAAGGTTTGGTCCGCTGGCGGAACCTTGCTTGTAATTTGTGCCTTCTCGCGTTGCGAGACCTCTCCGAGCAGACGAGCATGCGTTGCAACATCGGGTACGTAGCCCGCTGGCCCTAGGTGTGAAGTTGTGTGCACTCTGTCGCGTTCCTACCGCGAGTATAGGAGTGTAGGATGGATATCGAACGAGAGGAAACATGTAGGGATCGTCCCAATAGGATGTACAAAAGTCTTTTTATGGGATATTTGATTAGAGGCTAACTAAATACTGAATGGTAGTCATTTTTTCGATAATTCAGGGTGGGCCATGGCCCACCTTGCCCACCCTTTAAGTCCGTCTCCCTTGTGAAGGAGTATATATTTAGGAGTAGAGCAGCTAGCCCAGCGACTATAAATTTCCCAAGCCCAATTTTAACTCAAGACTTCGTTAGCTTTATCTTTCAGCACTTTTTTCGCCAACTTCTCAGGATCAGCTGAGAACTTTTGAAGCAAGGCAGCAATCATTTATGTCCTTCATCTCCTTCAACAAAACTTCAACGAGCTATCGAGTCTCTTCAATATCTGATACTACCATCACAACTAGTTCTTTCTTCTTAGCCAGATCCACCTTAACATTCTTGGGTTTCAGACCACTTATCGGGTGACATTTTGGCAGTGAAAATTGCACGTACACATCACCAACAGTGGCGGACGGACCAGGAAATGAACTGGAGGGTGGGCACACTCCAGAAAAATTGCACTTTCCCATGCGCCATTTAAAATTGACCAAATGGGTAATGTAAATAGTCAATAAAGTGTCATAACATTATAATTCAATAAATATGTTCTAAATTTACAAGATATTTTATACAAAAAATGTACACTGCTACTAAACTTAGTGTTATCATATTATAGTCTTACAATTTTAGATTACTTAGATTCCTTAATTAACCACATAACATTATTTTCGGATATTAGTTCTCTCTTGTAGTGTTGTAATGTATATAATGCATAGTTTGCTTGTGCTAATTCACATCTATGTTGCAATAAAGTTTTCCTTCAACAATTTTTCACTATATGGTGTATTTATATACGTATGTATGTGTGTTCATGTATATATTAATATATCCACAAATACTATGATAGAGATCTATAAATCATACAATCAAATAAATATCTTAGTTGTGGTTCTGATTTATTATTAGGTACCTATACTCATAGAAATTTATAACCATTGAAATTTTTGTCTTGCAAGTTAGATTTCGTTGTTAGTTGACAACATGTGCTTTCTCTGCACATGGTATTGGAATTCTATATAGGATGTCTTGGAAAATAAACATCAACATGCCTTGAGGATGCGCATACAATTCCAAGTGATTTTTTAGCAGGTCGACAACAAATTAAGTGACAATTCTTGAAAAGCAAATACGCAAGCAACTTAACCAATTAGAGAATCTCCTCTACAAGAAAATTGGTGTCCAATGTGGGTCAACAATTGCGATATTCTTGGAAATGTCCATGGAGATGATCTCACTCAAGACTTCATTGGAGGTCATTCTTTGGTAATCTTAGTTTTGCCGAATGGAGTTCAACCTTTGTTCCTCATAGAGCAAGAGAGCGTTATAGAACTTTCTCTTGATCCACTTGTCGATGGTGTGTGAGGCACCAAGGTCTTGCATGCATGGCTAGGGCGGTCAGACGTCGCTACATGTCCTCAATTGACTCTCCTTCATTCATCATGAATCCATAGGCGATGGTGTTGACCTCATCAAATTTAGAATCTTGAATGATTGCATTGCCAACAAAGATAACGCATCGAGCTTGTCAAGCTTCCTATGCAGTCTTGCACATGCGGATGTGAGATTGGTCCTTGAGAGTGTCCGCCAAGTGTATCATGTGGAGAGCGATGTCATTTAGTTGATCGTCCACCACTTCACTCCTTGTAAGATTGTCTGGGTCATAAGGCTTGAAACCCTCTTTGATGACGCGCCATAACTCGGTTGAAGAGCTGTGAATGTGGGATTGCATTAAAAATGCCAATTTGCAAAGCTTGATGAATCTAAAGCGGGTGGTAGTACTTGTAAGACAATGTATGGCATAGGAATAGGGACACTCGTGGAATAGTTATTTGGTGGTGGCACCGCATGACTATCCCTCGGGCCTTACGTCCCAAACGTATCTATAATTTCTTATGTTCCATGCTACTTTTATGATGATACTCACATGTTTTATACACATTATATGTCGTTATTATGCATTTTCCGGCACTAACCTATTGACGAGATGCCGAAGAGCCGGTTGCTGTTTTCTGCTGTTTTTGGTTTCAGAAATCCTAGTAAGGAAATATTCTCGGAATTGGACGAAATCAACGCCCGGGTCCTATTTTTGCACGAAGCTTCCGAAGACCGGAGGGAGAAGTGGGGCCACGAGGCGGCACACACTAGGCGGCGCGGCTGGGCCTTGGCCGCGCCGGCCTGTTGTGTGGGGCCTCGTGTGACGACGACCTTCCGCCTACTTAAAGCCTCCGTCGTGAAACCCGATCGAGAGCCACGATACGGAAAACCTTCCAGAGACGCAGCCGCCGCCAATCCCATCTCGGGGGATTCAGGAGATCGCCTCCGGCCCGCCGGAGAGGGGAATCATCTCCGGAGGACTCTTCATCGCCATGATCGCCTCCGGATCGATGTGTGAGTAGTTCACCCCTGGACCATGGGTCCATAGCAGTAGCTAGATGGTCGTCTTCTCCTAATTGTGCTATCATGCTCAATCTTGTGAGCTGCCTATCATGATCAAGATCGTTTCTTTGTAATCCTACATGTTGTGTTTGTTGGGATCCGATGGATATTGAATACTATGTCAAGTTGATTATCAATCTATCATATATGTTGTTTATGTTCTTGCATGCTCTCCGTTGCTAGTAGAGGCTCTAGCCAAGTTGATACTTGTGACCCCAAGAGGGAGTATTTATGCTCGATAGTGGGTTCATGCCTCCATTAAATCTGGGACAGTGACAGAAAGTTCTAAGGTTGTGGATGTGCTGTTGCCACTAGGGATAAAACATCGATGCTTTGTCTAAGGATATTTGTGTTGATTACATTACGCACCATACTTAATGCAATTGTCTGTTGCTTGCAACTTAATACGGAAGGGGTTCGATGATAACCTGAAAGTGGACTTTTTAGGCATAGATGCATCTTTGGATGGCGGTCTATGTACTTTGTCGTAATGCCTGATTAAATCTCATAGTACTCATCATGATATATGTATGTGCATTGTTATGCCTTCTTTATTTGTCAATTTCCCAACTGTAATTTGTTCACCCAACATGCTATTTATCTTATGGGAGAGACACCGCTAGTGAACTGTGGACCCCGGTCTATTCTTTACATCTGAAATACAATCTACTGCAATACTTGTTCTTTATTGTTCTTCGCAAACAATCATCTTCCACACAATACGGTTAATCCTTTGTTCACAAGCCGGTGAGATTGACAACCTCACCGTTACGTTGGGGCAAAGTACTTTGGTTGTGTTGTGCAGGTTCCACGTTGGCGCCGGAATCCCGGTGTTGCGCCGCACTACACTTCGGCGCCATCAACCTTCAACGTGCTTCTTGGCTCCTCTGGTTCGATAAACCTTGGTTTCTTTCTGAGGGAAAACTTGCTCTGCATCACACCTTCCTCTTGGGGTTCCCAACGGACGTGTGTTAATTGCACGCATCAAGCTCTTTTTCTGGCGCCGTTGCCGGGGAAGACACGCTGCAAGGGGAGTCTCCACTTCCAATCTCTTTACTTTGTTTTTGTCTTGCTTTATTTTATTTACTACTTTGTTTGCTGCACTTAAACAAAACACACAAAAAATTAGTTGCTAGCTTTACTTTATTTACTGTCTTGTTCTCTATATCAAAAACACACAAAAAAATTAGTTACTAGCATTTAGTTTACTTTTGTTATCATGTCTAGCTCTGTACCTGTTACTTCTTCACCTGAGGAATTAGTTTTTACTTTTAAACAAGGGAATGAGGAGAGTTTTAAAGATGCTTGGTCTAGAATTTTTGATTCTTATCGTAAAGTTGAACCTCAAATGACACTAAGTCTGCTCCTTAGTAATTTTTATTTTGGGCTTATGATTCGCTATAGATATGCCTTGGATGCTGTAGTAGGAGGAGATTTCCTTCATTGCAATGGTGATCAAGCTTTTAATGCCATAAAAAATTTGGTTGCATCACATAGTTCAGCTAATAACTTTGATTCAACTCTTATTAGCATTTATAATAGATTAAACACTCTTGAGATAAGTGCATCTCGCTTGAAAGAAAATTATAGTTATGTTCGTAACCGTCTTGATCAAGTTTTAGTGAACTCTGAACCTTCAATGTGGGACCCTACTATTAAAGTTATTATTGGTGGTGAAACTTTTCATGCCTATTGTGATATTATGTCTGAATTTTGCCTTATGCCTAAGAGTATTTATGAATCTTTGACACTTTGGGGACTCGTTGAAGGAGGAGAAGGAATAACTCTTGTTGATAACTCTGTTATAATTCCTAAGGGAATAGCCGAGGGTGTGCATACAACCATTCTTGGAAGAACGGTATCCACTGACACTACAAGAAAAGTTCTGATAGACAACGTCTCAAAATCGTCCGCTAAGGGGTATTTTTCGTCGCCTATGGGCCTAACCCGACGATATGGGTTCTGTTGTGGAAACTGCGTCAGGCAAAGTCCTACGACGATTTTTTCGGTCCGTCGCGCTTGGGCGCCTTCCGCCACGGAAAATCGGACCGTTGCCCAAGTGTTTCCGGAGCCCGTTGACCGGTGACGTCATGCAAAGCGACACGTGCGACGCGAAACGGCGGCGTTATGAAACCCCGTGGTAGATGGTAGGCCCACACGAGGCTGCCACGTCTTAAGCGGCCGGCCCATTAAGTTTGCGGGCCGGGCCACGACTTAGTTTGACCGGTCAACTATATAGTGGGCTGGTCCATTAGTTACGTGGGCGGGCCTAACCTCTAAGGTTGACTGGTCAAAACATTAATGGGCCGGCCCACTAAGCATGGGCGGGCCGAATGCACTCGTTTGACCGGTCAACAGGCAAAAGGGCCGGCCCACAAGACATGCGGGACCCACTTTCCTGTTATCGGGCCGGCCCATTTACCAAGTGGGGTCCACCTTAAAGCAGGTGGGCTGGCCCAAGAAGATATTGGGCCGGCCCAATTAGCATGTGGGTCCCACTTTCCTGCTATCGGGTCGGCCCACTTAGTACGTGGGGTCCACATTAGATCAAATGGGCTGGCCCAACAAGCAAGTGGGCGGGCCAAAAGCACAGGAGGGTCCCACTTTCTGTTTAAGGTCGGCCCATTTAGTACGAGGGTCCACCATATAGCAAGTGGGCCGGCCCAACAAGATAGTGGGCGGGCCAAAACCATAGGTGGGTCCCACTTTCCAGTTAAAGGGCCGGCCCATTTAGTATGTGGGGTCCACCATATAGCAAATGGGCCGGCCCAACAAGATAGTGGCCGGGCCAAAAGCACAGGTGGGTCCCACTTCCTGTTAAAGGCCGGCCCATTTAGTATGTGGGGTCCACCATATAGCAAGTGGGCCGGGCCAAAAACACAGTGGGTCCCACATTCCTGTTAAAGGGCCGGCCCATTTAGTATGTGGGGTCCACCATATAGCAAGTGGGCCGGCCCAACATGCTAGTGGGCGGGCCAAAAACACAGGTGGGTCCCACTTTCCGTTAAAGGCCGGCCCATTTAGTATGTGGGGTCCACCATATAGCAAGTGGGCCGGCCCAAAAACAGTGGGTCCCACTTTTAAAGGGCCGGCCCATTTAGTATGTGGGGTCCACCACAAAAGCAATTGGGCTGGCCCAACTAGTTAGTGGGCCGGCCCGGTGGTGGGTGGGGTCCACTTAAAGCAAGTGGGCGGCCCAATTAGTGTGGGGTCCACGTAAATCAAGTGGGCTGGCCCAATAAGTAAGTGGGCCAGCCCGTTTAGTTGCTGTTTATATGCCGACATAATAGGCGCTTTAGGATTTTGCGGGCACATATGTGATTTCGCTTAATTGGGCCGTTTAAGGGATGGGAATTCGTGATTTAGATACTGAGAATATTTACGCAGCATTGATTTCTGTCGGATAGCCTCACTTACCACAAGCACCAAAGAAAAAATGCGCGAAAGAACTATAAAAACTAACTAAATATTACATCAGCTGCAAGGCTTTGAAAAAATATTACAGAACCCAGATAAATTGAATGGTAATTAAACCTAGCAATACAATGAAGCGATCCGGCAATCTTTTAAGTTGTCCATGCAGCACCTATATCTGAAACAAAGACATTACAAGTTAAGACAACAACAATGGAAAGGCAAAGACACTACAATATTGTTTGCCAAAGAATTTGGAACTCATCATTTCGTCGTTATAACAAGATCATTGTAATGCGCACAATAAGCAAACAAAGAGTGCATGTCGCATACCAACAGCCAATATAACAGAGCATGTTAGAATGAAACAGCAGACTTACTACTGTCGAGTCCCATGCAAACCAACATGTTCAGGGAGTACAAAATTGGCATGAACAACATAGTAGCAGGCTATAAATTTTGTAACAATGACTGAGCAAGATGAAGTTATGATGGCTACATCTACAGAGCAGGGAATGTAAACCAAAAATAGAAGTTACGATGGCAAAAGCTAAAGAGGAGGGAATGTGAACCAACATGTGCCAAGTGCAATTACTTCATTTTGGCCGTGAACTAAATAATACTCCTGAACTTATAGTGAAGGGGATGCAAATCAAGATGTTTCGGGATATAAACTTGTAATGAGCAACACATAGAGGATAGTTAATGCTGGAGCTTAGGATGGACCAGATACAGAATATAGTGGGATCACCTGTGAACTTGTATAAGAGGGAATGCAAACCAATATGTTCAGCATTCCATATGTGAGCGTCATGCCAAGTCAGAGAAACAAGTCAATAAAGCAACTTTTGAAGAACAAGATGGCACGCAAAATTATTATCTAGTAGTATGACAAGTTTATTTGTACTACAGGCTAGATAGCAGAGTGATAGCATGCCAAACTAAGTCCTTACTTTGTTAGCTTACAATGAAGTAGATACAAAACAATGGCATCACCTGTAGTATAGGGAATGCAAGCCAACATGTTCATGGAGTAAAAAATTGGCACAAACAACATAGTAGCAGGCCATAATTTTTGTAACAACGATTGAGCAAGATAAAGTTATGATGGCTAGATCTACAGAGCAGGGAATGTAAACCAAATATAGAAGTTACGATGCCAAAAGCTATAGAGCAGGGAATGCGAACCAACATGTGCAATTACTTAAAATTGGCCATGAACTAAATAATAGCAGGATGTTACTATAATACCTATAATTTTTGTAACAACGACTGAGCAAGATAGAAGTTATGATGGCTACATCTACAGAGCAGGGAATGCAAACCAAAATGTTCAATCGCTTAAAGTTAGCAATGAACTAGAAAATAGCAAGGTGTTACGGTCATAGCTAGGAATGAACTAAAAGAGCTTCAGACAAACAAGCATCTGAACCCAGAACATGGCGCTAAAACAAGGGACTTACATTAGGAGAAGCACTCTGTGGGAGTCACAGCAGATCTTCCTGGGGTTGATAGATCCGGTGATGAAGTACGCTACATGTGCTACTTGGGGTTGGAGAGACGGCCATTACACTTCATGGTTACTCATCTCATCTGCAAAAACGTAACGGCGCGTCGTTAGCACAAACAGGTTCCCCCAAGATTAAACAAGAACTTGCAGGCAAGCAATAGAAAAGCGACAGTAGAAGAGTTTAGATCATACACGGCGCCGGTGAAGCAGATCCGGTTCATGCACAGCGGTGTCGGTGAGCAAGATCCGATGCGGTGGAAGACGGATCCGGCGAAGCGGCTCAGGTGAAGCGACTGCGGTAGACTGCTGGATGAGCATATGGTTTCGAGGTACGGCGGGGATGATCCGGTCCGGTTGATGACGGCGTCGATGAAGCGGCTCCGGCAGGCAGCCGGATGACGAGGATCGCGAGGGCTCGGGTAGGCCAGGGAAGTCCGGCGGGGATGTTCCGGTGCGGTGGTCGTGGAGGTGGGAGAGAGGGACTTGGGAAGTTCCGGTGGGTGGTCTGAGGGAAATGAATTTTTTCTGGGAGGGTTTCCGGGCTAGGGAGGTGGTGATCCAAAAAATGACGGGCATACCCCCCCACCAACCGACCTTGCTGTCATCTCCACAGGGGTAGAATGGGAATGAAGCGTGTGAAATTTTTGTATTTTGTGGGCGGGAAGTTTTGCCGCTATGAGATTTTGAATTTGGCTAAGGTCCAACTATAATGATAAAAAATGTGAGACCGTACTAGTACCTCTGTTCAAGGCCGAGTGCAAAATCAAATCATCATCACATTAAATACCGGTTACTACCATGATCATCATCTATCTCTGAAATTGGCTCATCCGCTAGATCTTGCAAATTATAATGATAAAAAATTGTGAGACCGTACTAGTATTTCAGTTCAAGGCCGAGTGCAACATCAAAACATCATCACGTTGAAAATTTGTTACCATGATCATGATCTATCTCTGAAATTGGTGCATCCGTTGCAAAGTATAATGCTAAAATTTTGAGTGACCGTACTAGTACTTCTGTTCAAGCCCGAGTGCAACATCAAATCATCATCATGTTGAAAATTTGTTACCATGATCATGATCTATGTCTGAATTTGGCGCATCTGCTAAATGTTGCAAAGTATAATGATTAAAAAAATTGTGAGACCGTACTAGTACTTATGTTCAAGGTCGAGTGCAACATCAAATCATCATCACGTTGACGATTTTTTCTGTTACCATGATCATTATCTATCTATAAGAGCATCTCCACCGGCACAGCATCCTCTATTTGGGGACGCTGCTCCCACACCGGCGGCCCCAAAACGGCAGCCCCGATAGATTTTAAAATTTAAATTGACATCTAAAAACCCAAATTCATACGAAATTTATACCAAAGTAGCTCGAATTTAAACATAACTAAACATAAACTTAATCCTGGTCTACTGGCCGTCGGTAGGGGCGCTCGACGGCCCTGCCTCGTCGTTGTTCTTCGCCATTGCCGCCTGCTTCCGTGCCCGCTTCTCCTCCGTTGCTTCGCGCATCTGGCGGTGGAGCATGGCGGCCGGCGTCGCAGGGGCTTGCCGGCGGCGCTGTCCCCGCGCTTCCAGCCTTTCCCGAGAAGCTTCGATCTCTGCGCGCCTCGCCTGCTGGCGAGCGAACGCGTCGTAGTGGCGATGAGCGTTGAGCTCTGCGAGCTTCTGTCGCTCCGCCTCCATGAGGCGGCGTCCCGCCTCCTCCGTGGCCGCTCGCTGGCGCGATATCTCGAGGACGTGCTCGAGGTTCGCGTCGTTGACGAACTCGCGCTCCTCCTCCCTCAACCGCTGGTATCGTTGTGCGTTCAGCGACGCGAGGATCGCCGCCTGCTCCGGGTCGGCGGGGGCCTGCGGCGGCTCGCCCGACTGCGCTGCCTCCTCGCCACCTCTGCTTCCGCTTCTGCTACGTAGACATCATGCCACGACTCGAACCGTGGGTCCTCGTCCTCGTCGGAGCTGTGCTCGTCGTCGGCTGCGGCTGTGGCTGCGGCTGCGGTGGTGCTGGAGGCAGCGCGCGGCCGTTGAGGCCAACCATCGAGTAGGTGGTCTTCAGACGGCGGGCATCTTGATGTGGAGAGTAGAGAATGGAGCGGCGGTGGTGGACGGCGTACGTCCTATCTAGCGGTAGCAACTGCCCACATTTAAGGCGACTGGACGCCGCATGGCCAGTCGCTGCCCTCGTGGCCAGTCGCTGCCTCGGTTTCCGCGCCATTAGGGCATGTACATTGATTTAGACGGATGTTGTCTGTAATACTACTCCATGTCATCTACGGAGTATAGACAATGCTATAGACAGTGTATACAATAGTCTATCTGTAAGTTATCTAGTATTTTTAGTCATAGCTATATATGAGTATAAGTTATAGACACCCTTCATACAACAACAAAAATGGTGTCTGTAAGCTGTCTGTAAGAAGCCTACAGACTGTCTGTAACTTTAGACCATGCACTATGTGTATCAAAAGCGAACCAAAACGTCCATTGAATCGGTTCCGCACATAACAGAGCATCGATGCATAGGTTCTGACAGGAAAAGCGAACCAACAATTTGGTTCGACTCATCTGTGATGGAAATTGATAATTTAATGTGCATGGCTTGGTGAAGTGGGCCACTTGCTTTAGGATAAGTAAAATATGCATGTCATATTTCTGCTGGGTCCCACTTGTACTGCTTGATCCGGTTTCTTTGAATCGGCACCACATAGTCCTTCTCTCTCCTCATTCTTTTTCCTCCACATCACCAAAATCACATACGAGTACTATAACTACCTCTTACATGACCTTAAACGCCGACGACCAACCTTTCCGCGTCGCGGCCGATGCGAACCGTCGCGTCCTCTCGCGGACAAGGCGCCCCCACCAGAGAAAACCGTCGTTCCGCAAAGGCAACCGGGGTGCCCGATTCGCGCCCTTGTCAAAGGGGCCGGCATGGGATGCCGGCGATTCTATTGGGCTCGACAAATGGCCGGCGCCGTTTGGAGCGCACCGGTGCGAGCCCTAAATCGACGCAGGCCCCCAAATCGCTATCGGGGCCGCCGGTGGAGATGCACTGAATTTGGGGCATCCGCTAAATCTTGCAAAGTATAATGATAAAAAATTGTGAGACCATACTAGTAGTTCTGTTTAAGGCCGAGTGCAAGATCAAATAATCATTACATTGAAAATTTGTTACAATGATTGCAAACTATAGCAATAACAGGAAAAAAGCTCAAGATCAAATAATCATTACATTGAAAATTTGTTACAATTATTGCAAACTATAGCAATAACAGGAAAAAAGCTCAAGTGTTACAATAACAGGAAAAATTCTCAAATACCACAACAAGTCGAAATAACTCAAATGATACAAGCCATACAAATGGCATCATCGGCAAAACTGCATTTCTTTTAGGTAGAATTCATCGGAGTGCAAGTAACAGCTGGCTTTCCATTAGATCTGCAGAGTAGATTATTAAGGATCTGCTCAATCCAAGCTTGCCTATTTTTCAATTCATGTATCTCATTGACTGTTATGTCGATTTTTGAATCTCTTTCATCTCTTTGCTGCTGCATTATATCAATTGATTCGTGTGCAAAGGCAGCGATTGTTTGCGCTGGAATGGCTGGGACAGTAGATATCATCTGACTATCAGATGAATTGGCATTGTCATGGCTGTGCTGTGGAAAGACCTGGACACTTGATGTACATGCCCTGCCATCTGCCTTCCTTGCTCTATTCAGGGGCTGAAAACAAGACAGTGCAAGTTACAGAACCATACAATTTGAGAAAACAACCATATTAGTTGTCACAGATTTTTGCAAAGCATCAAAACAGATGGCAGATTTTCAAAAATCATAAGGCATAATATAACAAAGCAAGCTATCAACCCCATTGCAACAGGCAGAGCAACCGGATGGCAAATATGAACAAAATAAATCAAGTAACTAGACAGTCTGTGCCTAATAAAATAAGCCAGGAAACTGCATAACAGAAGTCTGTCAATTAAAATTGACACTTGGAAGGGGTGCTTCAGATCCCTTAAGTTCCACAAAAGTGGTCATGTGGACAAAACTAGCCAGACATTGTGCAGTTGGAGAATCTCCAACCCCCTAAATTTCATTATTTTCATCATCGGCCAGCCATGGGAATGCCTCAGATAAACGAGAAATATATCCATTTGGTGCCAAATATAAACGAGCAGGACCAATTAAGACAGATTAGACAGCAACCATTCTGGGATTCATATAAACTGACATATTATTTCAATGTTTAACCCATGAGCCCAATATAAGGGAAGGAGAAACAAACAAATGAACCATTTTGTGCCTAAAAATAAAAGATGGGTCAGCCAAAAAGAAACAACATATCTTATTTATGATACCCACTGAAGGTGGATTTCCTACTACAGAAGGTGGCATTGGATTAATCAACAGTGAAATCAGAAAAAAATCTTACAAAAAACAAATATGCTCATTATATCCCACAACAAGCATGCCAGAAAGTGCCAAGGTTTATATGTTTTAATCATCAGTCAACTCAATGAATCAAGGACTAATAACCAATTGAATCATCATCTGACTCATATTCACCAAGCAAAACATTCTTATCATGTATGGATGAAATCCAGAAGACATAACGGTATGAGGAAGTGCAAGAGCAATCAAACATTATGTGGCTGGAATAAAATGCCAGATCATTTAAGTTAAGCAGAACAATTAAATTGGTTTAATCATGATCAAACAAAAAAAGATTAGACAGGCAATAGAACAAGTTTGAGAAGCTAGCAGGAAAATGAACGAAGACGTGCAGTCATATAAATAGCATGATTTATTTCAAACCAGTTATCCTATCTATATGGAGAGTAAATGTGTTAAACACAAACTGGTTCCAGCATGATAAGCATATCAATACAAAAATGAAAGGTACTTACTGGATTATAGGGGTGATTCACTCCACGATTTGCTGTGTTCCATGTGATAGTGCAACATGAAATTACAGCAAAGAGTTAGGGTTGCAGCTCTTGAAGAACAAAAACAATGAAGAATTTAAATGTACCAGAGCAATGAGTTCACACATGTACTACAGGATGGCAAAAGGATAGCAGAAAGGAAATAGTAATTGGCATTTACCGTCATTGTTTACAACAAAACAGATGGAAATTATAATTTAAAACCTTGTGAACACAGAAGAGCACAGAATGGCGGAATATAAAACAACATTTTGCAACGAACAAAACAGACGGCGGCTATGGTCCCAGCACACAACCTGTCACCTGAGAATAAGAAAAGCAAACAAACATGTAGGTTTCCTAACAAAAATAGATGAATTACATAGCATGCAATTACTGTTCTAACATTAGGACGAACTAGATAGATATTATAGGGGTGTTTCTTGAGAGTTTATAGAGCAGGGAACGCTTTGCTAGTCTTAGTATGAACAAGATAAAAATTAATACTATTTTTTGCAACACACAGTACAATCATAGACGCTCACATGTACATGCATACACTCATCACTCACGCACACACACTCTACCCCTTCGAGCACATCCAGGAAAATGCATCCAAGAAACTGATCCGACGGGTATTGAGATTGACGAAGTCACCACTATCACCACAATGTCATCGGGAACGCCGCATCCCACACAAGAATATTCCTCCATTTTTGAGACACCAAAGCGTCAAATCTGGGGGTGCCACTGCCTCCTAACCATCCAACCACAGGTTGGTTCTCAGTGATTTGGTACTTGAAATGCACTACATGATATCTAATATGAAGTCGGTGTGAGGCTAACAAGCAGGGTGCGGCGGCGTTGCTTGACGTGAGTCGGTGTGATGCCATCACAAGATGAAGTGCATGGTCCATGTGATCTGGATTAGGGGATACTAGCATAATACCCGTGTGTTGCAACGGGTTAATAACGAAAGATCGCTCTCTCCAAAAATAGAATAAATGGAATATAATCACAATGTCTATGTCCAGGATGTGTGGCCACATGGTCCTCATTTTTCTTTACAATCTGTGGTACGTCAGTCTTATACAATGTGCATTATTTTTTGTCACCACAGAGACAACTCTGATGCTCGATCGACCGATCCGAGTTGATCAATCGACCGATCTAATTGACATGTTTGAACAAACGATCGAATAATTCATAGTATTTATTGAATGATACTCCGTCCGTGCCAAAAATAAGGCGTCTAAGGATTAGTTAAAAGTATGTTTTTAAAATTTGACCAAGTTTATACAAAAAAATATAAATATTTACAATACTAAATCATTATCAATAGATTCACCCTAAAGTATATTTTCTTAATATGTCAATTTGATATTGTAGATGTAAATATTTTTTAAAATATTTGGTCAAAGTTTGTAAGGTTTGACTTTTGACCAATCCTTAGACGCCTTACATTTTGGGATGGAGGGAGTATATCGTAAAAGGTGCCCTTTGATACGTCTCCAACGTATCGATAATTTCTTATGTTCCATGCTACATTATTGATGTTATCTACATGTTATATGCACATTATATGTCATATTTATGCATTTTCTGAACTAACCTATTAACAAGATGCCGAAGAGCTTCTTTTTTGCTGTTTTTGGTTTCAGAAATCCTAGTAAGGAAATATTCTCGGAATTGGACGAAATCAACGCCCAGGTCCTATTTTGCCACGAAGCTTCCAAGACCGAAGAGTCAACGAAGTGGGCCACAGGGTGGCCAAACCATAGGCGGCGCGGCCCCACCCTTGGCCGCGCCGACAGGGTGGGGCCCTGTGCCCCCTCGACTTGCCCTTTCGCCTACTTAAAGCCTCGTCGCGAAACCCCGGTCCGAGAGCCACGATACGGAAAACCTTCGAGAGACGCGGCCGCGCCAATCCCATCTCGGGGGATTCAGGAGATCGCCTCCGGCACCCTGCCGGAGAGGGGATTCATCTCCCGGAGGACTCTACGCCGCCATGGTCGCCCCGGAGTGATGAGTGAGTAGTTCACCCTTGGACTATGGGTCCATAGCAGTAGCTAGATGGTTGTCTTCTCCTCATTGTGCTTCATTGTTGGATCTTGTGAGCTGCCTAACATGATCAAGATCATCTATCTGTAATACTATATGTTGTGTTTGTCGGGATCCGATGGATAGAGAATACTATGCTATGGTAATTATCAATCTGATGTTTATGTGTTGTTTAAGATCTTGCATGCTCTCCGTTATTAGTAGAGGCTCTGGCCAAGTTAATGCTAGTAACTCCAAGAGGGAGTATTTATGCTCGATAGTGGGTTCATGCCTGCATTGAATCTGGGGAGTGACAGAAACCTCTAAGGTTGTGTTGTGCTGTTGCCACTAGGGATAAAACATTGATGCTATGTCCGAGGATGTAGTTATTGATTACATTACGCACCATACTTAATGCAATTGTCTGTTGTTTGCAACTTAATACTGGAGGGGGTTCGGATGATAACCTGAAGGTGGACTTTTTAGGCATAGATGCAGTTGGATGGCGGTCTATGTACTTTGTCGTAATGCCCAATTAAATCTCACTATATTTACCATGTCATGTATGTGCATCGCGGTGCCCTCTCTATTTGTCAATTGCCCGACTGTAATTTGTTCACCCAACATGCTTTTATCTTATGGGAGAGACACCTCTAGTGAACTGTGGACCCGGTCCAATTCTCTTTACTGAAATACAATCTACTGCAATACTTGTTTTACTGTTTTCTTGCAAACAATCATCTTCCACACAATACGGTTAATCCTTTGTTACAGCAAGCCGGTGAGATTGACAACCTCACTGTTTCGTTGGGGCAAAGTACTTTGGTTGTGTTGTGCAGGTTCCACGTTGGCGCCGGAATCCCTGGTGTTGCGCCGCATCACATTTCGCGACCATCAACCTTCAACGTGCTTCTTGGCTCCTCCTGGTTCGATAAACCTTGGTTTCTTTCTGAGGGAAAACTTGCCGCTGTGCGCATCATACCTTCCTCTTGGGGTTCCCAACGGACGTGTACATCTACGCGCATCAAGCAGCTTTTTCGCGCTGGGGGAGATCAAGACACGCTGCAAGGGGAGTCTCCACTTCTCAATCTCTTTACTTTGTTTTTGTCTTGCTTTATTTTATTTACTACTTTGTTTGCTGCACTTAAACAAAACACAAAAAATTAGTTGCTAGTTTTACTTTATTTACTGTCTTGTTTGCTATATCAAAAACACAAAAAAAATTAGTTACTTGTTTTACTTTACTTAATATCATGCATGTTTTTATTTCACTAGTTAAGCATAATGGAAAACAACAAAAATATGAGAGATCTTTATGAACTTTATCTTGAATTAGGACATGATGTGTTTGAAGAGAGAATTAAAAAACCCATGGAACTTTATATGCATGCTAATGGGAATGTTATTACTATGGATGCTTTGAACACCATTGTTGCTAATGCTATGGAAAATTCTAAGCTTGGGGAAGCTGGCTCTGATGAGCATGATCTTTTTAGTCCCCCAAGCATTGAGGAGAAAATTTTCTTTTATGATTACAATATGCCTCCTATATATGATGATAGCCACTTTGTTGAATTTGCTCCCACTATTACTAATAAAATTGATTATGCTTATGTGGAGAGTAATAATTTTATGCATGAGACTCATGATAAGAAAGCTTTATGTGATGGTTATATTGTTGAGTTTGCTCATGTTGCTACTGAAAGTTATTATGAGAGAGGAAAATATGGTTGTAGAAATTTTCATGTTACTAAAATGCCTCTCTATGTGCTGAAATTTTTGAAGCTACACTTGTTTTATCTTCCTATGCTTGTCACTTTGCTCTTCATGAACTTTTTATTTACAAGATTCCTATGCATAGGAAGCATGTTAGACTTAAATGTGTTTTGAATTTGCCTCTTGATGCTCTCTTTGCTTCAAATACTATTTCTTGCGAGTGCATCATTAAAACTGCTGAGCCCATCTTAATGGCTATAAAGAAAGAACTTCTTGGGAGATAACCCATGTGTTATTTTGCTACAGTATTTTGTTTTATATTTGAGTCTTGGAAGTTGTTTACTACTGTAGCAACCTCTCCTTATCATGTTTTTGTGCCAAGTAAAGTCTCTATAGTAAAGTAAGTACTAGATTTGGATTACTGCGCAGTTCCAGATTTCTTTGCTGTCACGAATCTGGGTCTACCTCTCTGTAGGTAACTCAGAAAATTATGCCAATTTACGTGCATGATCCTCAGATATGTACGCAACTTTCATTAGTTTTGAGTTTTTCCATTTGAGCAAGTATGGTGCCATTTTAAAATTCGTCTTTACGAACTGTTCTGTTTTGACAGATTCTGCATTTTATTTCGCATTGCCTCTTTTGCTATGTTGGATGAATTTCTTTGATCCATTAATGTCCAGTAGCTTTATGCAATGTCCAGAAGTGTAAAGAATGATTGTGTCACCTCTGAACATGTACATTTTTATTATGCACTAACTCTCTAATGAGTTTGCTTGAAGTTTGGTGTGAAGGAAGTTTTCAAGGATCAAGAGAGGAGTATGATATACTATGATCAAGAGGAGTGAAAGCTCTAAGCTTGGGGATGCCCGGTGGTTCACCCCTGCATATTCTAAGAAGACTCAAGCGTCTAAGCTTGGGGATGCCCAAGGCATCCCCTTCTTCATCGACAACATCATCAGGTTCCTCCCCTGAAACTATATTTTTATTCCGTCACATCTTATGCACTTTGCTTGGAGCGTCGGTTTGTTTTTGTTTTTTGTTTTGTTTGAATAAAGTTGGATCCTAGCATTCACTTTGTGGGAGAGAGACACGCTCCGCTGTTGCATATGGACAAATATGTCCTTAGGTGTTACTCATAATATTCATGGCGAAGTTTCTTCTTCGTTAAATTGTTATATGGTTGGAATTGGAAAATGCTACATGTAGTAATTGCTAAAATGTCTTTGGTAATGTGATACTTGGCAATTGTTGTGCTCATGTTTAAGCTCTTGCATCATATACTTTGCACCCATTAATGAAGAAATACATAGAGCATGCTAAAATTTGGTTTGCATATTTGGTTTCTCTAGAGTCTAGATAATATCTAGTATTGAGTTTTGAACAACAAGGAAGACGGTGTAGAGTCTTATAATGTTTACAATATGTCTTTTATGTGAGTTTTGCTGCACCGTTCATCCTTGTGTTTGTTTCAAATAACCTTGCTAGCCTAAACCTTGTATCGAGAGGGAATACTTCTCATGCATCCAAAATCCTTGAGCCAACCACTATGCCATTTGTGTCCACCATATCTACCTACTACATGGTATTTTCCGCCATTCCAAAGTAAATTGCTTGAGTGCTACCTTTAAAATTCCATCATTCGCCTTTGCAATATATAGCTCATGGGACAAAAATAGCCTTAAAAACTATTGTGGTATTGAATATGTACTTATGCATTTTATCTCTTATTAAGTTGCTTGTTGTGCGATAACCATGCTTCTGGGGACGCCATCAACTATTCTTTGTTGAATATCATGTGAGTTGCTATGCATGTTCGTCTTGTCTGAAGTAAGGGAGATCTACCACCTTATGGTTAAGCATGCATATTGTTAGAGAAGAACATTGGGCCGCTAACTAAAGCCATGAATCATGGTGGAAGTTTCAGTTTTGGACACATATCCTCAATCTCCAGTGAGAATAATAATTGTTGTTACATGCTTATGCATTAAAGAGGAGTCCATTATCTGTTGTTCATGTTGTCCCGGTATGGGTGTCTAAGTTGAAGAATGATCAAAAGCGAGAAATCCAATGCGAACTTTCTCCTTAGACCCTTGTACAGGCGGCATGGAGGTACCCCATTGTGACACTTGGTTAAAACATGTGCATTGTGATGATCCGGTAGTCCAAGCTAATTAGGACAAGGTGCGGGCACTATTAGTATACTATGCATGAGGCTTGCAACTTGTAAGATATAATTTACATAACTCATATGCTTTATTACTACCGTTGACAAAATTGTTTCATGTTTTCAAAATAAAAGCTCTAGCACAAATATAGCAATCGATGCTTTCCTCTTTGAAGGACCATTCTTTTACTTTTATGTTGAGTCAGTTCACCTATCTCTCTCCACCTCAAGAAGCAAACACTTGTGTGAACTGTGCATTGATTCCTACATACTTGCATATTGCACTTGTTATATTACTCTATGTTGACAATATCCATGAGATATACATGTTACAAGTTGAAAGCAACCGCTGAAACTTAATCTTCCTATGTGTTGCTTCAATACCTTTACTTTGATTTATTGCTTTATGAGTTAACTCTTATGCAAGACTTATTGATGCTTGTCTTGAAGTACTATTCATGAAAAGTCTTTGCTTTATGATTCACTTGTTTACTCATGTCATTACCATTGTTTTGATCGCTGCATTCATTACATATGCTTTACAAATAGTATGATCAAGATTATGATGGCATGTCACTTCAGAAATTATCTTTGTTATCGTTTACCTGCTCGGGACGAGCAGAACTAAGCTTGGGGATGCTGATACGTCTCCAACGTATCGATAATTTCTTATGTTCCATGCTACATTATTGATGTTATCTACATGTTATATGCACATTATATGTCATATTTATGCATTTTCTGAACTAACCTATTAACAAGATGCCGAAGAGCCAGCTGTTTTCTGCTGTTTTTGGTTTCGAAATCCTAGTAAGGAAATATTCTCGAATTGGACGAAATCAACGCCCGGGGTCCTATTTTGCCACGAAGCTTCCAAGACCGAAGAGTCAACGAAGTGGGGCCACGGTGGCCAAACCATAGGGCGGCGCGGCCCCACCCTTGGCCGCGCCGACCTGTGGTGTGGGGCCCCTGTGCCCCCTCCTGACTTGCCCTTTCGCCTACTTAAAGCCTCCGTCGCGAAAACCCCGTACCGAGAGCCACGATACGGAAAACCTTCCGAGACGCCGCCGCCAATCCCATCTCGGGGATTCAGGAGATCGCCTCCGGCACCCTGAGAGGGGATTCATCTCCCGGAGGACTCTACGCCGCCATGGTCGCCTCCGGAGTGATGAGTGAGTAGTTCACCCTTGGACTATGGGTCCATAGCAGTAGCTAGATGGTTGTCTTCTCCTCATTGTGCTTCATTGTTGGATCTTGTGAGCTGCCTAACATGATCAAGATCATCTATCGTAATACTATATGTTGTGTTTGTCGGGATCCGATGGATAGAGAATACTATGCTATGGTAATTATCAATCTGATGTTTATGTGTTGTTTAAGATCTTGCATGCTCTCCGTTATTAGTAGAGGCTCTGGCCAAGTTAATGCTAGTAACTCCAAGAGGGAGTATTTATGCTCGATAGTGGGTTCATGCCTGCATTGAATCTGGGGGAGTGACAGAAACCTCTAAGGTTGTGTTGTGCTGTTGCCACTAGGGATAAAACATTGATGCTATGTCCGAGGATGTAGTTATTGATTACATTACGCACCATACTTAATGCAATTGTCTGTTGTTTGCAACTTAATACTGGAGGGGTTCGGATGATAACCTGAAGGTGGACTTTTTAGGCATAGATGCAGTTGGATGGCGGTCTATGTACTTTGTCGTAATGCCCAATTAAATCTCACTATATTTACCATGTCATGTATGTGCATCGCGGTGCCCTCTCTATTTGTCAATTGCCCGACTGTAATTTGTTCACCCAACATGCTTTTATCTTATGGGAGAGACACCTCTAGTGAACTGTGGACCCCGGTCCAATTCTCTTTCTGAAATACAATCTACTGCAATACTTGTTTTACTGTTTTCTTGCAAACAATCATCTTCCACACAATACGGTTAATCCTTTGTTACAGCAAGCCGGTGAGATTGACAACCTCACTGTTTCGTTGGGGCAAAGTACTTTGGTTGTGTTGTGCAGGTTCCACGTTGGCCGGAATCCCGGTGTTGCGCGCATCACATTTCGCGACCATCAACCTTCAACGTGCTTCTTGGCTCCTCCTGGTTCGATAAACCTTGGTTTCTTTCTGAGGAAAACTTGCCTGTGCGCATCATACCTTCCTCTTGGGGTTCCGGACGGAGTGTATAAAAGGTGCCCTTTCACACCATCTTTTTTTACAAAACACGGTACAATATAAATGCTCACTAAGTACATACACTCGCTTCTATGAACGCACAAATGCACATGCTACCTCTATGAACACCTTCGAGATACTTTGTCTGAGAAACTGATTCGTCGAGAACACACGTCGAAACGTGGCCCCAACTGAACAGATATTTCTCTTTACTAATCAGATATTTCTCTTTATTAATGAAACACCCACGCGTGAAACATGGTTTTTTAGCGAGAATGTCACTGCGCTCCTAAACATGTGGTTGATTCTTGTCACTAACCTCTTAAATGCTGCAGGGTCTGAAAGTTTTGTTTTTAAAGGATTTTTAGTTGCATAAGTGTTGAGATTTGTATGTCCTACGAATTTTAAATGGAAAATGCATGCACGTGCAAAAATTAGGAAAAGAAACCTAGAGTCATATAAGTTGTCACTGTATGTTTGCGAATGAAAGAAAAGTTAGAAAATTTAAAGTTGCACGGCAAGAGGAGCCTAATCAATGGGTCTCTTTTGGCTTTTTTCTTTTTTGCCGATCGTGCCGATCTAACCGGGATTGTCGGACACGCGTTGATGAACCACGGCAGAGGAGAAAGGACGGATCACCTGCTGATATAAAGATTGACCGGTACAAAAGCCATCTCCATCAATCTACGCTCATTAAGGAGAGGGTTCCTTAGAGAATAAAAAGGGGAGCGAACGAAAAAGATGTGTGGCTGAACCGATCTATGCTTGTTTTAGCGATTAGAATTAGGAAAGGGATGCTGATTTTGCTACCTAGTGCTACGGATTGGATTTTGGTCGTGACCTAACTAATCCTGATAAGAACTCCTCATGGAGCCGGTCACGCTGACCTTACTTTTTATGTTCGGGTGAGTTGTATACACGTTTGACGTACCATCACCAACCACCGCGACCTGTTTTAAATTTAATACGTAGTAAAGATAGTTTATATGACAAGATTATGGGGGAGATTGTTAGTAGTAATCTTATCAATGTGGTTGGCTAGTAAAGGAGCTAGCTTAGTCATGAAGTATCCAAGGTATGTAGAGAGAATTGTAGAATGGGGAATGTTCTAGAGTAAGATATTTACGAGTAGTATGAAATATCTAGAGTTTGTAGAGTATTCTAGAAGTATGGTATAGGGTTTGGATTCTGGCACATGGCAACAATCTAAAGGGTCATGTACAAGCTTCCTAGTATTATAAGCCATGTGTGTGAAGCACATCAAGGTGTGTGAAGCACATCAAGACAGAGAGCTCGAGGAGTGGCATGGGCAAATGCGCAGGATCCTGCCATCTGCCACGCGCATTGAGAGCAGGGCGGAGCTGGATCTATGGGACTTCTCTGTCGATGCTTTTTTAGACGGACGAATCAGTATTAACTCGCGGGGGGCATAGGTGTAATTTTCGGAAATTTATGGGTAGTTTGAAGTTGGACGAAAATTTTGCCTTAGTTTCTTTATTATTATATATTATTAGGTATAGATATAGATTGACACGGGTTTAACTAGATTGGATTGCATGACAGTAAACCAATTCTAGATACTTACATGCTAATATAAATCTCAGTTATGACTAGATTCAGATGTATATAGACACATTCTAGTTGACCAAGACATGCTTGAACCTTCTATGGTAACAGCCCAAAACGTGTAGGGGGGAGGGGGTCTGGTTACCTCGACGGCGGCTTCGTGTAGTCATACTCGGCATCCTTGCGGGTCACGTCGACGACGGCGGGGGTGCTGCGGTTGCGGTGGGCGTCGGCGTCGAGGAAGCAGATCTGGGGCGGTCGATGATGGTTTCGGGGAAGCAGATCTGAAACGAGGGAGTCGGTGAAGCAGATCCGGTGCAGTGCATGGCGTCGTTGGTGAAGCGGATCAGGTACGGCAGACGAGGGAGTCGGTGAACTCAGATAGTGCAGTGCACGGCGGCGTTGGTGAAGCGGATCTGGTGCTGCGGACGAAGCAGTCGGTGAAGCAGATCCGATGCAGTACACGGCGGCGTTGGTGAAGCGGATCTGGTGCTGCGGACGAGGGAGTCGGTAACCTCAGGTAGGTGAGGTGGTAGGCCGGCTAAGTACGGCTGGGATATTCCGGTGCGGTGGTCCGGCAGGTGAGAGATGATGGGCCTGGAGTATTGCGACAGATTTTTGGCGGAAATGGGGAAGACGAAAGGAAGGCGGTAGACTATATATATCAGAGGGGATGTGTAAATTACGAACGAGACCCCAACCCACGCCGGCTTCACTTGTCTGCCATTGCGTCATTGGTAATAGGGGTCGAATGGGAATTCGAAATATGTGTATGGAGGCGGGAGTTTTGGCGCTCAACTCGTATTTTGAATCTCCCTGGTGTATAAGCAGTACAGTATACTAGATATTGAATCATAGACCAGGGAAGACAAGTACAGTAGTACAAAAATACTGTAATGTCTACATTGCATGATGCTGATCTACCTTGCGTTAGTGTTTGTAGTGGTAGCTAAGTGGTGCAAGGAAGACATATTTGTAATTTCTACAACTAAGATATGTCTATATACATCCGTATTAGACAAAACTAAGACACCTCCTTTTAGACGAAGGTAATACTATTACTTTTGAATCTCTTTGTACTAATGCTGATGATTTAGATCCTCAGAGTTTCGTACGGAGTAGTAGAAAAAAACTAGGCTCCTCTCGAGAAACAAATAAGCATCCAATTAATTAAGTACGTGGGCGGTTATTATTATTTTAACAAGGAAACTGCATTCGTGCCCTATGGCCCGTCATCTTCAAAACCGTCCAAAATGCATGCATCTAGCGGTTTCCAGGCCCTGGCGTGGCGGTTAACATTCGTCTTCCTCATTTCGTCTTCTCCCTGACACTCTCGCATGTGCCCCTCTCGCTACCCTCCATGGAAGCGTTCTACCACGGGCACACTTTCCTCGCTCATGGAACAACCACCATTACGGCCAACTATACCAATATGGCGTCTAAGGTGGAGGAACACATCAACAAAATCGAGTTGATCTTGGAGAAAGAAGACTCGTACAAAATTGTTGGCCTAGACGTAGAGTACACCTATGGGCCTGAACAGAAGGCTGCCCTCATACAGTTGTGCATGGGCACGGACTGCCTCCTGTACCAGATTTCCTCGGCCGACCAGCCATGCCCCAAACTCGCTGACTTTCTTGGCAGGGCTGACGTAACATTTGCAGGTGTTGACATCGGCAACGACATTACCAGGCTTGGGCGTTGCAACCTCTCAGTGGCGAACTTCGTGGACATCCAGAAAAGGTGGAAGCCTGCCGATTCCACTAGTAACAATAAGGATTCGTTGGCTGACTATGCTGCGGCCATTATAGACAGCCAGTACAAATCTATCATGAAAAAACTTACGCATGAGGAACACAAGCTGTGGAAGCAGGTGCCCTTGTCCATGAAGCATATCATGTAT
Source organism: Lolium multiflorum (assembly GCA_030979885.1). NCBI lineage: Eukaryota > Viridiplantae > Streptophyta > Magnoliopsida > Poales > Poaceae > Lolium > Lolium multiflorum. Next base: position 220,267,329 of record CM061747.1, read on the forward strand.
GCAAGCATCGACGCATACGCGACATATGAGGTATACAGGCGAATAGTGAACTTTGAGAAGGGTCAACAAAAATTGGCGGAATTCCAGGACAGCGGGAGTAAGAAGAAGAAGAAGAAGAAGAAGAAGAAGAGCAACATGGTACAGGCTGTGGAAGCTGAAGAGGAAGACCACTGAAAAGGATAGCCTAGTGTTAAAAGTAGTACAGTACTAGTATGTATACGATCGTGTGTGTATGCACTAATGCACCCAGTGATAAGTAGTTCTGTACATCCAGCTATATTTTATCTTGCAAGTAGTGTTAAAAGCAGTACAGTACTACTGTAGTATGTACGATCGTGTGTGTATGCTCCCAGTGTCGTGAGTACATAACTGATAAGTATAAAATAAGATTCGCAAAAAAAGTATATAATAATAATATGTATGGTAGATCTTTTTTTATCTTGCATACTCCCTACGATCCATAATAAGTGTGCCGTTTCACTCTAACAGCATCCACTGTGTTGTCCACAACAGCTATCCTCATCCACAAGCAATAAGTGTAGTCCATGCCCATATATATAGTGGACACGTACAAGCTTTTGGTTGCTCATAAGTAAATAGTAGAGTAATTATTTTACTCTATGCTCTGTCTTGCATGTGTGTACTTCTAACAAATATGTGCGTCCCAGCGTGTGCCAAAGTTAACCTTATACTGAGTATATTGTATAGTATTACTCCCTCCGATCCACATTACTTGATGCTAAAATGGAAGTATCTATAGCTACAATATGTCTAGATACATCTACATTAGCGTCAAGTAAAATGTAGTTGCTGTTTCAGTAATCTTTTGGTTCCCATAGGTGGTGCCTTAAATGACAAAAGTCGTGGCCATATCAAAACCATGATTAAGCCGAACCTCTGCCCCAAGACATGACATCTCTTCTAGAATGCTCTCCGTCCATAATAAAATAATCAATGGATGGGACTGGATACCTTCGTTGGGAAGGTATCGTCACCTGCCGAGTAGGGTGTATGTAGGCATCCTATCACGTCAGGACAGCTATCCAGTAGTAATATCCATCTCCCAGTGACCCAGTCTATCAATGGACATGGCACCTATCGAGGTACTGCTGATGATTTTGTACGTATATTTATATGAGCATGATGCTTTGTACAAAGTTGTCCCTGTCACCTCAAGGTTGCATTAGCAGGACGAAAAACAGTTACGGAGTACTCCCTTTCTTGTTCTTTTTCTTTTGTTGTCACAGATTTGAAACCAATAAGTTCAAGTTATGTTCCTGATGATGTTACCCAACAATAGAAGCGAAACTGAAATAATAGTACAACTCAGACAGTGTTAGTACTAGTACTTTACTAGAGGTTACATCCGCATTAGCACTATACTAGTACGTATCATCATATGGAGTAGGAGTACTTATTTTGAGGATTAATTGTTCTCCTTCTCGATGCGAATGTAGAAACGCAGCAGCTTGGAAGGTCCACCAAGCACCAGGTACAGCGGCGGCACCGAGAGGAACGACGTGAGTTCATCAAACGCGACGTCGCCCGGCAAGGCGCAGCTCGACGCCTCCAAAGACACACTCACGGTGTCCGCCCTGCTCCTCGCGTGCGCCAACGAGCACGACGCCGGCCCATTCGCCCACATCTTTGCCGTGTACAGAGGCCACACGCACGCGGCCGCCCTAACGCACACGGTAGACACGATGGTGGTCGAAGTCGAACCGAGCACGCCGATGATCAGGACGAACACGGCGCCGTCCTCCCCTTCGGCGATGATCCGCAGGCACGGCGAACCCGGCACCGGCACCAGCACCTCGAACACTTTGGTCGTGTTGTACGGCGGGAGCTTGTGCACTTGGATCGAGTGGGCCGCTGCGAAGTGGGCGACGAGCGCTGTTGGCGGGGCGGCGAAGTCGCAGCCGGGCTCCGTGCAAGCGCAAGGGGCGTGCGGGCATGCAATCTTGTGGTCGTGGACCTGGTGGTAGGCCACCAAGCTCCCGCAGCTGCTGTGGGGGCACTCAACCGTCGCCGCTGATACGACGGCGTCCATTGCCGGGTCCTGCTCGAATCCGCCGCGGGGTTCCACGCACCTATGGCACCGGTTCCCGGGAAGCTCGCTGAGGCAGCGGCCGCAGGCCAAATGATTACCCTTGCACTGCACAAATCAAAGTTCGTGGATTCCCATTTTTGCAGTAGTGAACCCACAAAAGAAACATCAATGGAGTGTGGGAGGGAAAGGGATCGACCTTGAAGACGGGGGGCTTGAGGGGCTGGGAGCAGAAAATGCAGTGAAGCACGGTGGAGTCCATCTTCAGGGTAACGGTGACAGTTTCCAGCATTGCGAGCGCGCGAGGAGTATGGCCTATCGATGGCCTCTCTTATCTCCTAGCCTCGAGGCTGGAGTACTCTATTTAAGGGGATGGGAAGGGATTTTGCTTAAGACGAGGAAAACCCAATATAGTACCTCCATCTCAAAGCTTAAGGCTTATACTCCGTATTATTTTTAGAAAGTCAAATTATGTCAAAATTGACTAAGCATTTTCCGAAAATCATGGTAGTTAAAAAATGTGTATCTCCGCCATCATACTATTTGAGACTATATTTGTGATGGTAATAGGCACAACTACATACATAAAAATTGACATCATCTGATTATTAGTTATTTGGACTGCGGGATGAACTCTTTGGAACTGTGCATTAAGCACCGGTAACCACTTAGGGCTTCTTTGATTCATAGGATTGACATAGGAATTATGTTGGATTTGATTCCTATGGGAAAATTTCAATCCTACACCTTTCCTATTTCTACACTCTCCACATTCCTTTGATTGAAAGCAGCCCTTATAGTGCTTCTTTGTTTTTTATAGTAAGTGAAAGGACATCTAAAAAATAGGAGAAATGATCTGGAAGTGCATATAGTTTTATACCCCTCTGTCTCGGTTCACAGGGCCTAATCTGAACAAATATTTGTCCCATATTACCTCTCATCTAAGGCCTGCATGCATTTAAATTAGAAGTACTAGTAACCTTCTCGAATTAGTCTCCACCTTCCCTTTTCTCCTTTTTCTATTCTCTGGGAACAGCCTTGTGCATGCTGGTGGAGTGTGAAACCAAACAAGTTTGCATGGGGGCATGTGATCGGCTGCATGCACGCTTTGTACACCATTAGTGGAGTATTAGGGCATGTACAATGGTGATATTTTAGCAGTGCCACGTAGGATAAACGCTGATGTGGAAGAAAGAGAAAGATGAAAAAAGACTTTGCCTTCTCTTAGCTAAGAGATCATCTCTTAGTATCATCTATCATGCATGCCAAAAATCTGATGATGGCACATCAATTAATGAGGAGAGAGGTGAGAGTAGTATCATAGGTAGATACAGTATCATAGCACGTAAAACTAGAAATTTTAGTGGCAAACACATCATGTACACATATTTGCATTGAGATTCTACAAAACATTAAATATGATAGAACTATGATACTAATTCATGATACTATGCATTGTAGGTGTTGTATCATAAACTAGTATCATATTCATGATACTAGTCTATGATACTTTCCATTGTGACTAGTCTAAGAGATCATCTCTTAGCATAAATCTCTCTCACCACAAATTTAGGATGTCTCGTTACCAAAGATAAGACTAAAAAACAACCCATTGTACATCATGTTTTATTGTCATCCGGAGGAGGCAGCGCTCCGGAGAGTTTTCGTCATCCAATGAAACAATGCCTTGGTCCTGCTGCAAAATAAACCAAGCCCTCTAAATCGAGACGGAGGGAGTAAATCAGATGGAGGGGTTACAATTACATATAGTAGTTGGAGTATTCACTTCCGATTCACAAAAAAAAGAGTATTCACTTCCACGCTGCATCATTATTAAGTATAAGTACTACTACAAACAGTTCAGCACAAATATGAAACAAAGACCCCATAAAAAAATAGCAGCCGTACGAACACTCTAGTACTTTACAAATTGACAGTTTTTTCAACTACGCAAAGTAGCAGTAGCTACATCTGCTTGCATAAGCGAATGTAGAAACGCAGCTCCTTGGACGATCCAGCACCAACGAGGTATGGCCCCGGCACAACGAGGAACGACGTGAGCTCCTCAAACACGACAGCGCCCGGCGACGCGCTGCCAGAAGCATCGGCAGACATCTTCACGACATCCCGCCTGCAGTCCGATTTCGAGGACGGCGGCGGGCCGTGCGCCCAGATCTTCACCCTGTAGAGCGGCCACACGGATGTGGCCGACCTGACGCATACCAAAGACAAGACAATGGCCGGGCCGAGCGCGTCGATGTACAGGACGAACACGGAGCCGTCATCCCCTTCGACGATGAGCAGCCTGCACGGCGAGCACGGGTGCGTCATGGTCACCCGGAACTCTATGGACTTGCCATACTCTAACCTGTGCACCTGAATCGAGTGGGCCTCTGCGAGGTGAACGAGGAGCGCTGACGGTGGGGCGGCGAATTCGCAGCCCTGCTCCGTGCAGTTGCACCGGTCGTGCGGGCACGCGATCTGGTGTCTTAGGGACTCGTGGTAGCTGACGTTGACCCCGCAGCCGTCGTGGGAGCACATGACCTGCGCCGTTCCAGCGATGTTGTACGCGATGGCCTCCAAATTCGTAGCGTTTATTTCCATGGTGCCGTCCATCGCCGCCTCGTGGTTGAATCCGGAGCCGCGCTACTCTTCTTCTGGCACCGTTTACTTGGAACCTCGCCGACGGTGGCAGGCGGCAGGCCTCATACCACGCTGCAACTCCGATCAATATTAATTGATGGTAAAATGGATGTATCTACAACTAAAATGTGTCTAGATACATCTATATTACCATCAAGTAATATGAATCGGAGGGAGTACAAGGAATGACAGTTTAGCACAAGTGACACCAGCAAATAAAAGTCAATGGACTCTCAGAGGAAAAGGGAGCGACCTTGTTGAACTTGGGGCAAATCAATGGAGTCTGAGAGACAAATGATGCGATATCTAAAGCCGGTTAGTGGAGAGAGAGAGAGAGAGAGAGAGAGAGGAGTGTGTGTGTGTGGCGGGGGGGGGGTTGTTCACTTCTTCTTGGTTTAAAACGAGGATTCGTACAAGGTAATAGAGCCCGCATGCTCGGCTGGGTAGATAGCCAGAAGCCCAGAAGTGAACCCCAACATGGTCGTGCCACAAGGATTCATATTTGAATTTTTTTGGGGGGGGCATGGCCAACAAGTTTCAAGTAAATTTTGTTAGTATTGTTCATAGTGGAAGTATGTAAACCACGAATTATATGACTCCATCATTTCTTTCGACCTTTTTATATCGAGCCCCACAATAACTTTGGCTTGTTTACAAATTTAGGTCGATCAATCTCACGACGCCCCTTTATAACAAAATAAGTTGAACTAGTATTCCAATAAAAATCATTTTCGCATGCATTGTTCGGTACTTTTCATAACTGAAGTGCTTACTCCCTCCGTTAGGGATTATAATGCCAGCGTGCATCCCTATATCATTAATTTGATTACAACATAATATGAATTTTATGGTACAAAAATTATATCATTACAAACTAGATGTCCATTTTAACTTTTTAATCGTATATTTTGGGTAATATATATATATATATATTGTATTATGTTGCTCAATTTTACAACATAGGTATACTTGTCAGCCTTGTAATATCCTAATGGACATATAGTACATCACAAATTTGTAACTTCATGCTTTGTTTTGCCATTTTACGATTTTTCGAACCACCTTCGGCTTGATTTCAAATTTAGGTCAAACTATCGGTGCATGCTATGTGTTATACTTGGATGCACCGCACATGTTTGGCCATTGTTTTAGGCTTCCACATCTTGGGGGCATGTCATGTATTTACCTAGTTTTTTAATTCTAATTCATGTACCCTTCCTTCCAATTACATTTGAAATAAAACTTTTAGCCCAGAAATAATTCAGTATATGGTTGCACACAAAGATAATCCGTGGATCGTTGGAAATTGCCATCGTACGTAGCTACCATGTCTCTTATGCAGACCTGTGAAAATTGGATTGGTGGTAGTGTGTACACTTCATGCGGTAGGCACTTCATAGAAAACACCCATTTAATATAATTTTTCTCCTTTGGGCAGTAATCAAGAGAAGAAAAAACACATGATTCAAAAGTTTTAACATATGCATGGTTCTTGTGTAGTGGTACCAAGCTCACGTGTGGGAGGAAAATACTCCCACGAGCTTCATTTTGTAGTGACTAAGAAGGATCCATACATGCTTACTTTTTCATATTCATGTTTTTAACTTGTTTCAATCTTGGTCAAACCTAAGATTTGACCAAAATTCAAATGGGCATAAAAATTCAGAAAAATGAAAAAAATGAAAAACCAAAGCACATAGCCTTCTTAATTATGTCATACAGTAAGCATTCAAGTTGATAAACAAGATCTAGACATATTTGAACCAGAAAAATCATGTATCTACCCCTAACCCTAAACTTTGTCTTGTGAAGTCAAGCATGAAGAGAAGTGGTCTTTGGTTTCAAACATAGAAATTTTAATAACCTCCCAAGTGCTTCATTTTGGAGTGACTAAAAAGGATACATGCTTACTTTTTCATATTCATGTTTTAAACTTGTTTACCTCTTGGTCAAACCTACGATTTGACCAAGATTCAAATGGGCGAAAATTAAAAAAACATAAAAATGAAAAACCAAAGCACACAGTCTTTTTATGTCAAACCTAGGATTTAATCAAGCATGAAGAGAAGTGGTTTTGGGTTTCAAACATGAAGAGAAGTGGTTTTGGGTGTCAAACATGGAAATTTCAAAAAGCTCATAAAATGACATAAGAAGACTATGTGCCTTGGTTTTTCATTTTTTTCATTTTTTTTTAAAAATTATGCCCATTTGAATCTTTGTCGAATCCTAGGTTTGACCATGGTTTAAACAAGTTTAAATCATGAATATGAAAAATTAAGCATCTATCCTTCTTAGTCACTCCAAAATGTAGCTCTTGGGAGGGTTTTTGAAATTTCCATGTTTGAAACCAAAAACCACTTTTCTTCATGCATGCTTGACTTCATAAGAATGCTTACCATATGTTTGAATTTTAAAAGCATATAGTCTTCTTATGTCATATAGTAAGCATTCAAGTTCATAAACAATGTTTGGACATATTCAAACCAGACAAATCATGTATCTACCCCCTAACCCTAATCTCGGTCGATTTTATGAAAGTCAAGCATGAGAAGTGGTTTTTGGTTTCAAACATGGAAATTTCAAAAACCCTCCCAAGAGTTACATTTTGGAGTGACTTAAGAAGGATAGATGCTTAATTTTTCATATTCATGTTTTAAACTTGTATAAATCATGGTCAAACCTAGGATTTGACCAAGATTCAAATGGACAGAAAATAAAAAAATAGCAAAATGAAAAACCAAAGTACATAGTCTTCTTATGTCATGTAGCTAGTAAGCATTCAATTTGATAAACAAGGTCTAGACATATTCAAACTAGACAAACCATGTATCTACCCCTAACCCCTAAACTGTCTTATGAAGTCTAGCATGAAGAGAAGTGGTTTTGGGTTTCAAACATGGAAATTTCAAAAACACTCCCAAAAACTTCATTTTAGAGTGACTAAGAAGGATACAAGGTTCCATTTTCATTTTCATGTTTTAAACTTGTTTAAATCTTGGTCCAACCTAGGATTTGACCAAAACGTTCAAATGGGCATAAAAATTCAAAAAAAATCAAAATAATGAAAAACCTAGGATTTGACCAAGATTCAAATGGGCATAAAATTTAAAAAAAATGAAAAAATGAAAAACCACGGCACGTAGTCTTCTTATGTCATATAGTAAGCATTCAATTAAGTTGATAAACAAGGTCTAGACATATTCAAACCAGGAAAATCATGTATCTACCCCTAACCCTAGCTAAACTCTGTCTTATGAAGTCAAGCATGAAGAGAAGTGGTTTTGGTTTCAAACATGAAAATTTCAAAAACCTCCCAAAAGCTTCATTTTGGAGTGACTAAGAAGGATCCATAGGAAACTATGTACTAATACAGTATAATAATCACCCGAGTTATTAGAGCAACAAGTCTGTCACTTACGTGTGGTTCCCATGCGTGAGGTCCCACACTTCAGTGAGCACAAGTCACGTACGCTAGGTAAGCAAACTCCCAGCCATATTCTTTGTCAAGCGAGATGCATCAAGACTCTCTCTCTCTCTCCAATTATCCACCTCCGTTGGCTGCCGGTTTTGGCAGGGCGTTTCTAGCTCAGCTCGGAGGCCATGGTGTGCAGGCTCTTTAGCCATGGCGATTTGGTCGCGCCAAGTGGTTCGTGCCCGGCTGCGACGAGGATCAATCCGGACGGTGGCTGTTAAGGACCCGATCGCATTTCTTGCTTTCAGCATGGGGTCTACCATGTAAATCTTAGGGATTTAGACGTAATTTCCTATTTATTTTGTGTCATGCTGTAAACTGCTCTCTGATGCGTATTGGAAATCTGGGTCCTTCAGGATCGTTCGGTTGTCCCTCCAACAAAAAAAACATCTCTCTCATTCTCGGCCTCGCTCGCTCGCACCCTCTGCGCACTGACAACCCTGCACAACAGTCAAATCACCCGAAAAAATGTAGACACCATAAATAAGTGGGGCCCCGTGACTGCTCTCCCTTCGTCTCCTCCCGTGTGATCCCTCTTCCTCCGATTCCCGACCTTGCGGAAAATAAAAATGAAATGAAAGAGTTTCACTGGACGGGCAAACACATGTGCTGCCTAGTAATAATAATAAAAACGTAAAAAAAATCGACCTACGAATCTATTAATAAGTTAAACTAGGGTTCTGCACAGTACTACGGATCAATTTCAGAAAATGCAACTACGGGGTTCGATTTTGGCCTGCTAATATAAAATTAAATAATCTGAACTAGTATTCCTCTAAAAAATCATTTTGGTATGCATCGTTTGGTACTTTTGATAGCAAGAGTGCTTACTCCCTCCGTTAGCAAATAGTCTTCCTTTTCATGTTTATGAAGTCAAGCATGAAGAGAAGTGGTTTTGGGTTTCAAACATGGAAATTTCAAAAACCTCCCAAAAACTTCATTTTCGAGTGACTAAGAAGGATACAAGCTTCCCTTTTCATTTTCATGTTTTAAACTTGTTTAAATTATCTTGGTCAAATCACATAGTCTTCTTATGTCATATAGTAAGCAAAGCACATAGTCTTCTTATGTCATATAGTAAGCATTAAAATTGATAAACAAGGTCTAGACATATTCAAACTAGACAAATCATGTATCTACCCCTAACCGCTAAATTTTGTCTTATGAAGTCAAGCATGAAGAGAAGTCGTTTTGGGTTTCAAACATGTAAATTTCAAGAACATCCCAAAAGCTTCATTTTAGAGTGACTAAGAAGGATCCATGATTACCTTTTCATTTTCTTGTTTTAAACTTGTTTAAATATTGGTCAAACCTATGATTTGACCAAAAGATTCAAATGGGCATAACAATTCAGAAAAAATCAAGAGAATGAAAAAACAAAGGACATAGCATTCTTATGTCATATATATAGTAAGCATTCAAGTTGATAAACAAGGCCTATACATATTCAAACCAGAAAATCATGTATATATCTACCCCTAACTTAACCCTAATTAAACTCTGTCTTATGAAGTCAAGCATGCATGAAGAGAAGTGGTTTTGGTCTCAAACATGGAAATTTCAAAAACCCTCCCAAGAGTTTTGGAGTGACTAAGAAGGATAGATGCTTAATTTTTCATATTCATGATTTAAACTTGTTCAAATCTTGGCCAAACCTAGAATTTGACCAAGATTCAAATGGGCATAAAAATTCAAAAAATCAAAAAAATATGAAAAACCAAGGTCTTATTATGTCATATATATAGTAATCATAAACAAGGTCTCTAGACATATTCAAAACATACAAATCATGTATCTACCACCTAACCCTAAACTCTGTCTTATGAACTCAAGCATGAAGAGAAGTGGTTTTGGGTTTCAAACATGGAAATTGCAAAAACCTCCCAAAAACTTCATTTTAGAGTGACTAAGAAGGATACAAGCCCTTTTCATTTTCATGTTTTAAACTTGTTTAAATCTGGGTCAAACCTAGGATTTGACCAAGAGATTCAAATGGGCATAAAAATTCAGAAAAAAATCAAAAGAATGAAAAACAAAGGACATAGCATTCTTATGTCATATATATAGTAAGCATTATTCAAGTTGATAAACAAGGTCTAGACATATTCAAACCATAAAATCATGTATATATCTACCCCTAACCCTAAACTCTGTCTTATGAAGGCAAGCATGCAGGAAGAGAAGTTGTTTTTGGTTTCAAACATGGAAATTTCAAAAACCCTCCCAACAAGAGCTACATTTTAGAGTGACTGAGAAGCATACATGCTCACTTTTTCATATTCATGTTTTAAACTTATTCAAATCTTGGTGAAACCTAGGATTTGACCAAGATTCAAATGGGTATAAAAATTCAAATACTGGTTTGTCTAGTTTGAATATGTCTAGACCTTGTTTATCAACTCGAATGCTTACTAGATGACATAAGAAGACTATATAATTTGGTTTTTTATTTTCTGATTTTTTAAATTTTCTACCCATTTGAATCTTGGTCAAATCTAGGTGTCTGACCATGATTTAAACAAGTTTAAAACATGAATATGAAAAATTAAGCATCTATCCTTCTTAAGTCACTCCAAAATGTAACTCTTGGGAGGTTTTGAATTTCCATGTTGAAACCACTTCTCTTCATGCTAGACTTTCATAAAATTGACCGAGTTTAGGGTTAGGTGGTAGATACATGATTTGTCTTGTTTGAATATGTCCAAACCTTGTTTATCAACTTGAATGCTTACTATATGACATAAGAATGCTTACCATATGTTTGAATTTTAAAAGCATATAGTCTTCTTATGTCATATAGTAAGCATTCAAGTTGATAAACAATGTTTGGACGTATTCAAACCAGACAAATCATGTATCTACGCCCTAACCCTAATCTCGGTCGATTTTATGAGAGTCAAGCATGAAGAGAAGTGGTTTTTGGTTTCAAACATGGAAATTTCAAAAACCCTCCCAAGAGTTACATTTTGGAGTGACTTAAGAATGATAGATGCTTAATTTTTCATATTCATGTTTTAAACTTGTTTAAATCATGGTCAAACCTAGGATTTGACCAAGATTCTAATGGGCAGAAAATATAAAAAAATAGAAAATGAAAAACCAAAGTACATAGTCTTCTTATTATGTCATGTAGCTAGTAAGCATTCAATTTGATAAACAAGGTCTAGACATATTCAAACTAGACAAACCATGTATATCTACCCCTAACCCCTAAACTCGTCTTATGAAGTCTAGCATGAAGAGAAGTGGTTTTGGGTTTCAAACATGGAAATTTCAAAAACCTCCCAAAAAACTTCCATTTTCGAGTGACTAAGAAGGATACAAGCTTCCCTTTTCATTTTCATGTTTTAAACTTATTTAAATTATCTTGGTCAAATCACATAGTCTTCTTATGTCATATAGTAAGCAAAGCACATAGTCTTCTTATGTCATATAGTAAGCATTAAAATTGATAAACAATGTCTAGACATATTCAAACTAGACAAATCATGTATCTACCCCTAACCCCTAAATTCTGTCTTATGAAGTCAAGCATGAAAAGAAGTCGTTTTGGGTTTCAAACATGGAAATTTCAAGAACATCCCAAAAGCTTCATTTTAGAGTGACTAAGAAGGATCCATGATTACCTTTTCATTTTCTTATTTTAAACTTGTTTAAATATTGGTCAAACCTAGGATTTGACCAAAAGATTCAAATGGGCATAAAAATTCAGAAAAAATCAAGAGAATGAAAAAACAAAGGACATAGCATTCTTATGTCATATATATAGTAAGCATTCAAGTTGATAAACAAGGTCTAGACATATTCAAACCAGAAAATCATGTATATATCTACCCTAACCCTAAACTCTGTCTTATGAAGTCAAGCATGCATGAAGAGAAGTGGTTTTTGGTTTCAAACATGGAAATTTCAAAAACCCTCCCAAGAGTTTTGGAGTGACTAAGAAGGATAGATGCTTAATTTTTCATATTCATGATTTAAACTTGTTCAAATCTTGGCCAAACCTAGAATTTGACCAAGATTCAAATGGGCATAAAAATTCAAAAAATCAAAAAAATATGAAAAACCAAGGTCTTATTATGTCATATATATAGTAATCATAAACAAGGTCTCTAGACATATTCAAAACATACAAATCATGTATCTACCACCTAACCCTAAACTCTGTCTTATGAACTCAAGCATGAAGAGAAGTGGTTTTGGGTTTCAAACATGGAAATTTCAAAAACCTCCCAAAAACCTCATTTTAGAGTGACTAAGAAGGATACAAGCTTCCCTTTTCATTTTCATGTTTTAAACTTGTTTAAATCTGGGTCAAACCTAGGATTTGACCAAAAGATTCAAATGGGCATAAAAATTCAGAAAAAAATCAAAAGAATGAAAAACAAAGGACATAGCATTCTTATGTCATATATATAGTAAGCATTATTCAAGTTGATAAACAAGGTCTAGACATATTCAAACCATAAAATCATGTATATATCTACCCCTAACCCTAAACTCTGTCTTATGAAGGCAAGCATGCAGGAAGAGAAGTTGTTTTTGGTTTCAAACATGGAAATTTCAAAAACCCTCCCAACAAGAGCTACATTTTAGAGTGACTGAGAAGCATACATGCTCACTTTTTCATATTCATGTTTTAAACTTATTCAAATCTTGGTGAAACCTAGGATTTGACCAAGATTCAAATGGGTATAAAAATTCAAATACTGGTTTGTCTAGTTTGAATATGTCTAGACCTTGTTTATCAACTCGAATGCTTACTACATGACATAAGAAGACTATATAATTTGGTTTTTTATTTTTCTGATTTTTAAATTTTCTACCCATTTGAATCTTGGTCAAATCCTAGGTGTCTCACCATGATTTAAACAAGTTTAAAACATGAATATGAAAAATTAAGCATCTATCCTTCTTAAGTCACTCCAAAATGTAACTCTTGGGAGGTTTTTTGAAATTTCCATGTTGAAACAAAAAACCACTTCTCTTCATGCTAGACTTCATAAAATTGACCGAGTTTAGGGTTAGGTGGTAGATACATGATTTGTCTTGTTTGAATATGTCCAAACCTTGTTTATCAAATTGAATGCTTACTATATGACATAAGAATGCTTACCATATGTTTGAATTTTAAAAGCATATAGTCTTCTTATGTCATATAGTAAGCATTCAAGTTGATAAACAATGTTTGGACGTATTCAAACCAGACAAATCATGTATCTACGCCCTAACCCTAATCTCGGTCGATTTTATGAGAGTCAAGCATGAAGAGAAGTGGTTTTGGTTTCAAACATGGAAATTTCAAAAACCCTCCCAAGAGTTACATTTTGGAGTGACTTAAGAATGATAGATGCTTAATTTTTCATATTCATGTTTTAAACTTGTTTAAATCATGGTCAAACCTAGGATTTGACCAAGATTCTAATGGGCAGAAAATATAAAAAAATAGAAAATGAAAAACCAAAGTACATAGTCTTCTTATTATGTCATGTAGCTAGTAAGCATTCAATTTGATAAACAAGGTCTAGACATATTCAAACTAGACAAACCATGTATATCTACCCCCTAACCCCTAAACTCTGTCTTATGAAGTCTAGCATGAAGAGAAGTGGTTTTGGGTTTCAAACATGGAAATTTCAAAAACCTCCCAAAAAACTTCCATTTTCGAGTGACTAAGAAGGATACAAGCTTCCCTTTTCATTTTCATGTTTTAAACTTATTTAAATTATCTTGGTCAAATCACATAGTCTTCTTATGTCATATAGTAAGCAAAGCACATAGTCTTCTTATGTCATATAGTAAGCATTAAAATTGATAAACAATGTCTAGACATATTCAAACTAGACAAATCATGTATCTACCCCTAACCCCTAAACTCTGTCTTATGAAGTCAAGCATGAAGAGAAGTGGTTTTGGGTTTCAAACATGGAAATTTCAAAAACCTCCCAAAAAACTTCCATTTTCGAGTGACTAAGAAGGATACAAGCTTCCCTTTTCATTTTCATGTTTTAAACTTATTTAAATTATCTTGGTCAAATCACATAGTCTTCTTATGTCATATAGTAAGCAAAGCACATAGTCTACTTATGTCATATAGTAAGCATTAAAATTGATAAACAATGTCTATACATATTCAAACTAGACAAATCATGTATCTACCCCTAACCCTAAACTGTTTTATGAAGTCAAGCATGAAAAGAAGTCGTTTTGGGTTTCAAACATGGAAATTTCAAGAACATCCCAAAAGCTTCATTTTAGAGTGACTAAGAAGGATCCATGATTACCTTTTCATTTTCTTATTTTAAACTTGTTTAAATATTGGTCAAACCTAGGATTTGACCAAAAGATTCAAATGGGCATAAAATTCAGAAAAAATCAAGAGAATGAAAAAACAAAGGACATAGCATTCTTATGTCATATATATAGTAAGCATTCAAGTTGATGAACAAGGTCTAGACATATTCAAACCAGAAAATCATGTATATATCTACCCCTAACCCTAAACTCTGTCTTATGAAGTCAATGCATGAAGAGAAGTGGTTTTTGGTTTCAAACATGGAAATTTCAAAAACCCTCCCAAGAGTTTTGGAGTGACTAAGAAGGATAGATGCTTAATTTTTCATATTCATGATTTAAACTTGTTCAAATCTTGGTCAAACCTAGAATTTGACAAAGATTCAAATGGGCATAACAATTCAAAAAAATGAAAAAAATGAAAAACCAAGGTCTTATTATGTCATATAGTAAGCATTCAATTAAGTTGATAAACAAGGTCTAGACATATTCAAACCAGGAAAATCATGTATCTACCCCTAACCCTAAACTCTGTCTCATGAAGTCAAGCACGCATGAAGATATGTGGTTTTTTGGTTTCAAACATGGAAATTTCAAAAACCCTCCCAAGAGCTACATTTTGGAGTGACTAAGAAGGATAGATGCTTAATTTTTCAGATTCATGATTTAAACTGGGGTGCTTATTATATTGTATAAGTACAAAGTTTCCTATGGTTCCAAGGGTAGGGAAGCCAAGTTAACTCATTTACATGATAGTATTTTTTCCATGAAGCCAAGTTAACTCATCTATCAATTGGTACATTTTGGTTATATTCAAAATTTTACTTGAAACTTGTTGGTCATGCCATTCTACTACTTGGCTAACACATTTTTCAGCTCGGGAAGGTAGGGGAAGGGGGCATGCATGATGCTACCCTGAATTTGTGGGACCCCAAAAACTTGCAAATACGAGCGATGCATCCAAAAGAAACACTCGTCCCCTCCCCGCATGATTTTGCCCTACCTAAATTTGAAGTCAAGCCAAAGGTGGTTCAAAAAAGGCAATCAAAAGGCATGGATTGTTCATCATTTTCTACATAGCTAGGGAAAATACCATACTGCCATACTAGTGTTTTAGAAAATAGCCCTTCAAATAGTTTGGCAACATGTTTATCAACTTTAATGCTTACTATGTGACATAAGAAAACTATTTGATTTGGTTTTTCATTTTTCTGTTTTTTTTTTTTCTGCCCATTTGAATCTTGGTCAAATCCTTGGTTTGACCAAGATTTAGACAAGTTTAACACGTGAAAACGAATAAGTAAGCATGGATGCTTCTTAGTCACTCCAAAATGTACCAACTGATAGATATGTTAACTTTGCTTCATGGATGTAAATGAGTTAACTTGGATTTCCTACCCTTTGAATCCATAGGAAACTTTGTTCTAATGCACTATAATAATCAATCGAGTTTTTACACCAACAGGTCTGTCACTTACGTGTGGTGCCCATGCGTGAGGTCCCACACTTCAGTGAGCACAAGTCACGTGCAATAGGTACGCAAACTCCCAGCCATCTTCTTTGTCAAGAGAAGACGCATCGGGATGCGTTTGGACGTCTGGGTCCTTCAGGATCCTTCGGTTGTCCCTCTCATAAAAAAAACTCTCTCATTCTCGGCCTCGCTCGACGCTCGCTCGCTCGCTCCACCTCTGCTCACGACAAACCCTGCAAGTCAACATCATCACCCGAAAAGGGGAGACACCATAATGCTCTCCCTTCTTCTCTCCTTCCGAGCGATCCCTCTTCCTCCGAGTTTCACTCGACGGGCAAACACACATGTGCTGCATAGTAATAATAAAAAGGTATTGTAGAAAAATCGATATACGAATCTATAATTAAATAGGTTAAACTAGGGTTTTGCCCAGTTCTATAGATCAAGGTTCAAAAAATCCAACTACGGGGTTCGAACAACACGATTCTAATCCAAGAATTTTTTCGACCTCATCCAAATGGCCTCAAACTATAGGGTTAGCATCAAGTGCAGTATGTGTGAAAATGTATGCACTATGTGTGCTATAACTTGTATGTCTTTCAAATTTGAACCAAATTTAAATAAGTTTGAAATATTTGAAAAGGGGCTTTTGGCTTAAACGTTTGAAACCAAAAACCACTTCTCTTCATGCATGCTTGACTTCATAAGACATAGTTTAGCTAGGGTTAGGGGGTAGATACATGATTTTCCTGGTTTGAATATGTCTAGACCTTGTTTATCAACTTAATTGAATGCTTACTATATGACATAAGAAGACTATGTGCCTTGGTTTTTCATTTTTTGATTTTTTTTAAATTATGCCCATTTGAATCTTGGTCAAATCCTAGGTTTGACCATGGTTTAAACAAGTTTAAATCATGAATATGAAAAATTAAGCATCTATCCTTCTTAGTCACTCCAAAATGTAGCTCTAGGGAGGGTTTTTGAAATTTCCATGTTTGAAACCAAAAACCACTTCTCTTCATGCATGCTTGACTTCATAAGACAGAGTTTAGGGTTAGGGGTAGATATATACATGATTTTCTGGTTTGAATATGTCTAGACCTTGTTTATCAACTTGAATGCTTACTATATATATGACATAAGAATGCTATGTACTTTGGTTTTTCATTCTTTTGATTTTTTCTGAATTTCTATGCCCATTTGAATCTTTTGGTCAAATCCTAGGTTTGACCAAGATTTAAACAAGTTTAAAACATGAAAATGAAAAGGAAGCTTGTATCCTTCTTAGTCACTCTAAAATGAAGATTTTGGGAGGTTTTTGAAATTTCCATGTTTGAAACCCAAAACCACTTCTCTTCATGCTAGACTTCATAAGACAGAGTTTAGGGGTTAGGGGTAGATACTGGTTTGTCTAGTTTGAATATGTCTAGACCTTGTTTATCAACTTGAATGCTTACTACATGACATAAGAAGACTATATACTTTGGTTTTTCATTTTTCTGATTTTTTTAAATTTTCTACCCATTTGAATCTAGGTCAAATCCTAGGTGTTTGACCATGATTTAAACAAGTTTAAAACATGAATATGAAAAATTAAGCATCTATCCTTCTTAAGTCACTCCAAAATGTAACTCTTGGGAGTTTTTTTGAAATTTCCATGTTTGAAACCAAAAACCACTTCTCTTCATGCTAGACTTTCATAAAATCGACCGAGCTAGTTGAGGGTTAGGTGGTAGATACATGATTTGTCTGGTTTGAATATGTCCAAACCTTGTTTATCAACTTGAATGCTTACTATATGACATAAGAATGCTTACCATATGTTTGAATTTTAAAAGCATATAGTCTTCTTATGTCATATAGTAAGCATTCAAGTTCATAAACAATGTTTGGACATATTCAAACCGATGTATCTACCCTAACCATAATCTCGGTCGATTTTATGAAAGTCAAGCATGACGAGAAGTGGTTTTTGGTTTCAAACATGGAAATTTCAAAAACCCTCCCAAGAGTTACATTTTGGAGTGACTTAAGAAGGATAGATGCTTAATTTTTCATATTCATGTTTTAAACTTGTATAAATCATGGTCAAACCTAGGATTTGACCAAGATTCAAATGGATGAAAATGAAAAACAGCAAAATGAAAACCAAAGTACATAGTCTTCTTATGTCATGTAGCTAGTAAGCATTCAATTTGATAAACAAGGTCTAGACATATTCAAACTAGACAAACCATGTATCTACCCCCTAACCCTAAACTCTTATGAAGTCTAGCATGAAGAGAAGTGGTTTTGGGTTTCAAACATGGAAATTTCAAAAACACTCCAAAAACTTCATTTTAGAGTGACTAAGAAGGATACAAGGTTCCATTTTCATTTTCATGTTTTAAACTTGTTTAAATCTTGGTCCCAACCTAGGATTTGACCAAAACGTTCAAATGGGCATAAAAATTCAAAAAAAATCAAAATAATGAAAAACCTAGGATTTGTCCAAGATTCAAATGGGCATAAAATTTAAAAAAATGAAAAACCAAGGCACGTAGTCTTCTTATGTCATATAGTAAGCATTCAATTAAGTTGATAAACAAGGTCTAGACATATTCAAACCAGGAAAATCATGTATCTACCCCTAACCCTAGCTAAACTCTGTCTTATGAAGTCAAGCATGCATGAGAAGTGGTTTTTGGTTTCAAACATGGAAATTTCAAAAACCTCCCAAAAGCTTCATTTTGGAGTGACTAAGAAGGATCCATAGGAAACTATGTACTAATACAGTATAATAATCACCCGAGTTATTAGAGCAACAAGTCTGTCACTTACGTGTGGTTCCCATGCGTGAGGTCCCACACTTCAGTGAGCACAAGTCACGTACGCTAGGTAAGCAAACTCCCAGCCATATTCTTTGTCAAGCGAGATGCATCAAGACTCTCTCTCTCTCTCTCCAATTATCCACCTCCGTTGGCTGCCGGTTTTGGCAGGGCGTTTCTAGCTCAGCTCGGAGGCCATGGTGTGCAGGCTCTTTAGCCATGGCGATTTGGTCGCGCCAAGTGGTTCGTGCCCGGCTGCGACGAGGATCAATCCGGACGGTGGCTGTTAAGGACCCGATCGCATTTCTTGCTTTCAGCATGGGGTCTACCATGTAAATCTTAGGGATTTAGACGTAATTTCCTATTTATTTTGTGTCATGCTGTAAACTGCTCTCTGATGCGTATTGGAAATCTGGGTCCTTCAGGATCGTTCGGTTGTCCCTCCAACAAAAAAAACATCTCTCTCATTCTCGGCCTCGCTCGCTCGCACCCTCTGCGCACTGACAACCCTGCACAACAGTCAAATCACCCGAAAAAATGTAGACACCATAAATAAGTGGGGCCCCGTGACTGCTCTCCCTTCGTCTCCTCCCGTGTGATCCCTCTTCCTCCGATTCCCGACCTTGCGGAAAATAAAAATGAAATGAAAGAGTTTCACTGGACGGGCAAACACATGTGCTGCCTAGTAATAATAATAAAAACGTAAAAAAATCGACCTACGAATCTATTAATAAGTTAAACTAGGGTTCTGCACAGTACTACGGATCAATTTCAGAAAATGCAACTACGGGGTTCGATTTTGGCCTGCTAATATAAAATTAAATAATCTGAACTAGTATTCCTCTAAAAAATCATTTTGGTATGCATCGTTTGGTACTTTTGATAGCAAGAGTGCTTACTCCCTCCGTTAGCAAATAGTCTTCCTTTTCATGTTTATGAAGTCAAGCATGAAGAGAAGTGGTTTTGGGTTTCAAACATGGAAATTTCAAAAACCTCCCAAAAACTTCATTTTAGTGACTAAGAAGGATACAAGCTTCCCTTTTCATTTTCATGTTTTAAACTTGTTTAAATTATCTTGGTCAAATCACATAGTCTTCTTATGTCATATAGTAAGCAAAGCACATAGTCTTCTTATGTCATATAGTAAGCATTAAAATTGATAAACAAGGTCTAGACATATTCAAACTAGACAAATCATGTATCTACCCCTAACCTAAATAAACTGTCTTATGAAGTCAAGCATGAAGAGAAGTCGTTTTGGGTTTCAAACATGTAAATTTCAAGAACATCCCAAAAGCTTCATTTTAGAGTGACTAAGAAGGATCCATGATTACCTTTTCATTTTCTTGTTTTAAACTTGTTTAAATATTGGTCAAACCTATGATTTGACCAAAAGATTCAAATGGGCATAACAATTCAGAAAAAATCAAGAGAATGAAAAAACAAAGGACATAGCATTCTTATGTCATATATATAGTAAGCATTCAAGTTGATAAACAAGGCCTATACATATTCAAACCAGAAAATCATGTATATATCTACCCCTAACTTAACCCTAATTAAACTCTGTCTTATGAAGTCAAGCATGCATGAAGAGAAGTGGTTTTGGTCTCAAACATGGAAATTTCAAAAACCCTCCCAAGAGTTTTGGAGTGACTAAGAAGGATAGATGCTTAATTTTTCATATTCATGATTTAAACTTGTTCAAATCTTGGCCAAACCTAGAATTTGACCAAGATTCAAATGGGCATAAAAATTCAAAAAATCAAAAAAAATATGAAAAACCAAGGTCTTATTATGTCATATATATAGTAATCATAAACAAGGTCTCTAGACATATTCAAAACATACAAATCATGTATCTACCACCTAACCCTAAACTCTGTCTTATGAACTCAAGCATGAAGAGAAGTGGTTTTGGGTTTCAAACATGGAAATTGCAAAAACCTCCCAAAAACTTCATTTTAGAGTGACTAAGAAGGATACAAGCTTCCCTTTTCATTTTCATGTTTTAAACTTGTTTAAATCTGGGTCAAACCTAGGATTTGACCAAAAGATTCAAATGGGCATAAAAATTCAGAAAAAATCAAAAGAATGAAAAACAAAGGACATAGCATTCTTATGTCATATATATAGTAAGCATTATTCAAGTTGATAAACAAGGTCTAGACATATTCAAACCATAAAATCATGTATATATCTACCCCTAACCCTAAACTCTGTCTTATGAAGGCAAGCATGCAGGAAGAGAAGTTGTTTTTGGTTTCAAACATTGAAATTTCAAAAACCCTCCCAACAAGAGCTACATTTTAGAGTGACTGAGAAGCATACATGCTCACTTTTTCATATTCATGTTTTAAACTTATTCAAATCTTGGTGAAACCTAGGATTTGACCAAGATTCAAATGGGTATAAAAATTCAAATACTGGTTTGTCTAGTTTGAATATGTCTAGACCTTGTTTATCAACTCGAATGCTTACTATGACATAAGAAGACTAATTTGGTTTTTTATTTTTCTGATTTTTTTAAATTTTCTACCCATTTGAATCTTGGTCAAATCCTAGGTTTGACCATGGTTTAAACAAGTTTAAAACATGAATATGAAAAATTAAGCATCTATCCTTCTTAAGTCACTCCAAAATGTAACTCTTGGGAGTATTTTGAAATTTCCATGTTGAAACAAAAACCACTTCTCTTCATGCTAGACTTTCATAAAATTGACCGAGTTTAGGGTTAGGTGGTAGATACATGATTTGTCTTGTTTGAATATGTCCAAACCTTGTTTATCAACTTGAATGCTTACTATATGACATAAGAATGCTTACCATATGTTTGAATTTTAAAAGCATATAGTCTTCTTATGTCATATAGTAAGCATTCAAGTTGATAAACAATGTTTGGACGTATTCAAACCAGACAAATCATGTATCTACCCCTAACCCTAATCTCGGTCGATTTTATGAGAGTCAAGCATGAAGAGAAGTGGTTTTTGGTTTCAAACATGGAAATTTCAAAAACCCTCCCAAGAGTTACATTTTGGAGTGACTTAAGAATGATAGATGCTTAATTTTTCATATTCATGTTTTAAACTTGTTTAAATCATGGTCAAACCTAGGATTTGACCAAGATTCTAATGGGCAGAAAATATAAAAAAATAGAAAATGAAAAACCAAAGTACATAGTCTTCTTATTATGTCATGTAGCTAGTAAGCATTCAATTTGATAAACAAGGTATAGCCATATTCAAACTAGACAAACCATGTATATCTACCCCCTAACCCCTAAACTCTGTCTTATGAAGTCTAGCATGAAGAGAACTGGTTTTGGGTTTCAAACATGGAAATTTCAAAAACCTCCCAAAAAACTTCCATTTTCGAGTGACTAAGAAGGATACAAGCTTCCCTTTTCATTTTCATGTTTTAAACTTATTTAAATTATCTTGGTCAAATCACATAGTCTTCTTATGTCATATAGTAAGCAAAGCACATAGTCTTCTTATGTCATATAGTAAGCATTAAAATTGATAAACAATGTCTAGACATATTCAAACTAGACAAATCATGTATCTACCCCTAACCCCTAAATTCTGTCTTATGAAGTCAAGCATGAAAAGAAGTCGTTTTGGGTTTCAAACTTGGAAATTTCAAGAACATCCCAAAAGCTTCATTTTAGAGTGACTAAGAAGGATCCATGATTACCTTTTCATTTTCTTATTTTAAACTTGTTTAAATATTGGTCAAACCTAGGATTTGACCAAAAGATTCAAATGGGCATAAAAATTCAGAAAAAAATCAAGAGAATGAAAAAACAAAGGACATAGCATTCTTATGTCATATATATAGTAAGCATTCAAGTTGATAAACAAGGTCTAGACATATTCAAACCAGAAAATCATGTATATATCTACCCCTAACCCTAAACTCTGTCTTATGAAGTCAAGCATGCATGAAGAGAAGTGGTTTTTGGTTTCAAACATGGAAATTTCAAAAACCCTCCCAAGAGTTTTGGAGTGACTAAGAAGGATAGATGCTTAATTTTTCATATTCATGATTTAAACTTGTTCAAATCTTGGCCAAACCTAGAATTTGACCAAGATTCAAATGGGCATAAAAATTCAAAAAATCAAAAAAAAATGAAAAACCAAGGTCTTATTATGTCATATATATAGTAATCATAAACAAGGTCTCTAGACATATTCAAAACATACAAATCATGTATCTACCACCTAACCCTAAACTCTGTCTTATGAACTCAAGCATGAAGAGAAGTGGTTTTGGGTTTCAAACATGGAAATTTCAAAAACCTCCCAAAAACTTCATTTTAGAGTGACTAAGAAGGATACAAGCTTCCCTTTTCATTTTCATGTTTTAAACTTGTTTAAATCTGGTCAAACCTAGGATTTGACCAAAAGATTCAAATGGGCATAAAAATTCAGAAAAAATCAAAAGAATGAAAAACAAAGGACATAGCATTCTTATGTCATATATATAGTAAGCATTATTCAAGTTGATAAACAAGGTCTAGACATATTCAAACCATAAAATCATGTATATATCTACTAACCCTAAACTCTGTCTTATGAAGGCAAGCATGCAGGAAGAGAAGTTGTTTTTGGTTTCAAACATGGAAATTTCAAAAACCCTCCCAACAAGAGCTACATTTTAGAGTGACTGAGAAGCATACATGCTCACTTTTTCATATTCATGTTTTAAACTTATTCAAATCTTGGTGAAGCCTAGGATTTGACCAAGATTCAAATGGGTATAAAAATTCAAATACTGGTTTGTCTAGTTTGAATATGTCTAGACCTTGTTTATCAACTTGAATACTACATGACATAAGAAGACTATATAATTTGGTTTTTTATTTTCTAATTTTTTAAATTTTCTACCCATTTGAATCTTGGTCAAATCCTAGGTTTTGACCATGATTTAAACAAGTTTAAAACATGAATATGAAAAATTAAGCATCTATCCTTCTTAAGTCACTCCAAAATAACTCTTGGGAGGTTTTTTGAAATTTCCATGTTGAAACAAAAACCACTTTCATAAAATTGACCGAGTTTAGGGTTAGGTGGTAGATACATGATTTGTCTTGTTTGAATATGTCCAAACCTTGTTTATCAACTTGAATGCTTACTATATGACATAAGAATGCTTACCATATGTTTGAATTTCAAAAGCATATAGTATTCTTATGTCATATAGTAAGCATTCAAGTTGATAAACAATGTTTGGACGTATTCAAACCAGACAAATCATGTATCTACGCCTAACCCTAATCTCGGTCGATTTTATGAGAGTCAAGCATGAAGAGAAGTGGTTTTGGTTTCAAACATGGAAATTTCAAAAACCCTCCCAAGAGTTACATTTTGGAGTGACTTAAGAATGATAGATGCTTAATTTTTCATATTCATGTTTTAAACTTGTTTAAATCATGGTCAAACCTCTAGGATTTGACCAAGATTCTAATGGGCAGAAAATATAAAAAAATAGAAAATGAAAAACCAAAGTACATAGTCTTCTTATTATGTCATGTAGCTAGTAAGCATTCAATTTGATAAACAAGGTCTAGACATATTCAAACTAGACAAACCATGTATATCTACCCCTAACCCTAAACTGTCTTATGAAGTCAAGCATGAAGAAGTGGTTTTGGGTTTCAAACATGGAAATTTCAAAAACCTCCCAAAAACTTCATTTTCGAGTGACTAAGAAGGATACAAGCTTCCCTTTTCATTTTCATGTTTTAAACTTATTTAAATTATCTTGGTCAAATCACATAGTCTTCTTATGTCATATAGTAAGCAAAGCACATAGTCTTCTTATGTCATATAGTAAGCATTAAAATTGATAAACAATGTCTAGACATATTCAAACTAGACAAATCATGTATCTACCCCTAACCCCTAAATTCTGTCTTATGAAGTCAAGCATGAAGAGAAGTGGTTTTGGGTTTCAAACATGGAAATTTCAAAAACCTCCCAAAAAACTTCATTTTCGAGTGACTAAGAATACAAGCTTCCCTTTTCATTTTCATGTTTTAAACTTATTTAAATTATCTTGGTCAAATCACATAGTCTTCTTATGTCATATATTAAGCAAAGCACATAGTCTTCTTATGTCATATAGTAAGCATTAAAATTGATAAACAATGTCTAGACATATTCAAACTAGACAAATCATGTATCTACCCCTAACCCCTAAATTCTGTCTTATGAAGTCAAGCATGAAAAGAAGTCATTTTGGGTTTCAAACATGGAAATTTCAAGAACATCCCAAAAGCTTCATTTTAGAGTGACTAAGAAGGATCCATGATTACCTTTTCATTTTCTTATTTTAAACTTGTTTAAATATTGGTCAAACCTAGGATTTGACCAAAAGATTCAAATGGGCATAAAAATTCAGAAAAAAAATCAAGAGAATGAAAAAACAAAGGACATAGCATTCTTATGTCATATATATAGTAAGCATTCAAGTTGATGAACAAGGTCTAGACATATTCAAACCAGAAAATCATGTATATATCTACCCCTAACCCTAAACTCTGTCTTATGAAGTCAAGCATGCATGAAGAGAAGTGGTTTTTGGTTTCAAACATGGAAATTTCAAAAACCCTCCCAAGAGTTTTGGAGTGACTAAGAAGGATAGATGCTTAATTTTTCATATTCATGATTTAAACTTGTTCAAATCTTGGTCAAACCTAGAATTTGACAAAGATTCAAATGGTCATAACAATTCAAAAAAATGAAAAAAATGAAAAACCAAGGTCTTATTATGTCATATAGTAAGCATTCAATTAAGTTGATAAACAAGGTCTAGACATATTCAAACCAGGAAAATCATGTATCTACCCCTAACCCTAAACTCTGTCTCATGAAGTCAAGCACGCATGAAGATATGTGGTTTTTGGTTTCAAACATGGAAATTTCAAAAACCCTCCCAAGAGCTACATTTTGGAGTGACTAAGAAGGATAGATGCTTAATTTTTCAGATTCATGATTTAAACTGGGGTGCTTATTATATTGTATAAGTACAAAGTTTCCTATGGTTCCAAGGGTAGGGAAGCCAAGTTAACTCATTTACATGATAGTATTTTTTCCATGAAGCCAAGTTAACTCATCTATCAATTGGTACATTTTGGTTATATTCAAAATTTTACTTGAAACTTGTTGGTCATGCCATTCTACTACTTGGCTAACACATTTTTCAGCTCGGGAAGGTAGGGGAAGGGGGCATGCATGATGCTACCCTGAATTTGTGGGACCCCAAAAACTTGCAAATACGAGCGATGCATCCAAAAGAAACACTCGTCCCCTCCCCGCATGATTTTGCCCTACCTAAATTTGAAGTCAAGCCAAAGGTGGTTCAAAAAAGGCAATCAAAAGGCATGGATTGTTCATCATTTTCTACATAGCTAGGGAAAATACCATACTGCCATACTAGTGTTTTAGAAAATAGCCCTTCAAATAGTTTGGCAACATGTTTATCAACTTTAATGCTTACTATGTGACATAAGAAAACTATTTGATTTGGTTTTTCATTTTTCTGTTTTTTTTATTTTTCTGCCCATTTGAATCTTGGTCAAATCCTTGGTTTGACCAAGATTTAGACAAGTTTAACACGTGAAAACGAATAAGTAAGCATGGATGCTTCTTAGTCACTCCAAAATGTACCAACTGATAGATATGTTAACTTTGCTTCATGGATGTAAATGAGTTAACTTGGATTTCCTACCCTTTGAATCCATAGGAAACTTTGTTCTAATGCACTATAATAATCAATCGAGTTTTTACACCAACAGGTCTGTCACTTACGTGTGGTGCCCATGCGTGAGGTCCCACACTTCAGTGAGCACAAGTCACGTGCAATAGGTACGCAAACTCCCAGCCATCTTCTTTGTCAGAGAAGACGCATCAGGATGCGTACTGGACGTCTCTGGGTCCTTCAGGATCCTTCGGTTGTCCCTCTCATAAAAAAAATCTCTCTCATTCTCGGCCTCGCTCGACTCGCTCGCACCTCCTGCTCACTGACAAACCCTGCACAATAGTCAACATCATCACCCGAAAAAGGGAGACACCATAATGCTCTCCCTTCTTCTCTCCTTCCGAGCGATCCCTCTTCCTCCGAGTTTCACTCGATGGGCAAACACACATGTGCTGCATAGTAATAAAAAAGGTACTGTAGAAAAATCGATATACGAATCTATAATTAAATAGGTTAAACTAGGGTTTTGCCCAGTTCTATAGATCAAGGTTCAAAAAATCCAACTATGGGGTTCGAACAACACGATTCTAATCCAAGAATTTTTTCGACCTCATCCAAATGGCCTCAAACTATAGGGTTAGCATCAAGTGCAGTATGTGTGAAAATGTATGCACTATGTGTGCTATAACTTGTATGTCTTTCAAATTTGAACCAAATTTGAATAAGTTTGAAATATTTGAAAAGGGGCTTTTGGCTTAAACGTTTGAAACCAAAAACCACTTCTCTTCATGCATGCTTGACTTCATAAGACATAGTTTAGCTAGGGTTAGGGGGTAGATACATGATTTTCCTGGTTTGAATATGTCTAGACCTTGTTTATCAACTTAATTGAATGCTTACTATATGACATAAGAAGACTATGTGCCTTGGTTTTTCATTTTTTGATTTTTTTAAATTATGCCCATTTGAATCTTGGTCAAATCCTAGGTTTGACCATGGTTTAAACAAGTTTAAATCATGAATATGAAAAATTAAGCATCTATCCTTCTTAGTCACTCCAAAATGTAGCTCTAGGGAGGGTTTTTGAAATTTCCATGTTTGAAACCAAAAACCACTTCTCTTCATGCATGCTTGACTTCATAAGACAGAGTTTAGGGTTAGGGTAGATATATACATGATTTTCTGGTTTGAATATGTCTAGACCTTGTTTATCAACTTGAATGCTTACTATATATATGACATAAGAATGCTATGTACTTTGGTTTTTCATTCTTTTGATTTTTTTCTGAATTTCTATGCCCATTTGAATCTTTTGGTCAAATCCTAGGTTTGGCCAAGATTTAAACAAGTTTAAAACATGAAAATGAAAAGGGAAGCTTGTATCCTTCTTAGTCACTCTAAAATGAAGATTTTGGGAGGTTTTTGAAATTTCCATGTTTGAAACCCAAAACCACTTCTCTTCATGCTAGACTTCATAAGACAGAGTTTAGGGGTTAGGGGGTAGATACTGGTTTGTCTAGTTTGAATATGTCTAGACCTTGTTTATCAACTTGAATGCTTACTATACGACATAAGAATGCTTACCATATGTTTGAATTTTCAAAGCATATAGTCTTCTTATGTCATATAGTAAGCATTCAAGTTGATAAACAATGTTTGTACATATTCAAACTAGACAAATCATGTATCTACCCTAAATCCTTATGAAGTCAAGCATGAAGAGAAGTGTTTTGGGTTTCAAACATGGAAATTTCAAGAACATCCCAAAAGCTTCATTTTAGAGTGACTAAGAAGGATCCATGATTACCTTTTCATTTTCTTGTTTTAAACTTGTTTAAATATTGGTCAAACCTAGGATTTGACCAAAAGATTCAAATGGGCATAAAAAATCAGAAAAAATCAAGAGAATGAAAAAACAAAGGACGTAGCATTCTTATGTCATATATATAGTAAGCATTCAAGTTGATAAACAAGGTCTAGACATATTCAAACGAGAAAATCATGTATATATCTACCCTAACCCTAAACTCTGTCTTATGAAGTCAAGCATGAAGAAGAAGTTTTTTGGTTTCAAACATGGAAATTTCAAAAACCCTCCCAAGAGTTTTGGAGTGACTAAGAATTATAGATGCTTAATTTTTTATATTCATGATTTAAACTTGTTCAAATCTTGGTCAAACCTAGAATTTGACCAAGATTCAAATGGGCATAAAAATTCAAAAAAAATCAAAAAAAATGAAAAACCAAAGCACATTGTCTTCTTATGTTATACATAAGCATTCAAGTTGATAATAAACGTACAAAGGTCGATCTAGACATATTCAAACCAGAAAAATCATGTATCTACCACCTAACCCTAAACTCTGTCTTATGAAGTCAAGCATGAAGAGAAGTGGTATTGGGTTTCAAACATGGAAATTCAAAAACCTCCCACGAGCTTCATTTTGGAGTGACTAATTAAGAAGGATACATGCTTACTTTTTCATATTCATGTTTTAAACGTGTTTAACTCTTGGTCAAATTAACCTAGGATTTGACCAAAATTCAAATGGGCATAAAAATAAATAAAAAATGAAAAACCAAAGCACATAGTCTTCTTATGTTATACATTAAGCATTCAAGTTGATAAACGTACAAAGGTCGATCTAGACATATTCAAACCAGAAAAATCATGTATCTACCCCCTAACCGTAAACTCTGTCTTAATTAATTATGAAGTCAAGCATGAAGAGAAGTGGTATTGGGTTTCAAACATGTAAATTCCAAAAACCTCCCGACCACGAGCTTCATTTTGGAGTGACTAAGAATGATCGATTTTACTTAGGTATGTAGTATTGTACATCACAAATGTGAAATGAAACAGATGATGTCAATCTCTATAAACCCTAAACCCTAATTATATTAAACCCCTAGACCCTAACACAAAACCTTGTATATAAACCATAAACCTATATATCACTACCAAAAAATGAGTCATGCGATTCAAATGTTTGGCATTGTTTTCTCGTAGCATGCAATGCTCCCACACACACTTCTGGGGAAGCGAGGCCTCAAACACATGGTGCAAAAAAATATGCAGGGTTCTTGTCTTAAAAATAGAAGTGTATATATGCCATGTTTATTTGGTATTATCCATAGAGGTATTATGAACCACAAATGATATGACTATGCATGCTTTGTTTCGATCTTTTCTATCAAGCCCCACAATAACTTATTAATTCGGCTTGTTTTGAAATTTAGATACGTCGAGCAATCTCATGATGCTCTCTCCCTGCTTGTTTTAATTTGTTCTAGTAGGAGGGTGCGGTGCATGTGTTTGGCCATTATTATATAAAATGTACTTGGCTCGATCCACACATTCAGGTCACACACCCATGTATTTTTTAAATTATTTGTTTGATCTGTACTTCATCTACACACTGTATCAAATTTGCATTTTATCGGATTTAGCCCAAGAAATTGTATATATATGGATGCACATTGAGATAATTCATGAAACCTTGGAAATGGTCATCCTGTCATGCATGTTTCCCCGCGAATGAAAACTTGATTGGTGGTAGACAAGCAAAAACACATTTATGGGCGACAACCCAAAATGCACATATTTTGCAAAGTATTCATGCGTGCATGATGAAAAGTTCAAATATATACATAAAATTGGGCCATGATTCAAAAGTTTGGCATGGTTCTTGTGTAGTGGTATGAAGCTCACATGCATGTGGGAGGAAATTTAGTTGGACGAAGTCCAACATGGTGCCAATCTAATTGAGGGTTCTTCTCTAAAACACTGGTATGGCATGTTTGGTATTTTCCCTATATATATGTACAAAATGATGAATAATCCATGTTTTTAGATTGCCTTTTTTGAATCACGTGTGCCTTGATTTCAAATCTAGGTCAAATCACTGGGGGAGGGGGATGAATGTGTTTCTTTTTGATGCATCGCTCGTATTTCCGAGTTTTTTTTGGGTCCCACAAATTCAGGGTAGCATCACCCCCCTCCCTTCCCGCAGTAAAAGTTTTAAGCGAGTAGTAGAATGGCATGACCAACTAGTTTCAAGTAAAAGTTTGAATATAACCAAAATATACCAATTGATTGATGAGTTAACTTGGCTTCATGGAAAAAATAATGTCTTGTAAATGAGATAACTTGGCTTTCCTACCCTTGGATCCATAGGAAACTATGGAGTACTAATACATTATAATAATCACCCGAGTACACCAACTGGTCTGTCACTTACGTGTGGTTCCCATGCGTGAGGTCCCACACTTCAGTGAGCACAGGTCATGTGTCCACCAGTCTAGAGGCTCCCGTTAAAAGAAGAGCCCTCTATATTATTATAAAGAAACATCAATCTCCATAAACATCAATCTCCCTTCTCAGTTCTCAGCTTCTCACTGCTCCCCCCTCGCTCGCGCCGCCGCCGCCACAACCCCCCGCGCCCCTTTCCGATCCCTCATCAGATCTTAGACTATGGAGTTGCCTGTGCCGAAGAAGCAGCCTCTGAAGCCGACGATCCAGTGCATCAACGACTGGTGCGGGAGGGAGTTCCCTTACAACGAGGAAGACAAGCACATGATGGCGTGCCCGCACGGCTCTTGCTTCTGCATGCACCCCGGCTGCGAATTCGCCGATTCGCAGGTACCGTTCATCCTACACCTCAGAGAAGCCCACTTGACCGTTGTGGATAGGTTCCCGTACGACGAGGACTTCGGATTGGTTCATCTGAAGGTGCCGGCACCGGGCTCGCCAAAACGACAGTTCATCGGCTACGGGACGGATGGCGCAGTGTTCGCCTTGCACATCCACCCTTGCGGCATGGACACCGCGGTATCCTTCGTGTGCGTCAGGCCGGCGGCGTGCAACTTGCCCCGGTATAGGGTGACAATGTGGGCGAACGGCCCGCCGATGCCGGGGCCGCGTAAGCTTACCGGGGAACACTTGTTTGACGTGGTGAAGGCGGTATTAGAGCCGACGAGCAGCCCGACTCCGGGCACAGTTTCTTTGGGAGATGTCACTTCCTTCCTCTCGGTGCCGCCGCGGTACCTGTGCGGCAATGAATCATCGAAGCAGCTGACTATCTATTTGCGCATCGATAAGGAGTGAGTGAACATAACACTACCCTCAATCTTATTGGGACGATGCTAATGCGGATTTAAGTAATGCTGAATTAATTTGTTTTTCTTGTGACAGGGCGATTAGCAAGGAGAAGAGGATCTCGGTGCACAGCTAGCGACCTATATCTCGGCGTTTTCCCTTAAGTGGATCACCCAAGGTTTATCGAACTCAGGGAGGAAGAGGTCAAAGATATCCCTCTCATGCAACCGCAACCACAAAGCAAGAAGTCTCTTGTGTCCCCAACACACCTAATAGGTGCACTAGTTCGGCGAAGAGATAGTGAAATACAGGTGGTATGAATATATATGAGCAGTAGTACGGCGCCAGAAAATAGCTTGATGGCGTGCAGTAAACAAGCAGTAGTAACGCAGCAGTAGTAACACAGTAAAACAGTAAACAAGCAGTGATAGCAGTATTTAGGAACAAGGCCTAGGGATTACACTTTCACTAGTGGACACTCTCAACATTGATCACATAACAGAATAGATAAATGCATACTCTACACTTTTGTTGGATGATGAACACATTGCGTAGGATTACACGAACCCTCAATGCCGGAGTTAACAAGCTCCACAATAATGCTCATATTTAAGTAACCTTTAGTGTAAGATAGATCAACATAACCAAATAGATCACATCAATACCATCATAGTAATAGTTAACTTCACAATCTACAAGAGATCATGATCATAGCCTACGACAAGAACCACATGGTGCACACACTAGTCACCTTTACACCAATGCAGGAGGAATAGAACTACTTTAATAACATTGCTAGAGTAGCACATAGATAAATTGTGATACAAACACATCATATGGATCTCAATCATGTAAAGCAGCTCATGAGATCATTGTATTGGAGTACAGAGAGAGATTAACCACATAGCTACCGGTACAGCCCCGAGCCTCGATGGAGAACTACTCCGTCCTCATGGGAGCAGCAGCGGTGATGAAGATGGCGGTGGAGATGGCAGCGGTGTCGATGGAGAAGCCTTTCGGGGGCACTTCCCCGCTCCGGCAGGGTGCCGGAACAGAGACTCCTGTCCCCAGATCTTGGCTTCGCGATGACGGCGGCTCGGAAGGTTTCGTGGGTTTCGTCGTTAAGGGTTTCGCGACGGAGGCTTTAAATAGGCGAAGAGGCGGCGCGGGAGGGCTGACGGGGGCCACACCATAGGGCGGCGCGGCCCCCCCTTGGCCGCCGGCCTAGGGTTTGGTGGGCCTGGGCCCCCTCGGTCCTTCTCGTGTGTTGGATGCTTCCGGTGAAAATAGGAACACAGGCGTTGATTTCGTCCAATTAGAGAATATTTCGTTACTAGGATTTCGAAACCAAAAATAGCAGAAAACGAACGGCACTTCGGCATCTTGTTAATAGGTTAGTTCCAGAAAATGCATAAATATGACATATAATGTGTATAAAACATGTAGATATCATCAATAATGTGGCATGGAACATAAGAAATTATCGATACGTTGGAGACGTATCAGCATCCCCAAGCTTAGTTCTGCTCGTCCCGAGCAGGTAAAACGATAACAAAGATAATTTCTGAAGTGACATGCCATCATAAACTTGATCATATTGTAAACATATGTAATGAATGCAGCGATCAAAACAATGGTAATGACATGAGTAAACAACTGAATCATAAAGCAAAGACTTTTCATGAATAGCACTTCAAGACAAGCATCAATAAGTCTTGCATAAAAGTTAACTCATAAAGCAATAATTCAAAGTAGAGACATTGAAGCAACACAATGGAAGATTAAGTTTCAGCGGTTGCTTTCAACTTGTAACATGTATATCTCATGGATAGTTGTCAATGCAAAGCAATATAACAAATGCAATAAGCAAGTATATAAGAATCAATGCACAGTTCACACAAATGTTTGCTTCTTGAGGTGGAGAGAGATAGGTGAACTGACTCAACATAAAAGTAAAAGAATGGTCCTTCAAAGAGGAAAGCATCGATTGCTATATTTGTGCTAGAGCTTTGATTTTGAAAACATAAAGAGAGCATAAAAATAAAGTTTTGAGAGGTGTATGTTGTTGTCAACGAATGGTAGCGGGTACTCTAACCCCCTTGCCAGACAAACCTTCAAAGAGCGGCTCCCATTTTATTTTATTTTTGAGTGGCACTCCTTCCAACCTTTCTTTCACAAACCATGGCTAACCGAATCCTCGGGTGCCTGCCAACAATCTCATACCATGAAGGAGTGCCTTTTTATTTTAGTTTTATTATGATGACACTCCCCCAACCTTTGCTTACACAAGCCATGGCTAACCGAATCCTTCGGGTGCCGTCCAACAATCACATACCATGGAGGAGTGTCTATTTTTGTTAATTAATTTGGGACTGGGAATCCCATTGCCAGCTCTTTTTGCAAAATTATTGGATAAGCGGATGAAGCCACTAGTCCATTGGTGAAAGTTGCCCAACAAGATTGAAAGATAAACACCACATACTTCCTCATGAGCTATAAAACATTGACACAAATCAGAGGTGATAAATTTTGAATTGTTTAAAGGTAGCACTCAAGCAATTTACTTTGGAATGGCGGGAAATACCATGTAGTAGGTAGGTATGGTGGACACAAATGGCATAGTGTTTGGCTCAAGTATTTTGGATGCATGAGAAGTATCCCTCTCGATACAAGGCTTAGGCTAGCAAGGTTGTTTGAAGCAAACACAAGCATAAACTAGTACATCAAAACTTACATAAAAGACATATTACAAGCATTATAAGACTATACATTGTCTTCCCTGTTGTTCAAACACCTCACTAGAAATTATCTAGACCTTAGAGAGACCAATTATGCAAACCAAATTTTAACATGCTCTATGTATTTCTTCACTAATAGGTGCAAAGTATATGATGCAAGAGCTTAAACATGAGCACAACAATTGCCAAGTATCACATTACCCAAGACATTTTTAGCAATTACTACATGTAGCATTTTCCAATTCCAACCATATAACAATTTAACGAAGAGGAAACTTCGCCATGAATATTAAAAGCTAAGAACACATGTGTTCATACGAACCAGCGGAGCGTGTCTCTCTCCCACACAAGCATGATGTAATCCAATTTATTCAAACACAAACAAAAACAAAAGCACACAGACGCTCCAAGTAAAGTACATAAGATGTGACCGAATAAAAATATAGTTTCAAGAGAAGGAACCTGATAATTTGTCGATGAAGAAGGGGATGCCTTGGGCATCCCCAAGCTTAGATGCTTGAGTCTTCTTGAAATATGCAGGGATGAACCACGGGGCATCCCCAAGCTTAGACTCTTCACTCTTCTTGATCATAGTATATCATCCTCCTCTCTTGACCCTTGAAAACTTCTTCCACACCAAACTTTAAGCAAACTCATTAGAGGGTTAGTGCATAATCAAAAATTCACATGTTCAGAGGTGACACAATCATTCTTAACACTTCTGGACATTGCACAAAGCTTCTGAAAGTTAATGGAACAAAGAAACTCATTCAACATAGCAAAAGCGGCAATGCGAAATAAAAGGCAGAATCTGTCAAAAACAGAACAGTCCGTAAAGACGAATTTTAAAATGGCACCAGACTTGCTCAAATGGAAAAACTCAAAACTAATGAAAGTTGCGTACATATCTGAGGATCACTCACGTAAATTGGCATAATTTTCTGAGTTACCTACAGAGAATTAGACCCAGATTCGTGACAGACAGCAATGCTGTTTCTGCGCAGCAATCCAAATCTAGCATCAACTTTACCATAGAGACTTTACTTGGCACAAAAACATGATAAGGAGAGGTTGCTACAGTAGTAAACAACTTCCAAGACACAAATATAAAACAAAGTACTGTAGCAAAATAACACATGGGTTATCTCCCAAGAAGTTCTTTCTTTATAGCCATTAAGATGGGCTCAGCAGTTTTAATGATGCTCGCGAAAAATAGCAAATGAAGCAAAAGAGAGCATCAAGAAGCAAATTCAAAACACATTTAAGTCTAACATGCTTCCTATGCATAGGAATCTTGTAAATAAACAAGTTCATGAAGAGCAAAGTAACAAGCATAGGAAGATAAAACAAGTGTAGCTTCAAAAATTTCAGCACATAGAGAGGTGTTTTAGTAACATGAAAATTTCTACAACCATATTTTCCTCTCTCATAATAACTTTCAGTAGTAACATGAGCAAACTCAACAATATAACTATCACATAAAGCATTCTTATCATGAGTCTCATGCACAAAATTATTACTCTCCACATAAGCATAATCAATTTTATTAGTAATAGCGGGAGTAAATTCAACAAAGTAGCTATCATTATTATTCTCATCATCAAATATAGGAGGCAAAGTATCATCAAAGAAAATTTTCTCCTCAATGCTTGGGGGACTAAAAATATCATGCTCATCAAAGCCAGCTTCCCCAAGCTTAGAATTTTCCATAGCATTAGCAACAATAGTGTTCAAAGCATTCATACTGATAACATTCCCATTAGCATGCATAAGTTCCATGGGTTTTTTAATTCTCTCTTCAAACACATCATGTCCTAATTCAAGATAAAGTTCATAAAGATCTCTCATTTTGTTGTTGTCTTCCATTAAGCCTTACTAGTGTAACAAGAAACAAAAAGATGCAATTGCAGAGTCTAAAGGAAATAGCTTCGAGTACTTACAACGGCGAAAATAGCTTAGTAGCCAAGATCCGAAGTGTGAGTACCTTTTACCTCCCCGGCAACGGCGCCAGAAAATAGCTTGATGTCTACGTTCCCCCTCCTTTCTGTAGACAGTGTTGGGCCTCCAAGAGCAGAGGTTTGTAGAACAGCACAAGTTTTCCCTTAAGTGGATCACCCAAGGTTTATCGAACTCGGGGAGGAAGAGGTCAAAGATATCCCTCTCATGCAACCCTGCAACCACAAAGCAAGAAGTCTCTTGTGTCCCCAACACACCTAATAGGTGCACTAGTTCGGCGAAGAGATAGTGAAATACAGGTGGTATGAATATATATGAGCAGTAGTACGGCGCAGAAAATAGCTTTTGGCGTGCGATAAACAAACGAGTACGCAGCAGTAGTAACACGATAAAACGTAAACAAGCGGTGATAGCGTATTTAGGAACAAGGCCTAGGGATTACACTTTCACTAGTGGACACTCTCAACATTGATCACATAACAGAATAGATAAATGCATACTCTACACTTTTGTTGGATGATGAACACATTGCGTAGGATTACACGAACCCTCAATGCCGGAGTTAACAAGCTCCACAATAATGCTCATATTTAAGTAACCTTTAGTGTAAGATAGATCAACATAACCAAATAGATCACATCAATACCATCATAGTAATAGTTAACTTCACAATCTACAAGAGATCATGATCATAGCCTACGACAAGAACCACATGGTGCACACACTAGTCACCTTTACACCAATGCAGGAGGAATAGAACTACTTTAATAACATTGCTAGAGTAGCACATAGATAAATTGTGATACAAACACATCATATGGATCTCAATCATGTAAAGCAGCTCATGAGATCATTGTATTGGAGTACAGAGAGAGAGATTAACCACATAGCTACCGGTACAGCCCCGAGCCTCGATGGAGAACTACTCCCTCCTCATGGGAGCAGCAGCGGTGATGAAGATGGCGGTGGAGATGGCAGCGGTGTCGATGGAGAAGGCACTTCCCCGCTCCGGCGGTGCGGAACAGAGACTCCTGTCCCCAGATCTTGGCTTCGCGATGACGGCGGCTCGGAAGGTTTATGTGGGTTTTGTCGTTAAGGGTTTCGCGACGGAGGCTTTAAATAGGCGAAGAGGCGGCGCAGGAGGGCTGACAGGGGGGCCACACCATAGGGCGGCGCGGCCCCCCCCTTGGCCGCGCCGGCCTAGGGTTTGGTGGCCCTGGGCCCCCCCTCTGGTCCTTCTCGTGTGTTCTGGATGCTTCCGGTGAAAATAGGAACTTTGGCGTTGATTTCGTCCAATTCCGAGAATATTTCGTTACTAGGATTTGAAACCAAAAACAGCAGAAGCTGGCACTTCGGCATCTTGTTAATAGGTTAGTTCAGAAAATGCATAAATATGACATATAATGTGTATAAAACATGTAGATATCATCAATAATGTGGCATGGAACATAAGAAATTATCGATACGTTGGAGACGTATCACGGGGCGATTAGCAAGGAGAAGAGGATCTCCGTGCACAGCTAGCGACCTATATCTCGGCGTCCACCAAGTGTCCCTGAGTAGGAGATCTTGTTCTGCCTCTTCTTTTGATGTTTATATTGCTTCATCACCGTAAAAGGAAGGGTGTGTCTGGGGCTTCCTGCTTCAAAGTACTCAGTACAAGGACTAAAAGAGACGTTTTGCTGATGGTTCTTGTCAGGACGGCCGTAGTGTTGGAGGTGGTCATCTACTTCGGTGGGGAAGGACCTGATTGATGTTCCAATCTTTACTACTTAGACCTTTATCTAAAAATGTTGAGGGATTGGATGTATTTTATGTTTACCATGAATTAGTCTATGTAATATGTAACCCAATTCGCCGATTAATGCAACTCTGGATCCTTCACTGTCATACGACTACTAAAACAAAATAAATAAACAGGCATTTTAAGTTTAATGCACATTTAATCAAGCCACATAATGTTGGCGTACTTGGAAGCAATCAGGTTTACTATTGTTGGCATGTGTGGTACAATTTCATGGGGCAATACCCAATCTAGCTTGTTCAATTACATTACATGAAGTAATTAAAATATGGATGCCTAGAATCATTCACTTCCGTACATTGCGATGGCTTATAGCGGTTTCTATGACCAATCTACATCACAAATCTAGTTCAAATTTGATCTATTTTTATGAACAAAATTGGAAACTCTACTTGGCATTTTCGTTTATTATGACCAGATTCACATATGTAGTGATTCATTTTCTTTTCAAATCGCCATACCATTTCCTCGTGAACTCTTCATCTTTTTTTAGTTTTAATGAATTTCCTTTGGTTGCATTCAATTTGCTTCAAATTCACCGGCTTCACCATTCGTACAAATTGTTCATCTTTTCTTTGTAGTTTTTTCATGCATGAAGCATAACACCTTACCATGGTAAAATCTGCATATTTTCTACCAAAACTCGTGCCGAACTTTAAAGAACATGCAATTTTAAATTGACCAAAATTGGTTAAAACTCAACATAAGTCCACATATATTACAAACTCGAGAAATAATCAACATATATATCACCTAAATGGTCATCTTATGAAGTATGCCATGTTTCAAAATTGTTACCTTGAAAATTTGGCCCTTCTCTCAGGTAGCCACTTCACAATAAAGCTCACATAAAGCTCTTATTTTACACTAATAAAGTAGAATGTATTTTTGTGTGAAATGAAGTTGAATAAAATATATGTGAACGGTAAGATGCACATTGCTGCCAATATTTGGGATAATTATTAGTAAGTTCATACTAATATACAATGCAATCAACATGACCACACATGTGTAAGCAAGAAAATAAATCTTTTTTAAATTACCTTAAGGTTGTAAGTTTGTTATTTGTATAGCAATTTTATCTCATACGATGACTCAAGCTAGCACATTTTTTTTGAATTTGCTTCAATATTCTAGGACCCACCACATTCGTAAAATGGTAATGACAATTTTACGTATCGTAGTGCACAAAAACACACACACACACACACACACACACACACACACATATATATATATATATATATATATGCACACTTATTTCAATATTTAAACTATATTTTCTTCATTCAAATTTTCCGACCTGGCAATTTGAACATGTAGTTGAATTTTGAGTAAAACCGCTCATACGTCAAACATGAATCCAAATACGGTACAATTCGAGAAAATCTACACATCACATTTTGGCCAATATATATGGTATAATGCTTGTGAAAATGTAGACTATGAAATAGTCAACGTCACCTTTTTAGGTCATGGATGTCTTGGGCATCGACCAAAGTCTGGTAGGATGGTGAGGCATGAGTTACGAACATCCTTCTTCTCCTCTCACCCCCATTTGAGAGAGAGAGAGTGTGTGTGTGTGTGTGTGTGTGTGGGGGGGGGGGGGTAGAAAGCCATGTTAATAAATTAACTCATACATGAAAGCAAGAAATCAAACTTGATTTATATAAATCACTCTTAGGATTGTAGTTTGTTATTTTTATACCATCTATATCTCATATGACGACACAAGCTAGTCCACATTTTTATTTTCATTGAAGTTCTTTTTGTTGCACTCAAATTACTTCAACTTTTAGGACCCACCATCCGTACAAGGGTAATGGAAATTTCTATGATCTTAGTGCAAGGCTTCACACAGAGACACTCAAAGTATTTCAATATTTAAAATTCATTTTCTTCCCTCAAAATTGCCGACCGTCCATTTGTAACATGTAGTTCAATTTTGAGTAACATCACACATATGTCAAACATAAATCTATTTTTTTGATATTTCGAGAAAATCTTCATATCCCATTTTTGGCCATCATATAAGGTGTACTGCGTGTGAAAACATAGACAGTGAAACTTTCAGCGTCACCTTAATTAGCCAAACTGGTGGGACGGTGAGGCCCGAATTAATAAAGCCACCACCATCCTTCTTCTCCACTCGCCCCTCCCCTCCCCTCCCCATCAATATCCTCTTCAAAGCAGATTAAAGAGGATGGAGTGCCCCCACGACGGGTGCGGGAGCGTGGTCGCCTACAACGAGCTCCACGACCACGAGCTCGCGTGCCCGCACGGCCCGTGCGACTGCACAGAGGCCGGCTGCGACTTCTCCGCCTCGCCAGCAGCGCTCATCGCCCACCTCAGAGAAATCCATTCGATTTGTGTGGACATGATCCCGTACGGCACCGCGATGGCGTTCATCATCCCGGTGCTGGCACCGCCAGAGCCAAGACGTCCGGTCATCTTCTACGGGAACGATGGTACCGTGTTCGTCTGGCACACATATACGCAAGTCCATCCGAAAAATGGATGCGTGCTGGCCAGCCTATCCGTTGAGTGCGTTAGGTCGGCGGCGTGCGTGTGGCCGGAGTACAAGGTGAGTATGTCGTCGCACGGCAAGCCATCACCTAATCGCTCTGAGATCGGTTTAATGCGCCCCAACCATACGGCCACTATTCTGGCGAACAGCACGACCACGCCGGGCGCCGCCAAAGCGTCGGAACTAGAGTGGTCGTTGCAATGGTTTCAACCGTGCACGGAGCTG
This sequence comes from Lolium multiflorum, assembly GCA_030979885.1. Classification (NCBI taxonomy): domain Eukaryota; kingdom Viridiplantae; phylum Streptophyta; class Magnoliopsida; order Poales; family Poaceae; genus Lolium; species Lolium multiflorum. The sequence goes on from CM061747.1 coordinate 220,308,121, forward strand.
ACTATCTGGGTTCGCATCGACAGGTGATACATGCGCCTATCTTAATCTTCGTGTTTATCTAATTGAAATTGCGGTTTATGCAGTACTGAATTAATTAATTTTTGTTGTCAGAAAGTTCTCGTCGGACGGAAGTTCCTATTCGGAGCGGCGGGTTTAGGTTGCCAACTATGGGCTTTTTTCATTCAGAGGATTCACCAGGGCGGCCCTAACGACGATATATGATCTTATTTGGCGGAGAGGGACTTGCTTGCGTTTCCTATCTTCAGTTAGGGCCCTTTATGTAAACACTAAGCGCTTGATTGTATTCTGTGTTTATGTTCACATACTCTATGGTGTAAAATACTATGGAATCCCATGTCCGATTAAATGCACCTCTGGACCCTGCCAGGCATTTCCCTTGTTATCTTTTCTTTTTACACATACTGTAACCATTGTTCAACGCGCAGTCCATCGGCTTGGGTGCTAGATGCTTCCTCGGGAAGGTACCCTATCTTGCCCATTTGAGAACACACGTCCCTATAATTGCTCAGAAGCCCCGCGAGGGCACGATGGTCTTTTCTGGGTGTATGTAAGATTTAGCCTTGACCAGCCCTCCGCCCTTCTTCTCTTTCTGTTCTGCTGGTAGCTAGTAACTAGCCTTCACCAGCCCTCCACCCTAACTAGTAAAGTACCTCGCAAGCCATGGCTCCATTGAGCCGGGCGGCCCGGCGGCAGGATATCCTAGGGAAGACGATGAGGACTAGGACCGCCGAGAAAAACTTGACATCTAGCCAGCTAGCGCGTCGTTGTATGGCCACTTATGATCGCCTGAGCATTCTCGCAGAGCAGTCTATCCTCTATTCGATGGAGAGCGAGCCAGTGGGCGAGGGTTCGTCCGGGTAGGTTTCTAGCGGCGTGTCCTCCAGTTCATTCTTATTTTCTAACTGTTTTTTCCATTTATTTACATCTCACAGGGCCGGCGGTTCAAACGTCTCCCCGGTAACCACCACGACGGTGGCGCCCCAAGTCCGGTCGTCGGAAGCTGAGTTCGGCCCCGTTTCACGGCCAAGCCAGGTAGGCTGTATGCCTCTATCCACTTTTTTTTTATACTCCCTCCAATCCATTTTAATAGACTCAGATTTAGTACTCCCTCCGATCCATTTTATTTGACTCAAATTTAGTACTAGTACAACTTTGTACTAAATCCGAGTCAACTAAAAGGGATCAGAGGGAGAATACAACTTTACTAAATCCGTGTTAACTACTACTACTAGTACTAAAATAGGATGGAGTAGTTTATGTAATCACGGCTTTCCTTTTAATTATGTGTTGATGAACACTGTGCTATTTGTGGAGCGTCCAAGTGATGTCCATTCCTGTATCAAGATCTGTGCTAGAAATTAGTAGTACTCCTATTTTTTTGCGTGTAATTACTCATATATGAATTGGTTGGATTCTTTTTTGTTCCATACAATGATCGTGCCAGCAAATGGAGGTGAACATGGCCCACATAGGCAGCCAGCTGGGGAATGAACTCTCCCTCACCCCAGAGTTTGAGCCTGTTCACGTAGATTTGGCGTCCGAGAACAAGATCTGCCATAATCTTCAGCAAGGCATCAATACCTTTACTGCCGAGCTCGACAGGCTTAATGAGCAGAACCGCGTTTGTGTGGAACTGCATAACCAGAGCGTCACATTGATGAATGATGATGATGCAAACACCACCATCAAGGGCGAGGGTTCGTCCGGGTAAGTTTCTAGCGGGGTGTCCTTCAGTTGATTCTTATTTTCTAACCGTTTTTACATTTATTTACATCTCACAGGGCCGGCGGTTCAAATGTCTCCCCGGTAACCACAACGACGGTGGCGCCCCAAGTCCGGCCGTCCGAAGCTAAGTTCGGCCCCGTTTCCCGGCCAAGCCAGGTAGGCTGTATGCCTCTGTCCACTTGTTTTTTTATAGTTTATGTAATCACTGCTTTCCGATTAATTATGTGTTGATGAACCCTGTGGTATTTGTGGAGCGTCCGAGTGTTGTCCATTCCTTTATCAATATCCATGCTAGAAATTAGTACTCCTATTGTTTGCGGGTAATTAATACTCATATATGAATGGGTTGATTTCTTTTTTTTCATACAATGATTGTTGTAGCAAAAGGAGGAGAACAAGGCCCACATAGGCAGCCAGCTGGAGAATGAACACTCCCTCACCCTGGAGTGTGATCGTCTTCACAGAGTTTTGGCGTCTGAGAAGGAGATCTCCTTTCATCTTGCGCAATGCGTCGACATGCTTAAGCAGCAGAACGCCTACTGGGTGGAACTGAACAACAAGAGCGTCACATGGATGGATACTGGAAGCAACCTCATCAAGTATCTCATGGAACAGAGGTTGAAATTAAAGCTCAAGAGGCAGATCTCGAGGGTGCTAATGCGCGGACAAACCGCCGTCCTTAAGGCGATTATCAAGGAGAAGGAGGATCTCCGTGCACAGCTAGCGACCTATATCTCGGCGTCCACCAAGAGTTCCCTGAGTAGGAGATCTTGTTCTGCCTCTTCTTTTGATGTTTATATTGCTTCATCACCTTAATATCGCCATGTGCTCGTAAAACTGCTAGTTAACTTTCTGTTGGTATGTTGCACATTTGATTTGAACTTTGTGTTTTGCAATGCACAATTGATCAACTACTAATAAGTGTATATTAAAATGGCGGGATACTCTTTTTAGCGGCGAAAATTTTCCATTTGTTGCTATTGTAGCGAATCTAAGCCCTTCAGAATCTTCCCTAACGTCAAGAAAACTTTCCAAAAACATAAGCATTTTGGAGGGCAACCTTGATGATATAGGCTATGAGGATGATCCTGGGTTGTGGTTCTTAGCGTGATCTGTAGATGGCAATATGCTTCTTGTTCATACCTGAGGCTTTACTGAGGCTGCAAGATGTTCTCTAAGGACACTGTCAGTTATGTTCAGATAAGCTAGGGAAGAGATTACTGGTCTTGGAGCATATTGTCTTTTCGTGGGATTGAATTATCCGCTCAACATTGCAGTAAATCATGCATATTTCGATTTATATTTTGGTGGAGTTTCATTCGATTTGAATCATAGGTTTGTGAGCAAATATATATTTAGTTTAAACTAGTGCTCGAATACGTAAGAAGCTATTTAATCACAAGCTAGTCGTCCGAATGGGATGAAATATTCATAGATTTTAAAACAAGGCATCTACATATTACTGGATTTTTTTCAAAATTTTCTGAATAGTTTTTCTTTTTTAGCTTCGAAATAAGAGATAGTTTGGAACGTTGGATCTGAATGGATGGTAGATGGTGGCACCTAGTCACAATGAGACTTGGAAGCATCAAGTCACTGAAGCTCCGTCCGGTTTCCAAACCAAGCTAGGAAAGGCATTGAAAATGAAGTTCTGCTCTAAAACATCTCTCATTTCATTTTGGTGCTCGCGCGGTTGCATGCTGCCCACGTGTTAAGGTACGTGTCTCTGGCATAGAGTACTACGATTATCGGCGAAAAATATATCGTAATGGAAACTGTAAAAAAAGCCCTCTCTGCTCAAGCTGATGTGACGAGACATCACTGCACCAAACGTCGTCGCAAATTTATAGATGGGTGGCGTGCTAGTCTACCATCTACCAACTGTCAAATCGGCGCCCAGTCGCAGCAGCAGCAGCCTAGAGTACTGCCTAGGTTTTGCCCCTTGCATGTCTATCATCTTTTTCTTCACCCTCCCAGAATCACGCGCACGCGCAGGATCTCGATCCCCACCACGCCGCATCACTAGTACTATACCTTTCTCTCCTCACCCCAGCCGGCCGCGGCGCGCATCGTTCCTTCCATAGCGCTCGCCCTCTCCTCCGAAAACCCCAAGCGCAGTTGCATCCGCCATCCACCTAAATCCATCTTCACGTGATGGAATATTCAAGGCTTTGCCGGGGCGGCGGGGACGGCCACTTGGAGGCTCTCACCGGCGACAACATCGACCTCATCGCTGCGCATCTGGACGTTACCTACACCGTCCGACTTGCCGCATGTTCCAGGGAGCTCTACGACCAGATCAGCAATGATGAAGGTAAGATGCACCATTGGGATGAACCCTGCCTGCTGATGCCTCCGCCTGCTTATTGGTTCGATGAACCCTGGTTCGTGGCGACAGCATCTCGTCTGCATGTTACCGTGTACGACCTGGTGCCCCTCGACCATCCTCGCCGTTCTGTCACCCTGCCGTTCATGCACGACAGAAAATGGCTTGGCGCGAACGGCGACTGGATCGCCGCCGCCGATCATCGTGGGTGCCAGTGGTGCCTTGTGAACGTCTACACCGAGCGACATATCCCCCTTCCATCCCCACCTGATCCGAAGATTGGTCATGGTGTTACATATCAACCTGCTACTAAAGATTGGTTATACTATCTTTGCTGGAGTCGAGCAATTAATTTGTTGAAGATTGTAATCTGCCAAGTGCCCACAAAAGGTGGGAGGTACGCAGATTACAAGCTCATCGCCTTGTTCGACAAAAGGATTTTCTACCTTGAAGGGGGTGGCGACTGGAGAATGCTGAAGAACCCTACACCTGAACAAATTGTGCCGGCGTTCTGTGATGCCATTGAACTCGGTGGCCAAGTTTTTGCGGTGGACGAAATTAGGGGCTGGACGTACTGCTGGGACACCCCAAATGGTATTTTTTCAGTCCTTATGTTGCATTGCATGATACACTGCCTTAATCAATGAAGTTATTCATGAACTACCTTGTTTATATTTTACCTTTCATAAATGACTTAATGATCACACCCCCTTTTGCTGAATATGAATGAACCGTTGCTTGCAATGAATTAGTACTAATTAGTCACCAACAAACATAGTATGCTCAGTATGTGATTGCATTCCTGAATTAGTAATTCTACGCCACTGCAGAATATGGATGTAATTAACCAGTATCTCAAAAGATAAGGTAGCACTATGAAGGCACCCTTTTTGATAACCTTTTACACCCATTGTTTCATATATAACTAATTGATTTTTGCTCCAAAAGGAGGACGAGAGACCCCCGCCATCTGCATCAGAGAGATGCATAAGGACTTTCATAAGTATATGACTTAACGATCACATCCTTTATCTGAATATGAATGAACCGTTGCTTGCAACGAATTAGTACTAATCAGTCATCAGCAAACATAGTATACTCCGTATGTGAATGCAATCCTGAATTAGTAACTCTATCCACTGCAGAATATGGATGTAATTAACAAGTATCTCAAATGTTAACGTAGCACAATGAAGGCACCCTTCTTGATTAACTTTTACACCCATTGTTTCATATAACTAGTTGATTTTTGCTCGAAATAGAGGGCGAGGTACCCCGGCCTCTGCATCGAAGAGATGCATATGGCCGTTATTTAGTACTCCATCTCATGAAACATGTTATAACTTTTTCTTACTTTTGATTTACTCCCTCCGTCCCACCAAAAGTGTCTTGAATATCTGCCTTCTCCTTTTTTCCCTTAGAAAAGTAACTCAATCAAAATCCAATTATTTACTAAACAAGAATGAAATACTTGTTATGCCTAATTTACTTAGTTTAACCTGTACCTTTTATAATTCTGTTCTTTATCCGGCTAGATTTTTCTTTGCCAAATTGCCCGAAGCTTATGCATATTTCAACCCCATCGTGGATGTTATGCCTGTCATACCTCTATTTTTTTTCTATTAGCCTTTGTTTGGCAAGCTGCTTTAAGTTTCCCATGAAATGTTTAGTACTCTATCTACCAAATTGAATGTTGTATTCATTCCAAAAAATCAACAAAATGTGTACAAGGCGAGAACTTTTATATTTTTATATTACTAGTATGTATGCACGTCAAACCATTAAAGATTCTGTTTGATAATCAAAAGAATATTTATAGCATGCCTTTCGCAAGTTTTGAAAGAATATATAAAAAATCTAAAAAAAAATAGATGTAGAGAATGTATTATTCTACCAGAGTGTAAAATCTGAAATTGAGATACCCTATATTCGGGCCGCACAAAAATGACAGAATCTGATAGATTTTGAAGTTACAAAATGTTGGAAAATATATGTCAGATTTTTTTGTTGTTGCAAAACCTTAAATATAAGATATTTTGATTTGGACATTTGAATGTTGGTAGAACACAACATTGTTGACACCCGTATTTAATCTCCGTTTTCTTTGGAACTTCAAAATGCAGCTCTCAAAATTTTCAAAAACCATGCTACATGTAGCTCGAGCTATATTCATGGTTTTCGAAAGAAAATATTGCCAACAATGCATATATAAAATACGAAAACAAGAGTGGTCCTACAAAAAATGATGTTTCTTCCCATCAGTCGGCAAACGAAGGGAACAAATAAAAAATTAAAAATATGTGTACATCTAACACTCACTCGTTTCTTATCTACCTTTTCCTTTGATGTTTCCTTGAGAGTTGAGACCGTAAGAACCTTCCATTGATCCATGTAGCAGTGCTGAATAGCGATTTCTTTGAACGGGGTTATTCCTATGCTTCAGGGGTTTCAGATATTTGGTCATTTTTTGGGGTAGACCCAAGGCTCACGTGATGGTTCTAAAATATTGTAGAGTTAGCTATGTGCACTCTTCACAGAGAATCCTGCTGTTGTGCACCGTTAGATTTAGCACTCCAAGGGTCATGATTGAAGCTCTATACTCAGTTTAAAACTGGACCAACTGGTAGATTGTCTGTACTCCTATATTGTATACAAATATCTAATCATATACACCGTTGGATCACTTAAGACAAAGGGAATTAACTACAACACAGGACTTAAACTTAAGATGATATATTTGTCAAAATTTGAATGTATCTATATGCTTTCACTGTCTAGATACATCTGAATTTGGACAAATCTCAGACACTTTCGGTGGGACAGAGGTAGTATATAACTGTGTATACACTAACTAGTGTCTAGTTTTGGCGAAGTTAAGACTAGTTTCGTGGGATGCATGCAGTATAACTGATATATTGGACACTCGATTTGAACACATGAATGACCAATGTCCTTAGCTTACATAGTCGTATTTATACTGTGAGCATGAACGATGAACAATGCTGCTGTTTGAATATGGTTGCCAGTAACACCCTATTCGTCTCCATTTCTAATATTGCAGAAAACCCGATGTCCATGTTCGTAATCCCGCCACCGGTGGTGGATGATCAGCAGTACGCGTGGTTCCTCGCTCCAACTGCTGATGGCAAGCGATTGATGATCATCCTTACAGTAAACAACATTGGGATTGCCAATGCTGAAGTACCTCCTGACATTCCCTATGCTGCTAATGGGCTTCAGCTACGGCAGTATCCTCCTGTTGCCACCTACGTCTTTGAGCAGGATCCCATATCTCTGTTCGTTGCAGCACGTGCAGGGGACTTTCATTGGAGGCAGGTTAACAGCCTCGGCGACCACTCTCTGTTCCTCGGACTCAATTACCCGATCATTGCCAACCTGAAGAAGCGTGAATCCAAAGCTCCTGATGGCACATTGGTTCCATTCATGAGGAAAAACTGCGTCTACACAGCATACCGGAAGTATCTTCATAATCAATACCCTAAAATTTTGCGCTGCAACCTCCAGCCAGATGAAGGTGAGACTGTGGGAGTTATCAGCCTTCCCAGAGATAGTTGGGGTAGTGTCCGACAAGCGGCTATGTGGTTTAAGCCTGCTTTAAACATTGCCCGTTCGGTGTTACCTTTAAAAAAACACTGACACACTTTTTTATTATGCTTGAAGTGTTGAGAAGTAGTACACTGTTTTTAGTATGTACTAGTTTGAATCAGTTTATTTGAACACTGCCCTGCTTTTGTATTTCGTGTTGCCTTCATATTATAACCCATGCATGGCTGTTTTAGGATTGACTTTATTTCAGCACTATAATTACAATGTGTGTACGTCCTTTATAATATAGCCACCTCTTGTTGATCATAGTCATGAGAGGACCATTCCTATTTTTTCGCCGCTAAAGGGTAAAGTACATCCCTGGGGGCAGCGATTCTTGCTGCAGGCCACTAAACATGCATCAACTATGAGCAAAGAAGTTGATGTGCGACCTAGGTGACTGTGCGGACCCCACATGTTAACCAAAGAAACAAACATGTCAATACGGAACTAATGTACATACGACAACTCCTATATGATATGTGTACGATTGAGCATCTGGAGGTGTGCTGCCACCTGCTTCCTCACACGTTGGGTTTGATCTTGTGTTGCGTACACGGATCGGACTGAAATTGTCGTGTGCATAGCAAGGTTCATGTCAATAAGGCTGAGTGCCTGAGTTTGGCATCTAAGTCTAGGCAACAAATACTTTTAAGTCTAGGCAACAAATACTTTTGGGGCCATCTACATGGTATTTGCTATAGGCCTACTTGCTCAGGCTGTTGAAGCCCAATAACTAGAAATGGGCTTTTCTGCTCATGCAATTTCGGCCCTTTTCTAATGAACCATAGATCCTATGATGGCAAAAAACAAAAACACGGAGATTCTGCATAAAAGTTGTTTTTATTTATTTAGAATTATCCGGTTGCAATTTTTGAAACTGCTCATGGCCAATATGAAAATCCTTGATCGCTCCATACCCACACGGATCACGGTATTTTTAAAAAATTCATAAAGTGGATTTGAAATTTAAAACATATCCTAATAATTCCATGATTTATTCTATTAACTTGCAAGATCTTGGAGCGAAAGAGCTTGTATTAGTCTGCAAAAATAATACAGAAAACCTGTCATTAACAAGAAATGAAGGTTTATCGTCTAAAGAGGATGCCATGTGGGACCCACGAGCCAGCAGCGTCCTCAATATTTCAAAGGCGGTAGGAGATCCAAAAAAGGCAAGTATCTCGAAAATAGGGGTCAAAAATAAATCATAGAAAGGAATCATTTATAGTTCAGAGTGGCTGACATGTGGGACAGATCTGCCAGCAGCATCCTCATCATTTCAAAGTCGGAGGATCAAAAGAAAAAAAAGGCAAATAGCCAGAAATTAGGGGTCGAAAGTAAATCCAACAAAAGAAACTTTTATTATTCATAGAAGAAGACATGTGGGACCGACCTGCCAGCAGCGTCCTCATCGTTTTAAAGGCAGCAGGATCAAAAGAAAAAGGCAAATAGCCAGAAATTAGGGGTAAAAAATAAATCCAACAAAGGAAAGGTTTATTGTTCATAGAGGCTGACATGTGGGACCCATGAGCCAGCAGCCTACTCAATTTCAAAGGCGGCATAGGATCGAAAGAAAAAGGCAAGTGACCAAAAATCAGGGGGAAAAAATCCAAGAAAAGAAACTTTATTGTACATAGAAGATGACATGCGGGTCCCATGAGCCAGCACCTTACTCCACGTTTCAGAGGCGGCATGAGATCGAAAGAAAAAGGAAAGTGACCAAATATCAGAGCAAAAAATAATCCAAGAAAAGAAACTTTGAATGTCCATAGAGGATGACATATGGGTCCCATGTTGTAGCAGCGGTCTGAACGTTTCAAAGACGGCATGAGATCGAAAGAAAAAGGCAAGTGACCAAATATCAGGAGCCAAAAATAATCCAAGAAAAGAAACTTTCATTGTACATAGAGGATGACATATGGGTCCCATGTTGTAGCAGCGGTCTGAACGTTTCAAAGACGGCATGAGAACGAAAGAAAAATGCAAGTGACCAAATATCAGGAGCCAAAAATAATCCAAGAAAAGAAAATTTATTGTACATAGTTAATGACATGCGGGTCCCATGAGCCAGCAGCTTACTCAACGTTTGAGAGGCGGCATGAGATTGAAAGAAAAGGCAAGTCACCAAATATCAGGAGCCAAAAATAATCCAAAAAAGAAACTTTTATTGTACATAGAGTATGACATGCGGGTCCCATTAGGAAGCAGCATCCTCAACGTTTCCAAGGCGGCATGGGATCAAAAGAAAAAGGAAATAGCCAAAAAGCAGAGGGTGAAAAAATCGAAGAAAAGAAACTTTTATTGTTCATAGTGGATGACATGTGGGACCCATGAGGCAGCAGCATCCTCAACGTTTCCAAGGCAGCAGGGGATCGAAAGAAAAAAGGAAATAGCCAAAAATCAGAGGGTGAAAATAATCCAAGAAAAGAAACTTTTATTTTACATTGAGGATGACATGTGGGTCCTATTTTGCAGCAGCGGTCTCAACGTTTCAAATGCGGCTTGAGAGTTGAGATCAAAAGAAAAAGAAAGTAGCCACGAAAAGAAAGTTGATTGTACATAGAGGATGACATGCGGGTCCCATTTTGGCAGCTACGACGTTTCCAAGGCGAGGATCAAAAGAAAAAGGAAATAGCAAAAAATCAGAGGGTGAAAAAACCCAAGAAAATGAACTTTTATAGTACATAGAGGATGACATGCGGGTCCCATGAGCTGCAGGTTCCTCAACGTTTCAAACATGGCATGAGATCGAAAGAAAAAGACAAGTGACCAAATATCAGGGGCCAAAAATAATAATCCAAGAAAAGTAATTTTATTGTACATAGAGGATGACATGCGGGTCCCATTTTGCAGCAGCGGTCTGAACGTTTCAAAGACGGCATGAGATCAAAAGAAAAATGCAAGTGATCAAATATCAGGAGCCAAAAATAATCCAAGAAATTTTTTTATTGTACATAGAGGATGACATGCGGGTCCTATTTTGCAGCAGCGTTCTCAATGTTTCCAAAAAAAAAGGAAGTAGCCAGAAATCATGGGCTCAAAAAAATCCAAGAAAAGAAAGATTTCAATTGGGCTGCATCTGGCCGTCTGGGCTTTCGAACTATCTGGACGCTTTTGGACTCGTACAATTTGAGCCCACTCCAAAACAGGAAAATCCTATGCTTCGCAAAAACAAAAAACAAGGAGATTCAACATATAAGTTTGTTTATTTAAAAGTAAAGATTTATTTTTTTCCGTTTGCAATAGCTCAGAGCGAAATACACTGTTTATTGTCTGCAAAATAATCAAGATATCACATGTTTCTTGTACGGGAGGCTGACATCGGGTACCCATGAGCAGCGTCGTCAACGTTTTTAAAGACGCGCAGAGGATCGGAAAAAAAATCAGTTGGTAAAAAAATCCAAAAAAGAAACATTTATCGTTCGAGAGGATGACATGCGAGACCCATGAGGCAGCAGCATTCTCAACGTTTCCAAGGCGACACAGGATTTTAAAAAAGGCGAAATAGCCAGAAATTAGAGGTCAAAATAACTCCAAGAAAGGAAAGGTTTATTGTTCATAGAGGCTGACATGTGGGACCCATGAGCCAGCAGAATCCTCAACGTTTCAAAGGCAGGGATCAAAAGAAAAAGGAAGTAGCCAAAAATTAGGGGTAAAAAATAATTCCAAGAAAGGAAACTTTTATTGTTCGTAGATGATGACATGCGGGACCCATGAGCCAGCAGCTTACTCAACGTTTCAAAGGCGGCATGAGATCGAAAGAAAAAGGCAAGTGACCAAAAATCAGAGGGTGAAACATAATCCAAGAAAAGAAACTTTTATTGTACATAGAGGATGACATGCGGGTCCCATTTTGCAGCAGCGGTCCCAACGTTTCAAATGCGGCTTGAGATCAAAAGAAAAAGAAAGTAGCCAGAAATTAAAAAAAACTCCAAGAAAGGAAAGCTTTATCGTTCATACAGGCTGACATGTGGGACCTATGAGGCAGGAGTCCTCAACTTTCAAACGCAGGGGATCAAAAGAAATAGGAAATAGCCAAAAATCAGAGGGTGAAAAAAAACCAAGAAAATGAACTTTTGTAGTACATAGAGGATGACATGCGGGTCCCATGAGCCAGCAGGTTCCTCAACGTTTCAAACGTGGCATGAGATCGAAAGAAATAGGCAAGTGACCAAATATCAGGATCCAAAAATAATTCAAGAAAAGAAACTTGATTGTACATAGAGAATGACATGCGGGTCCCATTTAAGGAGCAGCGGTATCACCGTTTAAGAGGCGGCTGATGACGCGTAAAGCACACGCTCGTTGGGAACCCCAAGTGGAAGGTGTGATGATGCGGCCAAGTTTCCTCGAAGAAACCAAGGTTTATCGAACCAAGAGGAGCCAAGAAGCACGTTGAAGGTTGATGGCGGCGGGATGTAGCGGCGCAACACCGGGATTCCGGCCAACGTGGAACCTGCACAACACAACCAAAGTACTTTGCCCCAACGAAACAGTGAGGTTGTCAATCTCACCGGCTTGCTGTAACAAAGGATTAACCGTATTGTGTGGAAGATGATTGTTTGCAAGAAATCAGTAGAAAACAAGTATTGCAGTAGATTGTATTTCAATAAAGAGAATTGGACCGGGGTCCACAGTTCACTAGAGGTGTCTCTCCCATAAGACAAAAAGCATGTTGGGTGAACAAATTACGGTTGGGCAATTGACAAATAAAGAGGGCACCGCAATGCACATACATATCATGATGAGTATAGTGAGATTTAATTGGGCATTACGACAAAGTACATAGACCGCCATCCAACTGCATCTATGCCTAAAAAGTCCACCTTCAGGTTATCATCCGAACCCCCTCCGTATTAAGTTGCAAAGCAACAGACAATTGCATTAAGTATGGTGCGTAATGTAATCAATAACTACATCCTCGAACATAGCATCAATGTTTTATCCCTAGTGGCAACAGCACAACACAACCTTAGAACTTTGTCACTGTCCCAGGTGTCAATGCAGGCATGAACCCACTATCGAGCATAAGTACTCCCTCTTGGAGTTAAAAGCATCTACTTGGCCAGAGCATCTACTAGTAACGGAGAGCATGCAAGATCATAAATAGCACATAAGCATAACTTTGATAATCAACATAACAAGTATTCTCTATTCATCGGATCCCAACAAACGCAACATATAGAATTACATATAGATGATCTTGATCATGATAGGCAGCTCACAAGATCCGACAATGATAGCACAATGGGGAGAAGACAACCATCTAGCTACTGCTATGGACCCATAGTCCAGGGTAGACTACTCACTCATCACTCCGGAGGCGACCATGGCGGTGTAGAGTCCTCCGGGAGATGATTCCCTCTCCGGCAGGGTGCCGGAGGCGATCTCCGAATCCCGAGATGGGATTGGCGGCGGCTGCGCCTCGAGGTTTTCCGTATCGTGGCTCTCGGCTGGGGGTTTCGTCACGGAGGCTTTAAGTAGGCGGAAGGGCAAGTCAAGAGGCGGCACGGGGCCCCGGATGACGGGCGGCGCGGCCAAGGGGGCGCGCCGCCTGGGTTTGGCTCCCCGTGGCCCCTCTTCGTCTCGTCTTCGGACTTCCGGAAGCTTCGTGGAAAAATAGGCCCCGGGCTTTGATTTCGTCCAATTCCGAGAATATTTCCTTACTAGGATTTCTGAAACCAAAAACAGCAGAAAACAGGAATGGCACTTCGGCATCTTGTTAATAGGTTAGTTCAGAAAATGCACGAATATGACATAAAGTGTGCATAAAACATGTAGATAACATCAATAATGTGGCATGGAACACAAGAAATTATCGATACGTTGAGACGTATCAGCATCCCCAAGCTTAGTTCTGCTCGTCCCGAGCAGGTAAAACGATAACAAAGATAATTTCTGAGTGACATGCCATCATAATCTTGATCATACTATTTGTAAAGCATATGTAATGAATGCAGCGATCAAAACAATGGTAATGACATGAGTAAACAGTGAATCATAAAGCAAAGACTTTTCATGAATAGCACTTCAAGACAAGCATCAATAAGTCTTGCATAAGAGTTAACTCATAAAGCAATAATTCAAAGTAAAGGTATTGAAGCAACACAAAAGAAGATTAAGTTTCAGCGGTTGCTTTCAACTTGTAACATGTATATCTCATGGATATTGTCAACATAGAGTAATATAATAAGTGCAATAAGCAAGTATGTAGGAATCAATGCACAGTTCACACAAGTGTTTGCTTCTTGAGGTGGAGAGAAATAGGTGAACTGACTCAACATTGAAAGTAAAAGATTGGTCCTCATAGAGGAAAAGCATCGATTGCTATATTTGTGCTAGAGCTTTGATTTTGAAAACATGAAACAATTTTGTCAACGGTAGTAATAAAGCATATGCATCATGTAAATTATATCTTATAAGTTGCAAGCCTCATGCATAGTGTACTAATAGTGCCCGCACCTTGTCCTAATTAGCTTGGACTACCTGGATTATCACCGCAATACATATGCTTTAACCAAGTTTCACAAAGGGGTACCTCTATGCCGCCTGTACAAAGGTCTAAGGAGAAAGCTCGCATTTGGATTTCTCGCTTTTGATTATTCTCAACTTAGACATCCATACCGGGACAACATAGACAACAGATAATGGACTCCTCTTTTAATGCTTTAAGCATTTGACAACAATTAATTCTTTTCTCATTAGAGATTTGAGGATATTTGTCCAAAACTGAAACTTCCACCATGAATCATGGCTTTAGTTAGCGGCCCTATGTTCTTCTCTCACAATATGCATGCTCAAACCATTCAACTCAGTGTAGATCGCCCTTACTTCAGACAAGACGAACATGCATAGCAACTCACATGAAATTCAACAATGAGTTGATGGCGTTCCCCAGTAAACATGGTTATCGCACAACAAGCAACTTAATAAGAGATAAAGTGCATAATTACATATTCAATACCACAATAGTTTTTAAGCTATTTGTCCCATGAGCTATATATTGCAAAGGTAAATGATGGAATTTTAAAGGTAGCACTCAAGCAATTTACTTTGGAATGGCGGAAAATACCATGTAGTAGGTAGGTATGGTGGACACAAATGGCATAGTGGTTGGCTCAAGGATTTTGGATGCATGAGAAGTATTCCCTCTCGATACAAGGTTTAGGCTAGCAAGGTTATTTGAAACAAACACAAGGATGAACCGGTGCAGCAAAACTCACATAAAAGACATATTGTAAACATTATAAGACTCTACACCGTCTTCCTTGTTGTTCAAACTCAATACTAGAAATTATCTAGACCTTAGAGAAACCAAATATGCAAACCAAATTTTAGCATGCTCTATGTATTTCTTCATTAATGGGTGCAAAGCATATGATGCAAGAGCTTAAACATGAGCACAACAATTGCCAAGTATCACATTACCCAAAACATTTATAGCAATTACTACATGTATCATTTTCCAATTCCAACCATATAACAATTTAACGAAGGAGAAACTTCGCCATGAATACTATGAGTAGAAACCAAGGACATATTTGTCCATATGCTACAGCGGAGCGTGTATCTCTCCCATAAAGTGAATGCTAGGATCCATTTTATTCAAACAAAACAAAAACAAAAACAAACCGACGCTCCAAGAAAAAGCACATAAGATGTGGCCGAATAAAAATATAGTTTCGGGGGAGGAACCTGATAATTTGTCGATGAAGAAGGGGATGCCTTGGGCATCCCCAAGCTTAGACGCTTGAGTCTTCTTGATATATGCAGGGGTGAACCACCGGGTGCATCCCCAAGCTTAGAGCTTTCACTCTCCTTGATCGTGTTGCATCATACTCCTCTCTTGATCCTTGAAAACTTCCTCCACACCAAACTCGAAACAACTCATTAGAGGGTTAGTGCACAATATAAATTGACATATTCAGAGGTGACACAATCATTCTTAACACTTCTGGACATTGCATAATGCTACTGGACATTAGTGGATCAAAGAAATTCATCCAACATAGCGAAAGAGGCAATGCGAAATAAAAGGCAGAATCTGTCAAAACAGAACAGTTCGTATTGACGAATTTTAAAATGGCACCAGACTTGCTCAAACGAAAATGCTCAAATTGAATGAAAGTTGCGTACATATCTGAGGATCATGCTCGTAAATTGGCTTAATTTTCTGAGCTACCTACAGGGAGGTAGACCCAGATTCGTGACAGCAAAGAAATCTGGAACTGCGCAGTAATCCAAATCTAGTACTTACTTTTCTATCAACGGCTTAACTTGGCACAACAAAACTCAAAACTAAGATAAGGAGAGGTTGCTACAGTAGTAAACAACTTCCAAGACACAAAATAAAAACAAAGTACTGTAGGTAAAAACATGGGTTGTCTCCCATAAGCGCTTTTCTTTAACGCCTTTCAGCTAGGCGCAGAAAGTGTATATCAAGTAACATCAAAGGGCGGTGCTTCTACAGCGGGGTGTGGGTTTTTATCAACCAGGCATATTATATTAGATACATAAGTTTTAGCATCTCCCTTTTCATTAGTCTTAGGCGTGCTACTCTCATCAAACAAATTTTCAGGAACAAGCCAAGCATAATTATTTTCTAGTGCATCATTCATAGCTAGGAGCTTGCATGGTATTGGTGCTTTGATCTCCCCTCCATCATCAATATTATTAGTGTATCTTATTCTATCCATATCCATCTTTTCAAGGAGACTAACAAAATTAGTAGGAGAACCAAGCATATTAAATTTAGCAAAGACCTTTCTAGCTTCTCTTGCTAGACCACCAAATTCTCTAAGAAGGGTTTCTAAAACAAAATCTTTCTTTTCCCCTTCTTCCATATCACCAAGTGTGAAAAACATGTGTTGGATTATAGGATTAAGATTAACAAATTTGGTTTCCAACAAGCGAACTAAATGCGCAGCAGCAATTTCATAAGTAGGCGCAAGGTCTACCAAGTGTCTATCTTCAAAATTTTCAATGGTACTAACATGGTTGAAGAATTCTTCTATATTATTTCTCCCAACTATAGACCCACGTCCTACCGGTATGTTCTTTGTGGTAAAATTAAAAGGAAACATGATGAAATAAGTAAAGCAAATGCTAGTAACTAATTTTTTTGTGTTTTAAATATAGCAAACAAGATAGCAAATAAAGTAAAACTAGCAACTAATTTTTTTGTATTTTGATTTAGTGCAGCAAACAAAGTAGTAAATAAAATAAAGCAAGACAAAAACAAAGTAAAGAGATTGAGAAGTGGAGACTCCCCTTGCAGCGTGTCTTGATCTCCCCGCAACGGCGCCGAAATTTAGCTTGATGACGCGTAAAGCACACGCTCGTTGGGAACCCCAAGTGGAAGGTGTGATCAGCAAGTTTCCCTCAGAAGAAACCAAGGTTTATCGAACCAGTAGGAGCCAAGAAGCACGTTGAAGGTTGATGGCGGCGGGATGTAGTGCGCGCAACACCAGGGATTCCGGCGCCAACGTGGAACTGCACAACACAACCAAAGTACTTTGCCCCAACGAAAGCTGAGGTTGTCAATCTCACCGGCTTGCTGTAACAAAGGATTAACCGTATTGTGTGGAAGATGATTGTTTGCAAGAAATCAGTAGAAAACAAGTATTGCGGTAGATTGTATTCGATGTAAAGATTGGACCGGGGTCCACAGTTCACTAGAGGTGTCTCTCCCATAAGACGAACAGCATGTTGGGTGAACAAATTACAGTTGGGCAATTGACAAATAAAGAGGGCACCGCAATGCACATACATATCATGATGAGTATAGTGAGATTTAATTGGGCATTACGACAAAGTACATAGACCGCCATCCAACTGCATCTATGCCTAAAAAGTCCACCTTCAGGTTATCATCCGAACCCCCTCCGGTATTAAGTTGCAAAGCAACGACAATTGCATTAAGTATGGTGCGTAATGTAATCAATAACTACATCCTCGAACATAGCATCAATGTTTTATCCCTAGTGGCAACAGCACAACACAACCTTAGAACTTTCATCACTGTCCCAGGTGTCAATGCGGCATGAACCCACTATCGAGCATAAGTACTCCCTCTTGGAGTTAAAAGCATCTACTTGGCCAGAGCATCTACTAGTAACGGAGAGCATGCAAGATCATAAATAGCACATAAGCATAACTTTGATAATCAACATAACAAGTATTCTCTATTCATCGGATCCCAACAAACGCAACATATAGAATTACATATAGATGATCTTGATCATGATAGGCAGCTCACAAGATCCGACAATGATAGCACAATGGGGAGAAGACAACCATCTAGCTACTGCTATGGACCCATAGTCCAGGGGTAGACTACTCACTCATCACTCCGGAGGCGACCATGGCGGTGTAGAGTCCTCCGGGAGATGATTCCCCTCTCCGGCAGGGTGCGGAGGCGATCTCCTGAATCCCCGAGATGGGATTGGCGGCGGCTGCGCCTCGCAAGGTTTTCCGTATCGTGGCTCTCGGTACTGGGGGTTTCGTCACGGAGGCTTTAAGTAGGCGGAAGGGCAAGTCAAGAGGCGGCCAGGGGCCCCGGATACGGGCGGCGCGCCAAGGGGGCCGCGCCGCCCTAGGGTTTGGCTCCCTGTGGCCCCTCTTCGTCTCGTCTTCGGACTTCGGAAGCTTCGGGAAAAATAGGCCCCGGGCTTTGATTTCGTCCAATTGAGAATATTTCCTTACTAGGATTTCTGAAACCAAAAACAAGCAGAAAACAAGAACTGGCACTTCGGCATCTTGTTAATAGGTTAGTTCCAGAAAATGCACGAATATGACATAAAGTGTGCATAAAACATGTAGATAACATCAATAATGTGGCATGGAACACAAGAAATTATCGATACGTTGGAGACGTATCAGCGGCAGGGGATCGAAAGAAAAAGGCAAGTGACCAAATATGAGGTGCCAAAAAAAATCCAAGAAAAGAAAGTTTTATTGTACATAGAGGATGACATGCGGGTCCCATGAGCCCGCAGGTTCCTCAACGTTTCAAACGTGGCATGAGATCGCAAGAAAAAGGCAAGTGACCAAATATCGGGAGCCATGTGAGAAACTTTTAATGTTCATAGAGGATGACATGTGGAACCGACACAGCGTCCTCATCGTTTCAAAGGGGCAGGAGATCAAAAGAAAAAGGCAAATAGCCAGAAATTAGGGGTAAAAAATAACTCCAAGAAAGAAAACTTTTATTGTTCGTAGAGGATGACATGCGGGACCCATGAGCAAGACTTACTCAACGTTTCAAAGGGGCATGAGATCGAAAGAAAAAGGCAAGTGACAAAATATCGGGAGCCAAAGATAATCCAAGAAAAGAAACTTTATTGTACATAGAGGATGACATGCGGGTCCCATTTAGCGGCCGTGTCTCAACGTTTCAAATGCGTCTTGAGATCAAAAGAAAAAGAAAGTTGATTGTAAATAGAGGATGACATGCGGGTCCATGAGCGCAGCTACCCAACGTTTCCAAGGCGGCAGGGGATCAAAAGAAAAAGGAAATAGCCAAAAATCAGAGGGTGAAAAAATAAAGAAAATAAACTTTTATAGCACATAGAGGATGACATGCGGGTCCCATGAGCCAGCAGGTTCCTCAACGTTTCAAACGTGGCATGAGATCGAAACAAGAAGGCAAGTGACCAAATATCAGATCCAAAAATAATTCAAGAAAAGAAACTTGATTGTACATAGAGGATGACATGCGGGTCCCATGAGCGCAGCTTACTCAACGTTTCCAAGGCGGCAGGATCAAAAGAAAAGGAAATAGCCAAAAATCGAGGGTGAAAAAAATCCAAGAAAATAAACTTTTATAGCACATAGAGGACATGCGGGTCCCATGAGCCAGCAGGTTCCTCAACGTTTCAAACGTGGCATGAGATCGAAAGAAAAAGGCAAGTGACCAAATATCGGGAGGCAAAAATAATTCAAGAAAAGAAAGTTTTATAGTACATAGAGGATGACATGGGTCCCATTTTTGCAGCAGCGGTCTCAACGTTTCCAAGGCGGCACAGGACCAAAAGAAAAATGAAGTAGAAATCAGGGGTGAAAAAAATCCAAGAAGAAAGATTTCAATTGGGCTGCATCTGGACATCTGGACCTTCGAACTATCCTGCTTGGCCTTTTGACTAGTACAATTTCAGCCCACTCCAAAACAGGAAAGTTCGGAATTTTCTAAACAAAACAGGAAAGTCCTATGCTTCGCAAAAACAAAAAAAGGAGATTCAACATATAAGTTTGTTTATGTAAAAATAAAGATTTAATTTATCCGTTTGAAATAGCTCAGAGCGCAATACACTATTTATTGTCTGCAAAATAATCAAGATATCACATGTTTGTTGTACGGGGAGGCTGACATCGGGGACCCATGAGCCAGCAGCGTCGTCAACGTTTTAAAGGCGGCAGGGATGGAAAGAAAAAATAAACCAAAAATCTGTTGGTAAAAAATCCAAGAAAAGAAACATTTTCGTTATAAGAGGATGACATGCGGGACCCATGAGGCAGCAGCATCCTCAGCGATTTCAAGGCGGCAGGGGATCAAAAGAAAAAAAGGAAATATCCAGAAATTAGGGGTTCAAAATAAATCCATCAAATGAAACTTTTATTGTTCATAGAGGATGACATGGGACCGACATGCCAACAACGTCCATCGTTTCAGAGGGGGCGGAGATCAAAAGAAAAGGCAAATAGCCCAGAAATTAGGGGTCAAAAATAACTCCAAGAAAGAAAACTTTTATTGTCGTAGAGATGACATGCGGACCCATGAGCCAGGCTTAGTCAACGTTTCAAAGGCATGAGATCGAAAGAAAAGGCAAGTGACCAAATATCAGGTGCCAAAAAAAATCCAAGAAAAGAAAGTTTTATTGTACATAGAGGATGACATGCGGGTCCCATTTAGCAGTAGCGGTCTCAACGTTTCAAACGTGGCATGAGATCGAAAGAAAAAGGCAAGTGACAAAATATCAGGATCCAAAAATAATTCAAGAAAAGAAACTTGATTGTATATAGAGGTGACATGTGGGACCTATGAGCCAGCAGAGTCCTCAACGTTTCAAAGGCGGCGAGCGATCAAAAGAAAAGGAAATAGCCAAAAATCAGAGGGTGAAAAAACCAAGAAAATGAACTTATAGTACATAGAGGATGACATGCGGGTCCCATGAGCCCAGGTTCCTCAACGTTTCAAACGGGGCATGAGATCGAAAGAAAAGGCAAGTGACCAAATATCAGGAGCCAAAAATAATTCAAGAAAAGAAAGTTTTATAGTACATAGAGGATGACATGCGGGTCCCATGAGTCAGCAGCTCAACGTTCCAAGGCGGCAGGGGATCAAAAGAAAAAGGAAATAGCCAAAAATCGAGGGTGAAAAAAATCCAAGAAAATAAACTTTTATAGACATAGAGGATGACATGCGGGTCCCATGAGCCAGGTTCCTCAACTTTCAAACGTGGCATGAGATCGAAAGAAAAGGCAAGTGACCAAATATGAGGAGCCAAAAATAATTCAAGAAAAGAAAGTTTTATAGTACATAGAGGATGACATGCGGGTCCCATTTAGCAAGCAGCGGTATCACCGTTTGAGAGGCTGCACGGATCGAAAGAAAAAGGCAAGTGACCAAATATCAGGAGCCAAAAATAATTCAAGAAAAGAAAGTTTTATAGTACATAGAGGATGACATGCGGGTCCCATTTAGCAGCAGCGGTATCACCGTTTGAGAGGCTGCAGGATCGAAAGAAAAGGCAAGTGACCAAATATGAGGTGCCAAAAAAATCCAAGAAAGAAAGTTTTATAGTACATAGAGGATGACATGCGGGTCCCATTTAGCAAGCGGTATCACCATTTGAGAGGCGGCAGGGGATCGAAAGAAAAAGGCATGACCAAATATGAGGAGCCAATAATAATTCAAGAAAAGAAAGTTTTATAGTACATAGAGGATGACATGCGGGTCCCATTTAGCGCGGTATCACCGTTTGAGAAAGGGGATCGAAAGAAAAAGGCAAGTGACCAAATATGAGGTGCCAAAAAAAACTCAAGAAAAGAAAGTTGATAGCACATAGAGGATGACATGGTCCCATTTAGCAGCGGTCTCAACGTTTCCAAGGCGGCAAGGGATCAAAAGAAAAAGGAAGTAGCTTTAAATCAGGGGTCAAAAATCCAAGAATAGAAAGAATTTTGGTTCATAGAGGATGACATGCGGGACCCATGATCCTGCATCGTAAACGGCTCGATCGGAGAGCGTTGAACGAGATGGCGCGATCGAGAAAAAAACAATGCTAGGGCTGCCATCTGGGCCCTACATCCCTCGGCGGTGCGGATTTGCGTTGACTCGGCCGGCGAACCCGAGATTTCGAGATGCACCACGTCCCGGACACCATACGCCACGTTTTGGCCGTTTTCGTCGGGCTAGGTGGCCTCAAAAACGAAAACGTTTTGACATGCACAACGGAGAGACCAAAAATCGTCGGCCATGGTACACCAGCAACCACGGCGCGACTTCAACTTCGTCGGCCATGGCAACTTTTCTTGTAGTGTGATTATCTTGTTATTGAATGTGTAGGAACAGGACAAATCACACTTGGAAGATCCCTGCTGAAACTATTGGGAGCAGTCATAAATGTGGGAGAAGGCACCCTAAAATTCACTTCTACGTCGGGAGGTAGACATGTATTCCCTAAACCAAAGAGTAAGAAAAAGAACAAGAAGGGTATGCATAAAGCCCGAGGTAATGTTGATGCTTCATCTCTTGATAACACTTGATTCACACTTTCTGCGCCTAGCTGAAAGGCGTTAAAGAAAAGCGCTTATGGGAGACAACCCATGATTTTACTACAGTACTTTGTTTTATATTTGAGTCTTGGAAGTTGTTTACTACTGTAGCAACCTCTCCTTATCTTTATTTTATTGCATTGTTGTGCCAAGTAAAGTCTTTGATAGTAAAGTCAATACTAGATTTGGATTACTGCGCAGAACAGATTTCTTGGTCACGAATCTGGGCAGAATTCTCTGTAGGTAACTCAGAAAAATCTGCCAATTTACGTGCGTGATCCTCAGATATGTACGCAATTTTCATTCAATATGGTCATTTTCATCTGAGCAAGTCTGGTGCCATTTTAAAATTCGTATTTACGGACTGTTCTGTTTTGACAGATTCTGCCTTTTATTTCGCATTGCCTGTTTTGCTATGTTTGATGGATTTCTTTGTTCCATTAACTTTCAGTAGCTTTGTGCAATGTTCAGAAGTATTAAGAATGATTATGTCACCTCTGAATATATGAATTATGCACTGACCCTCTAATGAGTTTGTTTCGAGTTTGGTGTGGAGGAAGTTTTCAAGGGTCAAGAGAGGAGGATGATACAATATGATCAAGAAGAGTGAAAAGTCTAAGCTTGGGGATGCCCCGTGGTTCATCCTTGCATATTTTAAGAAGACCCAAGCGTCTAAGCTTGGGATGCCCAAGGCGTCCCCTTCTTCATCGACAACTTATCAGGTTCCTCTAGTGAAACTATATTTTTATTCCGTCACATCTTATGTGCTTTACTTGGAGCGTCTGTTTGTTTTTATTTTTGTTTTGTTTGAATAAAGTCGGATCCTAGCATTCTTTATATTGGAGATATTACGCTGTTTCGTATGAACACATGTGTTCTTAGCTTTATCTTTAATGTTCATTGCGAAAGTTGAACTACCTCATTCATTGATATATGGTTGGAAACGGAAAATGCCGCATGTGGTAAATGGTATAATGTCTTGAATAATGTGATACTTGGCAATTGTTGTGCTCATATAGATCTTGTTTAAGCTCTTGCATCATGTACCTTGTACCCATTAATGAATAACTACATAGAGCATGTTAAAATTTGGTTTGCATGATTGTTCTCTCTAAGTCTAGATATTTTCTGGTTGAGGTGTTTGAACAACAAGGAGACGATGTAAAGTCTTATAATGCTTACAATATGTTTATATGTGAGTCTTGCTGCACCGTTTTATACTTGAGTTTGCTTCAAACAACCTTGCTAGCCTAGCCTTGTATTGAGAGGAATTCTTCTCGTGCATCCAAATCCTTGAGCCAATAACCATGCCATTTGTGTCCACCATACCTACCTACCACATGGTATTTCTCCGCCATTCCAAAGTACATTACTTGAGTGCTACCTTAAAAATTCTATTCTTTACCTTTACAATATATAGCTCATGGGACAAAATAGCTTAAAAACTATCGTGGTGAAGAATATGTACTTATGTGTCTTATTTCTTAGTAAGTTGCTTGTTGAGCGGTAACCATGTTTTCTGGGGACGCCATCAACTTTTACCTTTGTTGAATATCATGTGAGTTGCTATGCATGTTCGTCTTGTCTGAAGTAAGGGCGGTTTTCACAATCAAATGGTTTGAGTATGCATACTGTTAGAGAAGAACATTGGGCCGCTAACTAAAGCCATGATTCATGGTGGAAGTTTCAGTTTGGACATAAAACCTCAATCTCTTATGAGAATATTACCTGTTGTTGAATGCTTAACATTAAAAGAGGAGTCCATTATCTATTGTCTATGTTGTCCCGGTATGGATGTCTAAGTTGAGAATAATCAAAAGTGAGAAATCCAATGCGAGCTCCTTAGACCTTTGTACAGCGGCATAGAGGTACCCCTTTGTGACACTTGGATGAAACATATGTTATGCAATGATAATCCGTGTTAACCCAAGCTAATTAGGACAAGGTGCGAGCACTATTAGTATACTATGCATGAGGCTTGCAACTTATAAGATGTTTTATACATAACTCATATGCTTTATTACTACCGTTGACAAAATTGTTTCTTGTTTTCAAAATAAAAAGCTCTAGCACAAAAATAGTAATCCATGCTTCCCTCTGCGAAGGGCCTTTCTTCTACTTTATTGTTGAGTCAGTTTACCTATTCTTTCTATCTTAGAAGCAAACACTTGTGTAAACTGTGTGCATTGATTCTTACATGTTTACCTATTGCACTTGTTATATTACTTTGTGTTGACAATTATCCATGAGATATACATGTTGAAGTTGAAAGCAATCGCTGAAACTTATATCTTCCTTTGTGTTGTTTCAAAGCTTTCTACTAAGAATTTATTGCTTATGAGTTAACTCTTATGCAAGTCTTATTGATGCTTGTCTTGAAAGTATTATTCATGAAAAGTCTTTTCTATATGATTCATTTGTTTACTCATTATCTTCATCATTGCTTCGAATCGCTGCATTCATCTCATGTGCTTTACAATAGTATGATCAAGATTATGATAGCATGTCACTTAAATTATCTTTGTTATCGTTTACCTACTCGAGGCGAGCAGGAACTAAGCTTGGGGATGCTTGATACGTCCCAAACGTATTCATAATTTCTTATGTTCCATGCTACTTTTATGATGATACTCACATGTTTTATACACATTATATGTCGTTATTATGCATTTTCCGCACTAACCTATTGACGAGATGCCGAAGAGCCGGTTGTTTGCTGTTGTTGGTTAAATCCTAGTAAGGAAATATTCTCGGAATTGACGAAATCAACGCCCAGGGTCCTATTTTGCACGAAGCTCGAGACCCAGGGGAGAGAAGCCGGGCCACGAGGCGCCACACACTGCGCGCGCGCCGGGCCTTGGCCGCGCCGGCCTGTTGTGTGGGGCCCCTCGTGTGGCCCCCCGACCTGCCCTTCCGCCTACTTAAAGCCTCCATCGCGAAACCCCCAAGATCGAGAGCCACTATACGGAAACCTCCGAGACGCAACGCCGCCAATCCCATCTCCTGGGATTCAGGAGATCCGCACCCTGCCTGAGAGGGAATCATCTCCCGAGGACTCTTCATCGCCATGATCGCTCCGGATCGATGTGTGAGTAGTTCACCCCTGGACCATGGGTCCATAGCAGTAGCTAGATGGTCGTCTTCTCCTAATTGTGCTATCATGCTCGATCTTGTGAGCTGCCTATCATGATCAAGATCGCTTTGTAATCTACATGTTGTGTTTGTTGGGATCCGATGGATATTGAATACTATGTCAAGTTGATTATCAATCTATCATATATGTTGTTTATGTTCTTGCATGCTCTCCGTTGCTAGTAGAGGCTCTGGCCAAGTTGATACTTGTGACCCCAAGAGGGAGTATTTATGCTCGATAGTGGGTTCATGCCTCCATTAAATGTGGGACAGGAGGAAAGTTCTAAGGTTGTGGATGTGTTGTTGCCACTAGGGATAAAACATCGATGCTTTGTCTAAGGATATTTTGTGTTGATTACATTACGCACCATACTTAATGCAATTGTCTCTGCTGCTTGCAACTTAATACCGGAAGGGTTCGGATGATAACTGAAGTGGACTTTATAGGCATAGATATGCTGATGGCGGTCTATGTACTTTGTCCGTAATGCCCCGATTAAATCTCATAGTACTCATCATGATATATGTATGTGCATTGTTATGCCTCTTTATTTGTCAATTGCTCCAAGCTGTAATTTGTTCACCCAACATGCTATTTATCTTATGGGAGAGACACCGCTAGTGAACCGTGGACCCCGGTCTATTCTTTACATCGAAATACAATCTACTTGCAATACTTGTTCTTTACTGTTTTCGCAAACAATCATCTTCCACACAATACCAGAAATCCTTTGTTCAGCAAGCCGGTGAGATTGACAACCTCACTGTCACGTTGGGGCAAAGTACTTTGGTTGTGTTGTGCAGGTTCCACGTTGGCGCCGGAATCCCTGGTGTTGCGCCGCACTACACTTCGCCGCCATCAACCTTCAACGTGCTTCTTGGCTCCTCCTGGTTCGATAAACCTTGGTTTCTTTCTGAGGGAAAACTTGCTACTGTCTGCATCACACCTTCCTCTTGGGGTTCCCAACGGACGTGTGTTAATTGCACACATCACTCTCTTCTCCGCGTTGGTATCTTCCTCCACGTTAGTGTCTTCCACTTTTTCTTCTTCATTAGGTTTATCCTTTTTCGGAGACAAAACTAATGAGAGGAATTTTAGCGGTAGTCTTTAAGGGAGAGACCTCGGCACTAGGAATGGGATTTTCTTTGGGACCAAGGAATCCCGCCACCAAGGCTTGCATTTCAGACATGATGGATGACTCCAATTTCTTGAGGTCATCCAACGTAGCAGGAATGCTTGCCCAAGGTGCGATGCTCCAAACGTGGACACACGACCGACCGCCAGGGGAACCCATACTCTTAGGCGATGAAGCAGAGACGAGACGCAGTATGTTTCCTGTAGTTCCTTCCACAATAGGAAGTATGTCTACGTTGAGGAGGTGTGGCACCACAAAGGTGACAACCGCCACAAAGGTGCCACCTTGTTCCTCGTGAGCACACCACAAAGGCGTACCCACTTCTCCACTAAGCAAAGCCGGTCGAGGTAGCTAGCCTTCACACAAGGTTGGGGCACAACTCTTGAGAGGACACGGAGGCTCCCAGCGATATCAAGACCTAGTCACAACAAGATCTAGGCACTAGATGCCCTCAACAACAAGGACCCCCTCTAAGGAGATCTGGAGTTTCCAACTCCACAAATGAAAAGTATGGGGATCACAAAATTTCTTGGGTAGATGGGTAGATCTTGTGCTCCTCCTTCGATTCCCAAAGTTTGGGGGTGTTTGATTGGCTAGAAAGGGAGATCCATGCAGTTGAAGCTCCAGAACTATGGAGAAGAGAGAATGTTCTTCGTCTTGGGCGGATCTAATCTGAGGAGGAAGAAGGCTCCCCCTTTTATAGCCCGTAAGGCCTTGCCCGTTGAAATGCCCCACTCCCACGATGATCTGCCTTGGTTGCTTGGAGGTGGGCCGGAAGTTTCACCATGTCCCAGATGAAAGTTTCTTCGAGGGGGTGGATGAAGAATCCTCCAGCCCCCTCTCTGGATCGATGCTGACCACATTTCCTGTTAAGGGACGCATGTAATTTCCATCCGGGGGCAGATGAAAAATACTTCTGACCCCTTACTGGCAGCGTGCCATGTCTCCTGTTGCGGGCCGGAAATTTGCACCGGAAGTTTTGCGCCATTCACACCGAATGATTTAGCCTTGCCAATCTTCACAGCTTCGCAACACTTTGGTCTTTGGCCATCTGGTTAAGGGGGCCAAATGCTGCTTGGGGGCTGGATGATGTGGCCTACAGAATCCTGCAGGCTTCATCTTCTTTCCTCTTCTATTCTACCCATCTCCTCAACATGTTCCCTTCCAGCAATACCAGTGATCAATCATCCACTAAAGTAACCATACAATGAACCATAGGGAAAATGTGGGTCATCATTCGTGGCGTTAAAATGTATTCCTACACACATATACGGTAAAATTTTGTTCGCATGTTTTTACCAAACACACAAAATCGTAGAGATAGAGTATGCTCCTGCATCGGTCACTATGCCTCAGACCGCTAGGCTTGAGGCAGACGCATTTTCTATCCACATGGATGCAAGTATATATATATTTGCGTCGGGTCACTGGAGATAACCAGAGGATCGCAGAAATACGCGTACAAGGGATGGTGCGGTCTCCTACCGGACAACCTTCGTGTCAGCCCGATGCGCCCCTGTGGTCTGAGACGAGCTCGAGGGCCGATGCCCCCTGTCCGCCGAGGTCGGTCACGGCCCTACTGCCCTTGCTCTGTCCGCCGAAGGTCGTGCTCGCTGGCTGCCATGGCTGCCGCAGCGTGTTTACGCCCGCACAAAACATCCATCGCGGTTCCACGCTGGTCAACCTACACGTCCACTTCAATGGCTCCTGTCCAACAGGCTAGATTCTGGCGAGTCCCATGGTGGTATTGCACTGACACAGCCTAAAGCTTCCCTCTCGCAAAGCGTTGACCGATGGTAGGGCGGAGGCCAACGGTGGGCATTTCCACGTCAACTGGGCGCGGGTGTGCAGGCCGCTGCGGCTGGGGGGCCTGGGAATCCCAGACCTCGCACGCACTGCCATCTGCCTAAGGGTGAGGTGGATCTGGAGGATGCGCACTGACCCCCTGCGACCTTGGCGCGGGCTGACATGCACTTCTCGAAGACGGAGTTGGACATCTTCGGGCCGGGTGGTAGGCAACGGAGAATCAGCCCTCTTCTGGGATGACAGGTGGTTAGATGGCAAGTCCATCAAGGAGATGGCGCCGGAGGTGTACGTGGTGCCGAAGCGCCGACGGAAGGTGCGCACGGTCCGTGAGGCGTTGGTTGAGCGCACCGGATCCCCGACATAGCAGGTGCACCGAGCACACGGCACCGTGGCACACGCAGCCATAGGGCCGGCTCAGACACCCACTTTCAAGAACCAGACAGGTTGGTTTGGCGTTGGACGACGGATAACCAGTATTCAGCCGGATCCTGTTATGACACTCTCTTTCAGGGAGCGATCATCTCAGGCTCCTGGAAGCTTAACTGGAAATCCTAGGCGCCGCCTAGGGTGAAGTTCTTTGTTTGGTTGGCCCTCTCGACAGATGCTGGACGGGTGTTGGCACGGCGATGACTACCACACGCGCCAGATGCCCGCTGTGACCAGACTGAGACCATGAGGCATCTCCTCGGATGTTCCTTCTCCAGGACGGTTTGGTTTGAGAACCTGTCGTGGATCCGATCCACCTCAGGCCCTCCCATGGCCGAGGGCGACTTCGCGGAGTGGTAGTCGCTGGTGGTGCGGACCGCCCCTCGCCAACTACGCAAAGGCACTTCGTCGGTTATCATGCTTACGGCATGGCGGATTTGGAAACACCGGAACGCGGCGGTCTTCGACAACACGTCCTCGGTGACATCCTTATTCAACGACATCGTGGCCGAGGCGCGGCAATGGGCGGACGCGGGAGCCCGGGGCGTGCGCCAGTTACTCCCCTAGTTTAGTCTTTTTCCTTTTCTTGGGTCGAGTTGTACAGCGTGTTGTGTTCGTACTCGGACTTGTACATAAACTTATCTATCAATGTATCAAAACGCAAGGCTTTTGCGTTTTCGTGAGAAAAAAAGCGTTGACCGATTTAAGAGGCGCCAGCAAAATTATCTCCAAAAATGTGATGTAAGGTTCTCGGGCACCCTTAATTCTTTTTAAGGGGTTCACCACTTTTTACGGGACCTGGACAATTTTTTTAACTGAAAGTCGGAAATTGGAAGGGTTTGACCACTTTGTTAGAGTTGCCCTTATTGTGCCAACTGCAGTCGTGGAGGGCTATGTGGTTTCAGTGGAGAACTGGAGATACTTTCACACGATTTCAGCCGGTGACCGGATCGCCGAAAATTATCCAAAAGAAATGCATGGTTTACTGAAGCTGATCCGGGCTAAACAGCAGCTCTACAAGTCAGTGAATGCAACACAGCTTACGAGCGGATGGGTGATCCGTTCTATGCTTCTACGCCCTCCAGCGCATGATGGCCTGGGGTAAGAACTACAAACAAGTCGGGGTCAGACTGAAGCCGACGCATCCTTCTCTTCTACGTACTACCTGCGGGGGCTACCTGTGATCATTCTTCCTTCTTGAGGAAGCTGTCTGGCAAGGCGAATTCCTCCGCCTGGCTGAAATTATCCTTCTCCTCGTCATCTGGCTTCTGCATTCAGATACACAAACCGTACGTGAGAATCTCGTCCAGTCCACACCCTCAACTCTCATTGAGCCAAAGTGTAGATGCAGGACAAGCACAAAGCCAAAGATGAGTAAAATGCGTCCAATCACCAGCATTTCCAGGTTGAAGAAGCGGTCCAGCAGCTGCAGAACTTCGTCGGCAGAGAACTGCCTGTCCAGGCTGAAAGAATTCGTAGGCTGTCAGCCCTGATGCCACAAATTTCATGGTAACCCACATTGAAGAATATGCATACGGTCTCACCTTTTTCTCAAGTGCTCCATGAGGCCATACAGAACAAAGTGACGATGAATGCCTGCAAGCACACACAAGAGTTTAGAATGCGTACTCAACGAAAACAAAACAAAACAAAAAATCTTAACCAACGTTTTCATAACCGCCCTGTGCAGCAGAGTCTGCAAAACCATTTCTACCAAATTTTCTTGGCCAAGGCAGGAGGTGCAGTCAGTTTCGCTTTAGATTTTCGTTCCTTAAGTTCTTTTGATACATATTCACCTCGTGTAAGCTTTAGCATTGTTATGTCACCATAAGCAGCACACACTCGCATCCGTTATTATTTCTGGGTGCTATTTATGGCCACCAGTTACACTCTAGGAGAACATCACTTACTGAACTTTAGACCCTGCGATGTAGGAATTATTATCTAAGGCAACTAGAGCCTGCCGCAAAATCCATTTTGCCAAAATTCCCAGAGACAGTCAGTTCTGCAATAGAATTTCTCCCCTGAAGTTATTTTTGCTATATTCACCTTGTATAAGCATTAGCATTCACATGTCACAAGAAACAACACGCAGTCGCACCCTTTCTTATTTCTGGGTGCTATTTGGCCCCCAGTTACACTCTAGGAGGACATATCTTCCAGAACTATAGATTGAACTATGTATGAGTTAGATTTTCGTGAAGGAATCTGACTGCGCTGCCACAAAATCCATACTCAATACTTCCAATTTCAAAGAACTCAAGCAGAACATTTCACACACATAAAAAAATAAATACCTAAGCCAACTAGAGCTAGCCGTGTACTATTTCAAAGCGCTCAAGCATGACATAGTAAAATTAGAAAAAATGATTATCTAAGCCAGCTAGGACAGCTGTGAACTATTTCAAAGCACTCAAGCATAACACAGTAACATTTAAAAAACTGATTTTCTAAGCCAACTAGAACTTGCTGCGTATTACTTCAAAGCACTCAAGCATGACATAGCAAGACAAAAAAAAAAAACAGATTATCTAAAGCCAGCTAGGGCAGCTGTGAACTATTTCAAAGCACTCAAGCATAACACAGTAACATTTAAAAAACTGATTATCTAAGCCAACTAGAACTAGCTGCGTACTACTTCAAAGCACTCAAGCATGACATAGTAACACACAAAAAAGGTTGGTAAACCAACTAGAGCTAGCTACATACAGCTTTCAACAGATACTCGGATGACCTTCCAGAAAAAGCAGCTTATGCATACAGCCGTAACCCATTACCAGTGGCGGAGCCAGTACACTGAGCTAGCCTGGGCAAAGTCTTAAAGACTCCTGGACCATGGCTGTTTGCCCATCAAAACTGTGACTAATTTCTCATTACATGCTTAATATCCAATAAGGGATACTTGACATAGCCCGGGCAGCTGCCCAGGCTAGCCGGCCGAAGCTCCGCCACTGCCCATTACATATGGAGGGATGGCTGTCTTCAATCATCGTCCATGCTTGTTGGCCCCATGAAAAAGTGCAATAGAAACCCAAATTAAAGACTAGCCACTCCTTAAAGCCCCATCAAATTCAGCAAAGAGAAATCAGGCCCAAAAAACCAAGGAAAAGAGGTGTCAGAATCTTCTTAGTTTCTTCAGTTCTCTGCCCCTATACAATATTGCAAAATTGTAACATGCCATTCCTGAATAATCTGTATGCGTTTCAATATGTGAAATAAGATCTTGTAATGAAGGGTGAATAAAACTGAGCCCTTAGCGGTATCTACTTAGAGATGGAATCTGTACATATATGCATCTCGGTTTTGCTGTTAAACTTGATAATTGATGGTAGACTATGTGGTTGAATCTTCACTAGTCATCATATCAAGAGCCTAATATAAAGTTCCTAGAATAGTTTCCAAGTCAAGTAGTTAAATTACAGGATATGATTGGCTCGCAAGTCTAACCAAACAAGGCTTTACGACACATTCAAAATCTACCCTGGTATTGCTCTAAACAAAATCTACCCAGTTAAATGCAGGTTGATCATCTTTTTAAGAAAACAACAGGAAATGAGCATTTAGTGGTTTTCCCCCTTATTTGCACCGAAAAACAAGCGGGGGGGGGGTCCGCAGGGGCACAGAGCTCACCTGAAATTATGCACAGCTCATTTAGTCTGCACCGTCATGAATTCACACGGAGGCCTGCCTTTGACACATACTATAATAAAGAAGAGACCCCAGTCAACCCATTCTAGTCGAAACCTTGACCATAAAATTCATAACATAGGATACACATAAATTCAGTCGATAATGGTGCAGCTTGTCAAAGTAATTTTTTTTTGGGAGATCTTGAAAAGCAGTAGTGAGGTTGTTTCATCATATGTAAGCAAAGATATGGCACTGCACTCCTATCTACCCTTGGAATGGTTATTGAGAAAACTAGCAATTAGGGTTGCAAAGAAGAGAACTGAGTTCTAGCTTTGGCAAAAGCGGTGCGCACCAGTTCACCCGGGTTCGAATCCCCTCTTCGTAATTTCGCCAGGGGCGAACTTTAAACCGGGTTATCATCCTAGCGTCCATCCGCTGGGAGAGTCTCATCCTACCTAACAATGTATAGCCAAGGGAGGGATCATTCCCCCTTTGGTTAACGTTTTTAGGGTTGCAAAGCAAAACTTCTCATGTACAACATAAAATAACCAAGTTGCGGTCACTAAAACAGACCATGCGTTCCTGAGATTTCAGAACTGAAGGGCGACCGTGTGTATGACTTGACTTCTGGTACAGCTATTCCCTCTAAATATCATTTCAGCACAGCAAGGAAACCTGACCCATCGTTATTATTCATAACAGCAAACAAATCAAACCACCCCACCTTTCAGTTTGGACGGAGGGTAGAACTCGAGAGCCTGGAGCAGCCTCAGCTCCAACTCGACCTGCGATTGCTCCTGCGATACCAGAAAAGTACATGAGCCCCCTCTCCGGAGGTGGAAAACGAGGAGCGAGGGGTAAGGTAGGGGGGAGGGGGAAGGCAAGGTACCTTGGGAAGAGAAGAAGCTGATGATGGGGGCGCCTGCGCCGGCGACTGCGCGGAGAGCCCCTCCTGCTCCTCGTCGGCGGCGGCCTCCATCCCCGAACCTTTCGGCTGCGCCACCACAGACTTGGAAGCCCGGCCCGGCGGAGGGAGACGCAAACACTGCTCTCTCCGATGGTGGGTCGGTTCTTCCCGACGATCCGTTGTCTGTTGGCCTGGAGAGGATTTGATAGTGGGCTTTCATGGCCCATGGTTGATTTGCTCGACACAGCCCATCTGCACCGTTGTACGCATGCATGTTCAATTTAAAGTATGTTCAATTTTTTTAAAAAAATCAAGTAAAAATATGTACATATGAATTATAAAATTGTTCAAATTTTAAAATCATTTTGAATATCTTAAATTGCTCAAATTTTGAAAAATGTTCAATCCCGAAAAATGTTTAAATTGTAAAAATATTTAGGTTTTTAAAAAATATTGTTTCTCATAAAATCCAGATGGAAGAGTTCCCGGTCATGAGTCCAAGGTCGCCATGGCAGCGGCGAGGAGGCTCGGCTAGGAAGAGTTCGAGGCGAGCAGCGGACAGCCGCCTAGCGTTACGGGCGCGCGACGGTGTCCCCCGGTGGCAACCGGTGTGGGGGTCGGAGTAGTGGGTGTTGGCCCAATCTGAGCTTCTACGGGTCCAATCTAGGCTTTGCGGGTCCTGATCTAGCCATTTGTTGGAGCTGCTGCTGTGGGATGTCTACCATGGGTTGGCGACAACCTGGGCGGGCGGTTCTGCTTCATGTCGGTGAAAAGGGAGGCTGTCATTTCCTTGCTGAATCGGAGGTGGAAGATGGACCAGGCCCTTAGCCGTGTGTTGTGCTGGAGATCACGCATCCGTGACAACGGCAGGGAGGAGTTGCAGTGATGGTGGTGCGACACATCTTGGACATTGCAGTTCGACCCTCGGAGGTGTGGATGCACGACGACACGGATGAAAATCCTGCTCGGCCTTGGTCGGGCCGGCGGCTACGGCACCCGCGGGTGTTGTTTTTCCTTGTTGGAGGCGTCGTCGAGGGGTATCGACATCTTCGGCGCTCTCTCGTTGTGTTGGTGTTGTCTCCGGCCGAAAGCCTAGATTCGAAGTTGGATCGGCGTGATGGCGGCGTTCTCGACGTCATTCCTCTGTTGAGAGTATCGCGTTTGGAGACACGGCTTGGATGTTCTAGATTGCTCCTCCTCCAGTGCTCACTGCTGCCCAAGGTTGTTCTTCAGGGGCGCTATGAACGCTATCATCTGCGAGTCCAAGACTAGGCTTCCTAGGTATCGTCCGAGTTCCTCTGTCTATCTTTTTTAGATGGTGCGTTGACAAGGAGTGTCCTTTCTAAAGGGTTTGTTCTTCGGAGGCGTCCGTTGTTGGTCGAGACATGGCTTTGCAGGCTAGCTTAGGAAATGCTCTTCTAGGTTGTGTTGTTATTGTGTCGGTGGTGGCTATTTTCGGAATAACCGGCGTGGAGTTGTGATACTCTGGATGCTCAGTGGTAGTTTCTTGTACTTAAACCTCTGCTTTCCATAAAATTATTGTACGCTTTTAGCATGTTCTTGATTTTTTTTTAGAGTTTCATGTTGCTGGAACGAAGGACATTGTTGCTATCTAGTACCATCCCATTGCCTACATGTGCACACCTCAAGAAAAACGCTAGACAAATTGCAAACCATGTGGGCATCGTCAGCACACGGGGAAAAAAGGTGACAAAGAATCCACTCCGCCGCAAGACCGACGTCAAGCCACGCTGGAGAAGTGCGAAATCTAGCGAGACGTGGTAGAAAGTGAAAAAGAAAATAGAAAATACTATAGCAGCAAGTACCATCCGACCGTTAATCCACCGCGCACTCCTCCGGCACTGCCGACTGGCCGTCACCATTCACCTGCACGGTAGCAGTTTCACGCAGCGGAAAGAGCCAGACGAAATAATAAAGCGAGGAGAGCCAAGCCCGATGAACCCAGAGCACAGTGCCGGCGCATCGCCACGCCATGCCGCGCCAAAGCGGGACAGCGCGGCCCAGAGCGAGCCTGCACGCCTTTGCACGAGACGCACAGGACGACGAGCCATCACCGCCTGCGCAAATAAAGCCGTTGGTCTGGCCTGGCTCGCCGCCCCGTGGGACGGACGGCCACGCCGATGAGTCCAGACGGTTCAGGGAAAAATGTTGGAGGGAACGAACGGCTAGATGTGGGTTTGTGCGGTCGGTGGCCCGGCGCTCGGTGTTAAAAAGGGGCGCACCGGGGAACTTGGCCACACTCCACACCACTCTACCACGCCACGCCGACTAGCTTCTTCCTCCTCCCCCCAATCTTGGTCACTAGCGCCAGCTTGCTTGCTACTGCTCCGGCGAGCTCGAGCTCCTCCTCTTGCTGCAGCTGCTGCCATGGCGGCGCCTCTGCTCCTCATGCTCCTGCTCGCCATGTTCACTGGCTCAGGTGAGACGCCGTATCCCCCAACCATTGCTTAGATCGACTTCTTCCCTGTTTCTTTTCCCACCCAATCGCTTCTTGGAATCTAGATTCTTGAACGGGCTCAACAAACTTTCCTTGCAGTCTTTCGGCTCTAGATCAGAAAGCTATGCGTTCTTGCTATTCCTAGCTCGTTTTCCCCATTGTAAGCACACGTTCCAAGAACCAAGATTTGAGCTAACTTTTCTCCGCTTCTACCGCGTGCGTGCAGATGCGCTCTTCTGCGTGTGCAAGAACGACGCGTCCCCGGCGGCGATGCAGAAGGCCATCGACTACGCCTGCGGCAAGGGCGCCGACTGCACCCAGATCATGCCCACCGGGCCCTGCAACAACCCGTCCACCATCGTCGCCCACTGCTCCTACGCATGCAACTCATACTACCAGAAGAACGCCGGCATGGGCGCCACCTGCGACTTCATGGGCGTCGCCACCCTCACCGGCGCTGACCCAAGCGTCGGCGCCTGCAAGTACCCAGCAAGCGCAAGGTAAAGCAAACTGAACCGTGACCTCTGCCCACATGCATCTCTTTCCATCCTTCTCCATGGTGGTGGCCTAGAACATGCTCAAATCAGTTTGTTTAATAGATTGGGGCTGTTTTATATTCCAGATTTGGGTACTTGAATCTGGGGAATAATAGAGAATCCTAAGCAAGATGCGGTAT
Organism: Lolium multiflorum; assembly: GCA_030979885.1. NCBI lineage: Eukaryota > Viridiplantae > Streptophyta > Magnoliopsida > Poales > Poaceae > Lolium > Lolium multiflorum. Next base: position 220,344,748 of record CM061747.1, read on the forward strand.
ACCCTAGTGTTCTGACTGTCACTGACTGCTGTCGTGGGTCATTCGGCATACTCTGCAGTAACCTAGATTAATTACTCTGCAGTAACCTAGATTAATTACTCTGCAGTAACCTAGATTCTTGGCATGGGCATGCACGGCCGTAGTCACAAATCATATTTTTTGTTCACCAACGCACTGCTCATTAAAGTTTATGCTCATTCCAAAGTAGTGTCACCGAAATGCACGAACTAGTGTGGTATCTCATGCTTCAGTTCACGGAGCAGAGCTATTCTAAAACAAAAATCATTTGATTGGCAAAAGCTGTTAAAAGTATATTCGTCGAATATATGCTGTGCCAACAAATGATAGACGAATATTGTGGTACAAATGTAATCTTTGATAGTAGACCACTCAAGTGTTATGGGTGTTAACCCGCAAAAAAAAAAAAAAAAGTGTTATGGGTGTTCTAGCGTAGTACAGCTTGAGTTCTTGCTTGCTTGCCCATGTGAAATAAAAGGTGTCTGAATCGGATCTATCTAGTCCGAGCTTAAAGGGACAATCTTTACCAGTTGAACGCAGCTGGCCGTGCCACCGTTCAAAGTGCAATGAACTTGAGCAAGCGCATCTGCATTATACAACGCATGCTCGAGACACTTTCCCCAATCTAAGCATGCCCTTTTGAAGATTAAGAATGGTTCAGTTGTTTCGCTGTGCAATGTCTGAACGTGTATGCTTTGGGCTTTGTGTTCCTTTTGTGCAGCGGCGTCGGCACCGGGACAGGCATTGGGACGGGCACCGGAGCTGGAACCGGGATGGGAACCGGCGCAACCCCCGGCGCGGGCATGGGCACTGGCGCAGGCACAGGCGTGGGTACCGGGGCAGGAGGCATGGGCGGCACTGGCGGAACCGTCCTCGCTCCGCCGGGCTCGACGACCACCGGGATGCCAGGCAGCCCGTTCGGCGGCGCGTACGGCCCGTCGGGCAACAGCATGAGCCCGGACTACAGCCATGCCGTCGGCCGCCACGTCGCCACCGCCGGCGCCCTCATGGCGCCGCTGCTCCTGCACTTCATCTGATCGAGTCGCGAGTGGCACGCCTGCAGAAAGGGCGGGCCTCGGCGGGGACGAAGCCGGATTTGGTGGGCACGCCCGCCGGAACGCTGTGGCCGTTTGTCCCCGTCTGCTGCCTTTCCGGCCTTTTGATCGTTCGATCGGGTAGTAGTGCTCTACTAGTAGCAGTGTATTAAACTGATGACATCTACCTTCTTCCTCGTGGTGCCGGTGGCCACCACCAGGCCATGTGGTGTTTGTCCGTGGTAGGAGATGATGAGATCTAGGGATTCTTTCTTTCTCTCGTAGCGGTGGTGTTCGTTCGAGACCTATAATTATGTGTTGTTCCATTGTCGTCCTCTGCTCTGTTGCTGTGCTACCATGCCGTCCACGCCATGCCATCTTTGCTGAGCTCTACCGTGCTCCCGTGGCTCTCCTACGAACGTGGCTGGTCGCGCTTGGAATCATCGGACTGGCTCATGCTTGACACTGGTGCTCGCTGGAGTTTTCTCGGTGCGCCGCGCTGCGCCAGCACATGGGACCTTGGACGGATGTCTGGGACCTTGGACGGATGTCTGGCCGAGGAGAGTGGGAGAGATATCGCGGCGATCGAGTCTCGTGCCGTGTTGCCCAGAGCAGAGCGCAGAGTCCACTGTGATCTGGACTCTTGTCTGGAGTTGCAGCGCAGCATCTGGAGCGGGGAAGACGCCGACATCGGCACAGGAAAGGCTCACGAGACCACGATACGGTGTCTCACCTCCTCGGGAGCCGCGCGACGGGACCAGCGACGCCGCGGCCAGGTGGGCGAACGCGACTGGGCGCGCAGGGCCGGTGGTCTTTGGCGCTGGTGAGTGGTGACCAGTGCCGTGGGGCTTTGGGCCTCGCTCGGCAGGCTGCGCGGCTGTCGCCTGTGGCAAGCCATCGTACGCAGTTTGGGCTGGCATGAGCCCCATTCCTTGGTGAGCCCTGTAACTGTAAGGCCTCGTTTGGCAGTTTTCTTTAGTGTTTGCTCTGTTGGTGAAAACATCATCATTCTCCACATCACATGAGCACACGGTTTCAGCAAAAACTTGATTCAAGAAAGATAATCAATAACAATCTATTCTCTGTAGCACCCGAGCACGCTGCAAGAACATTTGATGCAATGATACTTTTCATCGCTCATGTAATGATAATTTTAATCACTCTCGCATCGTATCATCGTTTAGTACAAAATGGGACTTCGATCAGGAACAAGAACATCTCACATAATGTTACGGGAACAAGAACTTCTTATCATTTCACTGTTTTTTTGGCTCATATGCAGCAATTTCCCTTTTTATTATCACTTTGTTTCAGCCTAGAATTCTATACCATGTTTCCGCTGCACCTGATAGTCGTGCACAAAAAGCAGCATGTTAACAACGAGGAGGTCCAGTAGAAGTGATCTAACTCATGTACAAAAGATACATCTCTACTAGTTTCGGGTAGAAGGCATCGGAACATTGAATAGAAAATTACAAAATAAAAGATGTAAGCACTTACATAGTTTTCAAATATATACACCACATATTTAAACAAACCATTTTTAACGACAGATATTGATTAGTCCTACTAGCTACCCCGTAACATTGGAATTTTATCTGAAAGAATGCCGATGTTGAATTCAATCTCGACTTATCTCAAACCACAACAATAGCCTATTGCTCCAGGCATCCTAGTAACCGAGGATAAGGTTGCAGCTTGCATAGGTTGATAATTTAATAACATAATTTCAATGTACCAGACTTGCATGATGTGTTGCTAGACACAAAATTTTCAGAGCAACACATACAACGCACACAACACGAACACCTAGTTATATAGAAATTTGGGTGTAGGTTGTTTTAAATTATTTATAATTAACAAATCTTACATATTTATATTAAACTTTTATACCTTTTTTATTACCTTGTTTTTTGCACATACCTTTTTTTAGAAAGAATAAATATACAACTTGTTCTAAAAATTAATCACATGACACTTTATATGTAGGCCTTCCCTTTTCATTAAAGAGTCTACATTTGAAAATACACCTGCACTAGTTAAAGTGAGACATTCCAATCTGGGTTATCAATTTGTTCCCCTTAAATTTCGGTTGAGGAAGTACCATATATAAAAGATAATCATTTGTGTAATTTGTGCGCTCTGATACATAATATATTCATACGTTTCAATTTTAGTATCCTTGATTGTTTTAGAACTCTAGGACATACGTGCCAAGATAAAGATGTATGCATCATATGCTGTCGATCTTTCAATTAAAATATCTTTTACTAAATTTTAGAAAATCCTAGAGTGTGTGCGCTATATGGTTTGTCCGTGGACTGCCTACATACCTCCTCTTTTTTTCAATTGCGGGAAGGTAATTATTTTCTGTAAGGAATGTGGCAGGGAGACCCACAGAGAGTGTTGTCTTAAAAAAAGGAACTCAGAGGACGTGGGTATAGCCCAGTGGTTGGGGTCGCAGTGGCGCACCCCAACGACCAGAGTTCGAATCTTGTCCGGAACGAATCACATGCAATCTATTGTAGTTGTGGATTCTATATACGATTTTCTTTCTTGATCTGATTAGAATTATATATATGCAATGTAATGTGAAACAAAAGTGAGTGGTCTTCTTTGAAACTATTTGAAACTAACCTAAACCTCCTAAATGTTAATGCGACTTCAAGAAAACATCCATGTTGCAAGAACACAGTGGTGAGAACCCTTCTACATTACTTGAAAAATGGGACTTGCATACATATATTTTGAATAAATGGCAGTACTTGAGTTTACGACCATAAATAGATGAGTACATACTACAGAGTACCTAGAGACCGGTGTAAAAGTGGCAATTGTGTAGTTTGACCATTATTAAGTAACAGTATAACTTAACCACCTAGGAGCTACCTCAGCGCTTTTGGGTCCTGAACCGTCCGATCACACACTTGAAGGGTCCAGATGTCCCCTACCCAGCCGAAACATTGCAGAAACCCGTTCCCATAAACTCGCGTCAAAAAGCAGCCCAACGTTACTTGGGCCGCTACTCCGCTGGTTGACCTGACCATTCTCTGATTAACCGGGCCAAAAGTTCCTTCAAACGGGCCGTACGTACTAAGGCTAAAAAAAGGCTAGAGAAACCTCCCCGTCACGGCCGATGCATAGCATGAAGGCACCTCGGCAAGGAAAGACGAAGATTCTCTAGGGCGCCGAGTGATGCGGTGCAGGCGATTGAAACGAACACAACATTCAAGCAATCATGAATGTTCGGTGCGCCAATCGCGGGCTACAATTAATGGATGTACGTTACTATATCGCCGGCGGCATACTTCATGGCTTCATGCTTCGTCTCCTCATCATCTTTGGCTCTCCCTGCTTCCCTCGAATTCTCTCTCTCCACTAGTAGGAAAACCCTTATAGGCGAAGCTTAGTTCTGTGGCGCACCGTTTTGAATGCGCCACAGAAACCTATTTTGTGGCGCCGGAACGGTGCGCCACTAGCTTAATTTTGTGGCGCACGCTTGGGCGGTGCGCCAAACCATGTGGGGCCCACATCCTGCCACCACCATTTATTCGTAGGTATTTCGTGGCGCACATGTCGTCGCGCCGCCGAAATAACTTTTCGTGGCGCACCGGCTTTGGTGCGCCACGTGAAGCTGATTCGTGGCGCACCTTCTCCGTGCGCCTGTAATTGGGACTTATATCATCTCGCCCGTGCCCTCTCCCCGCCGTTCATCCCGAGCCCCTCCCTCCCTCTCCCTCTCCGTGGTCGCCGGATCCGCCGCCTTTCCTCCGGGTCGCTGAGGATTCCCTCCCTCTCCCTCTCCCTCTCCGTGGTCGCCCGGATCCGCCGCCGCCTTCCTCCGTGGTCGCCTGGATCCTCCATGGTCGCCGCCCCGCCTTCCTCCGCGAGGCGCATGCCGCCGTGTCCTCCCATCCCGCCACCGCAAAGACAAGCTGCCCTGCGAGGAGGGGCCGCGAGGAGGGGGTCGCGCGGCAAGGTGGAGGATCCGCCGCCTCTCCTCCTCCTCCACCCCGACGTCATACCAAGCTCGCCTCCACCCCTGTCATCGGTGCTCTCTCTCCCCTCGATCCCTCTCTATCTATGCATGTTGCTTGATATACTGTGTTGTTGCTTGATTTGTATAGCTTCTCACCATGTCTTGGTGTTTGCTTATGCTTTGAAAAGCATATAAATGGATGCATGATGCTTGCCAAGCATCCCTGTTGCCTAGCAGTTGACTAATTCATTTATCTGTGAAACTTTATCTTGTTAATGTAGATAATTGAGATGAACTACTTTGCAGTAATGATTCTATTATTGTATTTACTTAAGCTAGATGGATGCCAACTATTGTTGGGGACCCTAGCTTCATTTTGAATCCTGTTGGGTAATGATAAGTGTGTAGGCTTGGTGGTTTGGATGGTTTGGTGGTTGAATTGGCCTTTGCAGTCATGAACTGCTGGCTTGGTAAATCATCTGGGATGGTTTCCTTCCTAGTTCTATTTGGAAGATGCTACTATTCAATTGGTTGGCATAACCATGGTGACTTGAGTTGGTCAAATTCCTGGTCCTTGCCATTTGTACCAGGCTTCACTTGGTTTCTGATGGTTTAAAAGACTAGGTGATGCTAGAGGTTATTAAGTTGGCTGTCAAGGTTGGTTTTATCTGGTTAACTTGGATAGGCTATGTGCTCTTGCTTACTTATGCATATCCATCTCTACTGGATTGACTAGCTCAGGCTTGGCCTCTCTCTTGCCAGCATCACTTTGTTACTACCAAGTGATGAGTAATCCCTTATGGACCCTAGCTTTGTTTTGAACTCAATTGAGTAATGATAAATTTCTTTTTCTTGTTGGCTTAGATGAAAATAGAGATATTCACGGTAGGGGATCATGTAAATGAATGCCACTGTGGTATCCTTTGAAGAAAAGGACTGTTTCTGATGGTTTTAAAAGGCTAGGTGGTGCTAGGTGATTAAGTTGGCTACCAAGACTTGTCTCATCTGGTTAGCTGGGATATGCTATGTGTTGTTGCTTGTTTAGGCATATCTATCACTTACTGGTGGTTCTTGATTGGCCTCTCTTTTGCCAGCATCACTTGGTCTATATACCAAGTGATGAATAATCCCTTTGGAGCATATGTTCCATGCATGCTATATATGTGTATTTGACCATGCTTATGATGGATTTCTTTTAAGGACTCTAGCTAGATTAGAGGGGAAAAAGTTGCTGCTTTGTTGCCTATGATAATGGATCATCAAATGTTTCCCTTTGTCCCTGGTTGCCTCCTTAATTGATGCCTTATGATCCAAATGACCAAAGCCCCTTGCATGATCCCATTTGTCCCTAATGTTGCTTAAGATGAATAAAATTCCCTCTAATCACCATTTGGAGATCAAGACTAGTTCTTGATTTCCATTAGCTAGACTCCAATATTAAAAATGTCTCCCAAATATGGAGACAAACATTTTAACATTACCCCAATGTTATTTCTCTCAAATGGACAATTGGCCTCTCTTTTGCCAGCATCACTTGGTCTATATACCAAGTGATGAATAATCCCTTTGGAGCATCTGCTCCATATGCATGCTATGTGTGTTTGAGCATCTTGACTTATGTCACCATGGTTGCTGGTTTGGTGGTGTTTTTGTACTTGCGATGATTAGATGGTTGGTCGATCACTCGTACACTCGGGGGTGGAGCAAGTGAGCCTGGTGTGATGGCACAAATATCAATATCTTGTGCATCCTACCTGGCCTCACTTACTCCATCCCTGGATGTTAATATTTGTTTCGACCAACAAAGTATGAGGCATTCCATTTAGTTCATACTAGCTAATTCTTAATTGCATTGGCCTTTCTTCCATTTTAGTGCCGATGATTAAATTGTTTGGTCACTTGTACACTCTGGGGTGGGGCCAGTGAGCCTGGTGCGATGGCACAAATATCAATCTCTTGTGCATCCTACCTGGCCTCGCTGACCCCATCCCCGAATGTTAATATTTCTTTCGACCAAAAAAGTATGAGGCATATGATATCTAGTTGAGATACCACTTGGCTCTTTCTTCCATTTTAGTGCCGATGATTAGAATGTTTGGTCACATATACGCCGCAATATACTTTGTAGACGGGCCCTTCCCCGGCCGCCGTTCCGTGAACGAGTCCTTGACGAGACAACAACGCCGACCTGCCTCTCCGGCAAGAACCACGCCAGTCCCAGCCGCCTCTCTTGTGGCCGCGTCCCCTGCGCCCTGCACTCTTCGCCTTCTTGCCGGTGAACAATAGACTTATCGTTGGAATAAGGAGCCGACGACGGTCGATCGCAATCTAATCTTGCGACCGGCCGTCATCGGTTTCCTTATTCCAACGATCAATATTGGTTCATCGGGCAAGAAGGCGATGCAGACGCAAGACACACGGCCTGAGGAGGCGGCTGGACTGCCGTGGTTCGCGCTGAGAGGCAAATCGGCGTTGTTGTCTCGTCAAGGACCCGTTCATGGAACGGCGGCCGCGGTAAGGGGGCCCTTCTGCAAAGTATATTGCGGCGTATACTGCAACTATGGTTTCTGACCATAGTATTTTGTGTTGACCAACAATGTATGAGGCACTTATTCCATTTTGTCATTCCATTTGCTTTGATATTTTCAAAATGCCGATGATTAAAATGTTTGGTCCCCGTACACTCTGGGGTGGCGTAAGTGAGCATGGTAAGATAGCACAAATATCAATCTCTTGTGCATCGGACTTGGTCTCGCTTACGCCATCCCGGAATGCTAATATTTGTGTTGACCAACAATGTATGAGGCACTTATTCCATTTTGTCTTTCAATTTGCTTTGGTATTTCCAAAATGCCGATGATTAAAATGTATGAGGCATTTATTCCATTTCTCTTGTGCATCGGACTTGTTGGTCTCACTTTCTTCCATTTTCATCATAGTAGGAACTGGATATGAAGACCCGATGCAAGCGAGCCTGGTGGGTAGAGAGGAGGGGAGCAAAGGAGGAACCGGATGAAGACTACTTTGTATCTCGAAATTGTGAAATTTGTATGAATTAAGAGTTGTATGCAAAACATTTGTATATATTGTTGTATAATGTGATGATGATGTATAATGTTGCTATGTTATATGTGTTCACATTATATCTGTCTATATTATATCTGTATATAACCTGTATACTGTGTATAAAACCTGTATAATACACCAGGCAGTATAAAATCGAGTATACCTGTACAATGTTCTGTGGCGCACCAAAATGTAATTCAGTGGCGCACCTGTTTCTGTGGCGCATGGGTAACCATGTGCGCCACGAAACCTTAATTCTGTGGCGCACGGGCACTGCGCCACAGAAACCTTATTTTTGTGGCGACGTTTCTGTGGCGCACCACCCGTGCGCCACAGAATCACTTTTTCGTGCGCCACTGATGAGGCTTTTCCTACTAGTGCTCAAGGAGTGATGCCGACGGTACGCCCGACACTCTAGCTCCCACTCACCGCCGATGGCGAGGCGGCCGAGAAGCTGGATGTGAGGGAAGATCCCGGCAGCCGTAGAGGCTAGAGGGTGTGCCCGGCTCGTCCCGTGCTCGAAGCCTCGAAGGGATGAGGCGCTCCCGGTGGGGAGGTGCGCTTGGAGACTGCAGCACGAGCATAACTTCAATCTCGCCATCTCGGTAAGGAGGTATGTACCACAGATCTTCCATGGATTCGATTTTGAGGTTGGATCTCCCCATTTTCCCTCTCTGACATCCATTGGTTTTTCCTATTTAGCCGGTCTCATGAAGTTGCTTCGGATCCGCCATGTATGTCAGTATGTGGCCATGTGGAGACCATCTGACTGAGGACTATCTCCCCATTGCCTCCTGCTCAGCTCTCTTCCAATCGTTTGATCTTGAGGTCCAAGTCGTAGGTAATCAATCTGGTATGCATAAGTTTCAATTGTATCCACTGATTATTTGGCAGATGTTAACATAATATAAGCAGACATACCAGCAGCTACTCACAAGAATGGGAGAATCACCCGCGGCGAAGAATTTGGTTAGTCGAAGTGAATACCAGGACATGACGCTGCTTCACTGGCCCTGGGCCCTGGCTGCTCCCTATCTTTATCTGTCTGCCCTGGTGTTCTCCATAGTTCACCTCACTTATGGTTACAAAATTTTCTCCTGCATGTTTTTTTGGGTCTGCAAACAAATTGTGAAGTTTGTTCTTTGACATGAGTACAATAGACTGAGACCATCGAGTTATCATTCATGATTTGTTCCTTTTGTCACCTCTCAGGATGCCAGCTATAAGAATATTCCAAGGAAGGCAAGATTTTGATTTTATTCTTCTTATGCAAATCAGGTTTTCCTGTAAATATTGCTGATTCTAAAAGTTTATTGGACAATTCTACATTATGTTTTGTATGGATACTGTCAATAATTCGACTATCATATAAGCTTATTAGGCTCCTGGGATCTGTCTTGAGCAATGGATGGTTTTCTTCTTCAGTGTGAAATTGTACCAAAGGAAAGAGGCTTCAAAAATATTTTAGGACACTCCAGTACCCTCTTTGAATGAATCTGATCTCAAGGTTGTATGTCTTGTTATAACGGCAGTCCTCCCTCCATTGTCAAGCAATTTACTATAAAGTTTGTACACTTTTTGTAGAATCAATATGGATGCAACCTGTATGATATGGTTACTTGTAGAAAATTTTGATTACCACTTGCATTTATTTGAGTTGTTACTGCCCTGAATTCTTACATGGAGGTGGTTGTTCTGATGCTAGCGAACTCTTGAATTGTGATTTAGATGGAGATATTAAGAACTATCGTTTTGTGTTCACTACAAAAGGTTCTTTTCAATTCCTACTGATGTGTTCTTGCATTTCTTATATTGTTATCTCCTTCAGGGGCAGGGAGGATCTGTTTACCTTCTATCACTGTCTCTACTTATTATTGTCATGTACAGAAATATTCCACAAAGCCTTCATCAGGAACCAGTTCGTCACTTGATTATTATATATAAGGTTTATCGTAAGCTCACTTGCTGAATGTGTGTGTGTTTTTAAAGAAAATTGTTTAATATGTACATATCCATAAAAATGCTGACTGTTGGTCCACTCTGTGCGGATAATTCCTTTCATTTGGATGCTTGCACAAACAGTGGCCTGCCCTAGATACCTATATGTTGAGTTGCGGTTCAACTTTTCTTCACTCAAATTTGCATCTCAAATCAAAGAGTTGGGCAAATAAGGACACTTATTCTACTCATGTGCTCTCACCCTTCAGTGAAGCAACTATTCCAAGCCCGTCCACTATTTTAGCTCATATTAACATTATAGATCCAGTTGGCCAGAGTTAACCAAAATCTATAGGCTGCATCTTTCTAGCTTTGCTGCTCTGCTCCGTATGTGCATATGAAATAGACTTAAGGTACATATAAGTTTTCTATTTATGTTAAAGCGTCAAGTTAATTCCTAGCTATGTATTTAGTTAGTGTAAAATTTTAAGGCTGAAACTCTTCCTACTTAGCGGAAGTAGGCTATGTTGAGAATTAGAGGCTTGTTAATATTCTTTTGGGGATCAATTGAATCTGAACTCTATATATTTGTTTTAGAAATAGAGAACTCTTAGTATAGCAATCTGGCCATTCTTGTATCGTCATCACACCCTCTACCTTACATAGTTATGTCGACGTTTGGCTTCTAAATGCTGCGATAATTTCCTTAATTAAGCTAATTGATTGCCATCTTGGTTTCCTGTTATCTGTAGACCATCTTATTTCTAACTCTAATTATAAGATTGCAGTATCCCTTTTCAAGAAAGCAAAGTCCTCTTCGGCCGTATGGACTCTGCGCATGTACAATCAGGTGACGGCAGCCTTCTCCGAAAGTTGCCAAGTTAGATCACTAGTAGAAAACCTCTCATCCATCTAAGCCATTGGTACCGGTTCCCTTACGAACCGGTACCAATGGGGTCATCTGTACCGGTTCAAGGGCTCTGGCGGGCGAGGATATTTGGTACCGGTTCGTGAGGAGCTTTCGTACCTGTTCGTGTTAGGAACCGGTACGAAACGTCTTCGCCCAAAATTCAGATGCGTGGTGGGGCCCGGGCTGGACCTTTGGTACCGGTTCATAACACGAACCGGTACCAAAGGGTACCCGGCTAAATCAAATCGCCCTGATCCCTTCCCGAGCCCCTGCAGGCTCTCATTTTTCTCTTCTCCCTCACACTCTAAATTTTGCTCCACCTCTCACACTCCAATAATCTTCATTTTTCTCCACCATTTTAACAAGATTAACGGCACCCATCTATCTAAGGGTTAGCAATATCATCCTTCCTTCCGGCGTGACGGACACGTACCCATGTGGAAGAAGAAGTCGATATTTTGGGAGCTACCCTACTGGAAATTCTTAGAGGTTCACTCTGCAATCGATGTGATGCACGTGACGAAAAATCTTTGCGTGAACCTGCTAAACTTCTTGGGCGTGTATGGGAAGACAAAAGATAAGAAAGCACGGCAGGACCAACAAAGTATCCACGAAGGAAACAACTGAATCCGAGAGAAGTATCAAGGTCCTGCCAGCTATGCTCTTACCAAAGAGGAGAAGGAGATCTTTTTTGAAGTCCTGAGTAGCATCAAGGTCCCGTCTGGCTTCTCGAATATAAAGGGAATAATAAACATGTCGGAGAAAAAGTTTCAAAACCTAAAGTCTCATGACCGCCACGTGATTATGACACAATTACTTCCGGTTGCATTGAGGGGGCTTCTGAAAATGTTCGAGTACCCATTGTGAAGCTATGTGCGTTCCTCAATGCAATTTCTCAGAAGGTGATCAATCCACTTACTCTACAAAATTTACAGAAGGATGTGGTCCAATGTCTAGTCAGCTTCGAGTTGGTGTTCCCACCATCCTTCTTCAATATTATGACACATCTCCTAGTTCACCTGGTCGAAGAGATTGGCGTTCTCGGTCCGGTATTTCTACACAACATGTTCCCCTTTGAGAGATTCATGGGAGTCTTAAAGTACGTTCATAACCGTGCTAGGCCAGAAGGAAGCATCTCCAAGGGCTATGGAACAGAGGAGGTCATTGAGTTTTGTGTTGACTTTATTCTGACCTTAAGCCGATCGGTGTTCTGAATCGCGCTATGAGGGAGAGACTGCGTGGAAAAGGCACGCTAGGAAAGAAATCAGCAACGTGTATGGACGGACATTCTTTCACTCAAGCACACTACGTTCTACTTAATTCCATCTTGGTGGCTCCGTACAAAGAGGAACACAAGGAGATCTTACGCTCTAAATACCCGGAGCAACGTGAAGATTGGATTGATGGAGAACACATGAAGACTTTCGGCGGTTGGTTGCAAACACGTCTCATGAATGTCACCGATGACGAGCAGCTGTACTTGTTGGCCAAGCAACCATCTTCTACTATATCGACTTTTCAAGGGTATGAGATTAATGGGAACACATTTTACACTTTCGCCCAAGACAAAAAGAGCACCAACCAAAACAGTGGTGTCCGCTTTGATGCAAGATGGCAATGGGAACAAGGTCACATATTATGGATACATAGAGGAGATATGGGAACTTGACTATGGACTAATTTCAAGGTCCCTTTGTTCTGTAAATGGTTCAACCTGAAAGACGTGCAGTAGACCAGTACGGAATGACTACGGTGGATTTCAAGAATCTTGGGTACGACACCGAACCATTCGTCCTAGCCAGTGAAGTGGCTCAGGTTTTTTATGTGAAGGATATGTCTAGCAAACCTAAAAAAGAAAAGAAAGGCAAGAGGACACATCATACGATGAGCCAAAGCGGCACATAGTTCTTTCAGGAAAAAAAACATCGTGGGAGTAGAGGACAAGACAGACATGTCAGAAGATTATAATAAGTTTGACGATATTCCACCCTTCAAGGTAAAAATTGACCCAAGCATCATCTTAAACAATGAAGATTGTCCATGGTTGCGTCGCAGTAAGAAGAAAGGGAAACGGGCGAAGAAAACTCAGAAGACTAGAGCAGATGGAGTATAACTTGTGTATCTCAATATGGAAATCACTTTTGTGTAATGATGTTACTGTATGTAAGATATTAACAATGGAGATGGTTGGCTTGTTTTACTAGTTAAGTCACGGGTTTGCAGGGAAATCTTCCGAACAATATGCCATATAGGGCATGTGCACCAAGGGCATATTCGAGAAGTTCCGCCACGGGAGATTTCCCAACCCTTTCCCCAACATTGTTAGAGGAGATGGAGTCTTCCACGGGCTTGCAGGGAAATTTTTCCGAGGCGGAACTTCCGAAGATGCCATAGGGCGTGTGCACCAAGGGCATCTTCGACAAGTTCCGCCACGGGAGATTTCCCAACCCTTTCCCCATCCATGGTGATGAAACTCTCCATCCATGTTGGCTTGTTGAGCTGCTTCCCATGGTCTATCGATGCTCCTTTTATAGGCGTCCTTATCCTGCCGACAGCTTTAGTACCGGTTGCAGACACCAACCGGTACTAAAGGTTACCCACGCGTCCTTATCCCACCGACAGGGCGTCGTGTGCTACATACTTTATCTCATCGAGGGCGTCCTTATCCCGACAGCTTTAGTACCTTGCACCCACCAACGGTACTAAAGGTTACCCACGCGTCCTTATCCCACCGACAACTTTAGTACCGGTTGCACCCACCAACCGGTACTAAAGGTTTGCCTCGATCTGTCTTCCCGCCTATTTTCTTCCCGCGCTTTCCACCGGTTCCCGCCTCTGTCTTCCCGCCATTTTTTCACTATATATATGTAGGCTTGGCCACCATTTACATATCACATCTAGACTCATCATTCTCTCCCATGGCTTCCATCGCAATATCTCTAACCCCCCGGGAGGCGGAGGCGCTTTGCGCCTCGAACTACCCCTGCCCGCCGGGCTACCGCGTCCCGACCGGCTGGTTGCTAAGCGTCGGAGGCGTACCGGTCCCTCCAGTCCCTCTAGGTGTGGCGCGCGAGATGGCCATCACGAACCACTACTACTTCGAGCTCACGCCAGAGCAGCGGAGGAATCCCAGTGGCATCCCGACTACAGCCCGACTTGGGAAAGCTTCTTCATCAATCGGCGAGAGAGGGCGCTTGCCAGGCACGAGGAGGGCGGCCCGCCTCCTCCGAACTTCAACGAGGCCGGCCGTCGGCTGTGGTGGCGCGGCCGGACTCTCCAGGCGTCATGGCCTACCGTGGCCCCCGCCTGCGCTACCCTCGTCCCACCACGCGTGCTCACCCGCCGACGTTCGAGTACCGCGACCGATGCCGCCGACGATGATGACGGCGACTACGACGACTACAGTGGCGACTACTACAGGGCTAGGCACGAGTATGACCGAATGACTCCAACAGAGAATTTGGCCATGTATCTTTAATTTTCAGTTAAGCTATGTACTTTTAATTCGAGTTCAATCGTAATAAAATTTTATTCCCGCTCTTTCTTTCCCGCCTTTTTCCGTCGTACGTGGAGGGAAAGTTTCCCGCGGACGGCGTCGTGGCAGGAGTAAAAGAAAAAGGTTCACGAAAATATATAGAAAAGAATTAGAAAATATATAGAAAAGAAATATAAAAAAGGATATAGAAAACAAATAGAAAAGAAAACAAACGAAAAAGAAAAAGAAATAGAAAACAAATAGAAAAGAAAAGAAATAGAAAATAAAAAGAAAAGAAAAGAAACACAAAAGAAAAGAAAAACAAAAAGAAAAGAAAGAAGAAACATAAAACAAAATAAATAGAAAAGAAATATAAAAGAAAAGAAACACAAAAGAAAGGGGAACGAAAATGAAAAGAAAAGAAATAGAAAATGAAAAGAAATAGAAAATGAAAAGAAAAGAAAATGAAAATGAAAAGAAATAGAAAATGAAAAGAAATAGAAAATGAAAAGAAAAGAAACACAAAATAAAAGAAAAGAAACAGAAAAGAAAAAGAAAACAGTAAAAGAAAAAGAAAACAGAAAAGAAAAAAGAAAACAAAAAAAAACCTTTAGCCAACCGGTACGAAAGGTCTTTCGTACCGGTTGGTGGTACCAACCGGTACTAAAGGCCATCCCCCTCGTTTAACACTTAGCCGCGCGACCAAAAATCCCCAATTCCTCTTCTTTCTCCCCCGCGCGACAGCAGAGCCCCGACGCCGCCGACGACGCCGACGCACCCACGCCGCCGACGCACCCACGCCGCCGCCGACGAAGCCGCCGCCGCAGACGCAGCCGCCACCGCCGACGCAGCCGCCGCCGCCCACAGGTACCTCCCCGGCCCTCTCCTCCTTTTTTCGCCACCCCTCATCGCCGCCCGCAAGGTGTTCGACGGCGAGGAGGTCTCGGGCGTAAGGCTCGGTCGACGGCTCCGCCTCCGCGAGGCTGTCGTCGAGGTCGAAGGCGAGCTCGGTGGCGTCGACGGGCAGGTGTGAGGTGGTGAGCGCCGCGGATGCAGGGAGCCGTCGCGGGGCCGGTGCGGCGCGCTGCAGGTCCATGGCGAACGCGCGGGGGAGCCTCGCGAGGCCGGTGCGCGCGCCCGCCACCGAGGCCAGCGACATCTCGCCGCCGCGTCGGCCCTGATGGCGAGCGCCCAGCACACGGCCGACCAGCAGCGGCGCGCCTCGCGGAGGCTCCAGGAGGCCAGGCTGTATGCGGTCGCGGCGTACCTCGCCGTGGAGCAGTGCTGCGTCCACGTGCCGGGCGCTGGGACAGCATCGCTCGTCGGAGAACTGGCGGGCGAGCGCCACCTGCGTGACGGTCTTCGGGCCCTGCGCGGCGGCGCCTTTGGCCTTGGAGAGGTAGAGCTGGTCGAGGGGTGGCCGCGCTGATGGATGAGGGGACGGCGATGCGGGCAAGGGCGGTGGACCGGGGAGATGACGCCGCAGAACAGCTTCCTAATTAGTTAAATAGCACCATTTTTTCTAAATTCTAAACAACTTGATTTGTTGTGTTTGATTTCAGTGCCTTTCTAAATGTTGATTGCAATATTGTCACTTCTTGCCTTAGTGCATAAGAGATCGGATTGGAAAGAACAAACTAGGTATTGTGAGCTCAACTAGTATGTAGCTCAACTCTGAACTTGGGTGCCATTTGTGTGTCCGTAGTTACATGTGAACTCGCAAAGACTTCGGGATTAGCTGGCCAGTGTTGTGTCCGTTGTTATCCATAATGTTCATATATTGCCAAAACGCATCCATTCTACATTATTTGAGCAGTGAATTTCGAAGTTGATTTTGTCTCTGCAAATGAACTGCAAGATTGTTAGGAGGTATGGTCGTGCCGAGTTCTTTTATCATGAATATTAAACTAAATATATAAATGTAGGGAAACAGAGCAAAGTGTTCTATTTGTTGGCATGGATTGGAATTGATAGTTCTTGAACTACATAAACATATGAACATCACAAGGTGAAATCTGGATAGATAGAAAGTACCACAACTAAGTTTTCTTAAGGGCATGCTTGTGTTTTTGTTTGGCATATTCATTTCAAAAGGAGGGCATATGTGTTTGTATTTCACATGATTATGCTATTAATTGCTTTCTTCATTTTGCAGTGACATTGAGGTATGGAGGACGGCACCTTCGTCCGAGATGAGGAGGGGGAAGAAGCGGTGCAGAAATTGATCTATGAGAGTGCCCGTGGTCCGGAACCCGACGATGGAGATGACAACGAGTACCAAGACTTTCTGAATGATTTTGGCGAGGGACTTGAGTCTGAACAAGTTAGAAAAGACAATGAAGTGTCCATCACAAACTCCGGCGAGGTGTATATCTATGTATCAATTAGTCTATATGTTCATCCCTAGATGCATTCATTTATTTGTATTGCACTTATTAACGAATAATTTTTTCTTTTAGCCTTCTGGATCATCGAGCAAGTCTGTTAGATCAAAACGAGGCCCGACGCGGGTGCTAAAGGGCGAGGGCAGGTTAGCCCTCACGGCATTCAAGGATAATGGTGAACCAGTGGAGCCCAAGGAGTTTTGCCGCAAATTTACAAGTCAATCCGGAGTTATTGTTAGGGACCATGTACCGATCAGCATTCAAGAGTGGCATAAGCCGAAGAACCCGGAGAGTGGTGCTAGTTATGTCAACGACGCGATGAAAAAATTTCTTTGGGACACGCTCATGACAAAGTTCAGCCTACCGGAAGACATGACGGAAGGCCAGAAGAATAAAGTCAAGGAATGGACATGGAAGAAGATGGCCATACAATTCCAGACCTTCAAGAAAAATTTATGGGACAAATATAAGAATGAAGATCCAGTATTCGATGATAATCTAGTGAAGATAAAAGATCACTGGGCCGCATTTAAGGACTATAAGAAATCGTCTACTTTTGTGTCCCGATCGAAGAAAAATACCGAAAATGCTGCAAAGAAGAAACTTCCGCATCATTTGGGGTCAGGTGGCTACAAGAGTGCCATTCCGAAGTGGACAGCGTTTGAGAATAAACTGATGGATCATGGAATCGTTCCACAGACATGGGACTGGCCCGAACGGTCCAAGTTCTGGTTGTTCGCTCATGGGGCAGGGTTGGACCCAAAGACAGGGCTGATCGTTGCGAAGGGAAAATGGAAGGAAAAAATTGAGGATATCGTACCGATGCTTGTAGATGCAATTGAAAAGGTCAGAAAGGGAGAGTACATTCCCGATCGAGAGAATGACGAGCTGACACTCGCTCTGGGGAACCCTGAACATGTTGGACGGGTACGAGCTCGCCCAGGTCTCACCATGAAGGAAGCGTGGCCGGACAACGCTGACACTTATAGAAGCCGTTCACGAAAGAAGAAGAAGAAGGACGCCGACGAGTTAGCAGAATTGAGGACTAGGGTGGAGGCGCTTGAGAAAAATCAGAGGGCACCTGATCAGCAGCTGTTTCTACAGGATGCACAAGCCGATGTTGCCCCATCTCAGCGAAGAAGCAGTGTCGGTTCCTCGCATCTTGACGGATGTGGAGGAAGCTACCCCGTGGATTATGTCACGGAGAAGACAGATTGCGAGCTACATATGTTAATCAGGACCGCGTCTGTTAAGGTGGCGGTCGGCTATGTGTACCCAAGTGAAGATGGAGCAATGCACCATCATATGCCCATTCCACCTGGTTGTGTTCGTGTCGGGGTGGATGAAGTTGTTTCGGGTTTTGAAAAAGTGGAGCTTGATATTCCTAGAGGTGAAGATGAGAGGACACTGGCCGATGTCAAGCACGGTTTCGCCCTATGGCCGAAGAAGTACGTCGTCCTTTTGCAAAGGCCACCGACTCCTACACATGAGCAGCAAATGTCCACACCTACCTGAGAGGGACCCCAACGTGAGTCCACCATCTCGAGATCCTCCGCGTAAGACAGCGTCCGTTAAGCGGAACGGTACGCCGCCTAGGAAGAAGCTAGAAAGGAGAAACAACTGCCGCCTACTGAGAAGTTACCTTGGGAAAAAACTCCAGAGGAAAGAGCGGAGGCCGTTCAGGCCGAGGTGAAGAAATTTTTTGCACCAAAAGTGCCAGAGATACCTTTCGAGAAGACACTAGATCCGGTGAAAGTTGTGCGTACCGTTGAGAATCTATATGACCCTGTACCATCGCCGCCATCTGACTATAGGCGTTCTATTGAAAGGTCGTATGACAAGATGATCGAGGCGACAAAACCCGTTAAATCGGGTATCAGGGAGATAAAAGGGATACACCAAGTCTACCAGCTCGGACAACAACCCGTTCAATCGGTCGAGCCTCTCAAGGTGTTTGACGGGAAGGCCGTTCAAAGTTCTCGACAAGACACAACCGATTACGCCTTGGCTGAACGAGCATATCAATTTGTTCAAGGGAAAGATTTGGTCGAGAATCTCAGGAAGCTACCAACACGTATGCGTAACTTGCATTCGTGGTACCTTAATGCCTCAAAGGAAGGGATCGAGACTATCATGGTGCGAGTTAGGGAAGAGCACTACTTCCAGGAATACGTGTGAACGAGCTTTTCCAGTTATACAATCTCCGGGCCCTCGACAAATCTATCATCAGTTCCTATTGTCTGTAAGTGATTTATTTAATTTGAGAAGTCTTTAGCTCAGCTCGTTCATTGTCTGCAGATTATAATCCTTTGTGCGCTATATTATGCAGATCGAAGATACTCGAATGCAAAAGGGATGAAATCACGCACATTGGGTTCATTGACCCGCACACAATGCATGTTAAAACCATAGAAGATCCCGTCTATAACAAGGATACACCGGAGACTTTGCTAAGGTTTTTGAAGCGACAACGTGACAAAAACCTAATAATTTGGCCTTACAACTTCCAGTGAGTCTTACTGTCTTATAACACATTATATTTTGCTCACCGTATGTCAAAATTTTAACTAATGACTTATATATATGACACTACATATTTAAACGTGCGTAGGTTTCACTTTATTCTTCTCGTCATCAATATGCAAATTGGAGAAGTTGAAGTCTTTGACTCACTAAGCAAAGAACCGGAACTATACTTGTCTTGTTATTTAATGCTCAAAAGGTAATTTTAATTGTTATCGGTTTGTTTCGTTAATTTCCTGCTATGAACTAATTGATAACTCTTTTATGCATTTTCTTTTGTCGGGCAGCGTATGGGCAACTTTCATCAAGGAAGATACGTCCCATGAATGGCCACAGAGGCTGCGATGGAAGGCGAAAGTAAGTAGTACTACCTAGGTCCACACACCTTTAATTATCATACTTGACTATTGTTTGATTGACTTATATTCTTGTAAAGAAATGCCCGCAACAACCACAAGGGACTGATCTCTGTGGATTCTACGTTTGCGAGTACATCCACAGAATTGTCAGCGAGAGAATGAATAATGCAAGAAATAAAGAGGTACGAAAACAATATTCACAAATTTGTTTTCTTATCATAAGTTGTGCTGAGTTTCAGTAATAGTTGTTTCATTGTGGTTTGAATATATATATATACACACACACACATATCTCATGTACTCATTTGTATCTTATTCTTTTATAGTTGGCAACAAAGCGGAACAAGCTCTCAATCGATGACCGCTTCATAGCAATAGGCGAGGAATTGGCGGGATTCTTCCTTCGGGACGTCATACCACCATTCGCAGAGTTCCACTATGAATGAAGATGTACATGTTACATATATAGTTGGCTCGAAGAGTACCACTATGCTACATGTAATATATAGAGTACGGCTCGGAGAGTACCACTACTATGCATGAAGATCGATCTTCATGCATAGTGCTTCTTAATTTGCGATCTTATGCAATTACATGTGTGTTATATTATATGCACCAACTTGCTATGCATCATATTGATCTTCATGTACTACCTAAACCCAAACGCGTTTCTGGTGCATCGACGCGATATGAAACAAACCGATATCCCTAAACCCCTCCAAAAACCCTAAAACTTCAATTCTGCCGCGGCAGATTCGGGCATTCCCTGCCGTGGGTGGGAACCTTTGGTACCGGTTCGTATTACCAACCGGTACCAAAGCTCCTTGGCCCTGAGATCTCCTGGGCGCCCACGTGGAGGCGCCATTAATACCGGTTCGTAAGCAACCGGTACGAAAGGGGGCCTTTAGTGCCGGATAATTTATACCGGTTGAGAAACCGGTGCGAATGGCCCTTACGAACCGGTATAGATGAGTGATACGCGTAGATGCACACGTCCGTTGGGAACCCCAAGTGGAAGGTATGATGCGTATAGAAGCAAGTTTCCCTCAGTATGAAACCAAGGTTTAATCGAACCGAGGAGCCAAGAAGCACGTTGAAGGTTGATGGTGGCGAAATGTGATGCGGCGCAACAACGGGATTCCGCCAACGTGGAATCTGCACAACAAAACCAAAGTACTTTGCCCCAACGAAACAGTGAGGTTGTCAATCTCACCGGCTTGCTGTAACAAAGGATTAAACGTATCGAGTGGAAGATGTTTGCAAAGAAAACAGTAAACACAATTGCAGTAGATTGTATGCTATGTAAAGAATAGGACCGGGGTCCACAGTTCACTAGAGGTGTCTCTCCCATAAGATAAAAGCATGTTGGGTGAACAAATTACGGGCAATTGACAAATAGAGAAAGGCATAACAATGCATATACATGATATGATAAATATAGTGAGATTTAATTGGGCATTACGACAAAATACATAGACCGCCATCCAACCGCATCTATGCCTAAAAAGTCCACCTTCAGGTTATCATCCGAACCCCATTCCGTATTAAGTTGCTAAGCAACATACAATTGCATTAAGTATGGTGCGTAATGTAATCGACAACTACATCCTTAGACATAGAATCAATGTTTTATCCCTAGTGGCAACAGCACATCCACAACCTTAGAACTTTCTGTCACTGTCCCAGATTCAATGGAGGCATGAACCCACTATCGAGCATAAATACTCCCTCTTGGAGTTAAGAGTACAAACTTGGCCAGAGCCTCTACTAATAACGGAGAGCATGCAAGATCATAAACAACACATAAACAATAGATTGATAATCACCATAATCATAGTACTCTCTATCCATCGGATCCCGACAAACACAACATATAGAATTACAGATAGATGATCTTGATCATGTTAGGCAGCTCACAAGATCCAACAATGAAGCACAACAAGGAGAAGACGACCATCTAGCTACCGCTATGGACCCATGGTCCAGGGTGAACTACTCACTCATCACTCCGAGGCGACCATGGCGGTGTAGAGTCCTCCGGAGATGAACTCTCCCAGGGTGCCGGAGGCGATCTCCCGAATCCCCCGAGATGGGATTCGCGCGCGGCGTCTCCGGAAGGTTTTCCGTATCGTGGCTCGGACCGGGGGTTTCGCGACGAGACATTAAGTAGGCGGAAGGTCAACGCGGGGGCCACACGAGGGGCCCCCAGGGCAGGCCGCGCCGCCGCCGCGCCCCTATGCCCCGCTGCCTCGTGGCCCCACTTCGTTATCTCTTCGGTCTTCGGAAGCTTCGTGCAAAAATAGGACCCCTGGGCGAAAGTTTCGTCCAATTCCGAGAATATTTCCTTACTAGGATTTCTGAAACCAAAACAGCAGAAAAAGAACGGCTCTTCGGCATCTTGTTAATAGGTTAGTTCCAAAATGCATAAATATGACATATAATGTGCATAAAACATGTAGGTATCATCAATAAAGTAGCATGGAACATAAGAAATTATCGATACGTCGAGACGTATCAGCATCCCCAAGCTTAGTTCTGCTCGTCCCGAGCAGGTAAAACGATAACAAAGATAATTTCGAAGTGACATGCCATCATAATCTTGATCATACTATTTGTAAACATATGTAATGAATGCAGCGATCAAAACAATGGTAATGACATGAGTAAACAAATGAATCATAAAGCAAAGACTTTTCATGAATAGTACTTCAAGACAAGCATCAATAAGTCTTGCATAAGAGTTAACTCATAAAGCAATAAATCAAAGTAAAGGTATTGAAGCAACACATAGGAAGATTAAGTTTCAGCGGTTGCTTTCAACTTATAACATGTATATCTCATGGATATTGTCAACATAAAGTAATATAACAAGTGCAATATGCAAGTATGTAGGAATCAATGCACAGTTCACACAAGTGTTTGCTTCTTAAGGTGGAAGGAGATAGGTAAACTGACTCAACAATAAAAGTAAAAGAATGGTCCTTCAAGAGGAAAGCATCGATTGCTGTATTTGTGCTAGAGCTTTTATTTTGAAAAGCATGAAACAATTTTGTCAACGGTAGTAATAAAGCATATGAGTTATGTAAATTATATCTTACTAGTTGCAAGCCTCATGCATAGTATACTAATAGTGTCCGCACCTCGTCCTACTTAGCTTGGACTACCGGATCTTTGCATGCCATGTTTCAACCAAGTGTCACAAAGGGGTACCTCCATGCCGCCTGTACAAAGGTCTAAGGAGAATGCTCGCATTTTGGCTTTTGATTATTCTCAACTTAGACATCCATACCGGGACAACATGGACAACAGATAATGGACTCCTCTTAAATGCATAAGCATGTAGCAACAATTATTATTCTCATATGAGATTGAGGATATATGTCCAAAACTGAAACTTCAACCATGATTCATGGCTTTAGTTAGCGGCCCAATGTTCTTCTCTAACAATTTTGCATGCTCCAACCACTAAAATGATAGATCCTTCAGACAAGACGGACATGCATAGCAACTCACATGATATTCAACAATAGTTGATGGCGTTCCCCAAGCATGGTTATCGCACAACAAGCAACTTAATAAAAGATAAAGTGCATAAGTACATATTCAATACTACGATAGTTTTTAAGGCTATTTTGTCCCATGAGCTATATATTGCAAAGGTGAATGATGGAATTTTAAAGGTAGCACTCAAGCAATTTACTTTGGAATGGCGGAGAAATACCATGTAGTAGGTAGGTATGGTGGACACAAATGGCATAGTAGTTGGCTCAATGATTTTGGATGCATGAGAAGTATTCCTCTCGATACAAGGTTTAGGCTAGCAAGGTTATTTGAAGCAAACTCAAGGATGAACCGGTGCAGCAAAACTCACATAAAAGACATATTGTAAACATTATAAGACTCTACACCGTCTTCCTTGTTGTTCAAAACTCAATACTAGATATTATCTAGACCTTAGAGAAACCAAATATGCAAATCAAATTTTAGCAAGCTCTATGTACTTCTTCATTAATGGGTGCAAAGCATATGTTGCAAGAGCTTAAACATGAGCACAACAATTGCCAAGTATCACATTATCCAAGACATTTTTAGAATTACTACATGTAGCATTTTCCAATTCCAACCATATAACAAATTAACGAAGAAGAAACTTCGCCATGAACATTATGAGTAAAGCCTAAGGACACATGTGTCCATATGCAACAGCGGAGCGTGTCTCTCTCCCACAAAGTGAATGCTAGGATCCATTTTATTCAAACAAAAATAAAAACAAAAACAAACCGACGCTCCAAGTAAAGAACACAAGATGTGATGAATAAAAATATAGTTTCAGGGGAGGAACCTGATGATGTTGTCGATGAAGAAGGGGATGCCTTGGGCATCCCCAAGCTTAGACGCTTGAGTCTTCTTAGAATATGCAGGGGTGAACCACGGGGCATCCCCAAGCTTAGAGCTTTCACTCCTCTTGATCATAGTATATCATTCTCCTCTCTTGACCCTTGAAAACTTCCTTCACACCAAACTTCAAGCAAACTCATTAGAGGGTTAGTGCACAATTAATAATTCACTCATTCAGAGGTGACACAAACATTATTTTCACTTCTGAAATTGCATAAAGCTACTGGACATTAATGGATCAAAGAAATGAATCCAACATAGCAAAAGAGGCAATGCGAAATAAAAGGCAGAATCTGTCAAAAACAGAACAGTCCGTAAAGACGAATTTAAAGCTGGCACCAGACTTGCTCAAATGGAAAAACTCAAAACTAATGAAAGTTGCGTACATATCTGGGGATCACGCTCGTAAATTGGCAGATTTTTTTGAATTTTCTACAGAGGACTGTGCCCAGATTCGTGACAGACAGCAATGCTGTTTCTGCGCAGCGATCCCAAATATAACATCAAGTTTGACATAGAAACTTTACTTGGCACAAAAACATGATAAGGAGAGGTTGCTACAGTAGTAAACAACTTTCAAGACTCAACAAAAAAAAATTGCTGTAGGTAAAAACATGGGTTGTCTCCCATAAGCGCTTTTCTTTAACGCCTTTCAGCTAGGCGCAGAAAGTGCAAATCAAGTATTATCAAGAGATGAAGCATCAACATCATTACCAGGGGTGTTGGGAGTTTTCTCAACCAAGCATAGTATATTTGATATATAAGTTTTAGCGTCTCCCTTTTCATTAGTCTTAGGCTTGCTACTCTCATCGAACAAATTTTCAGGAACAAGCCAAGCATAGTTATTTTCTAATGCATCATTCATAGCTAGGAGTTTACATGGTATTGGTGCTTTGATTTCCCCACCATCATTAATGTTATTAGTGTACCTTATTCTATCCATGTCTATTTTTTCAAGGAGACCAATAAAATTGGTATGAGAACCTAGCATATTAAATTTAGCAAAAACCTTTCTAGCCTCTCTTGCTAGACCGCCAAATTCTCTAAGAAGAGTTTCTAGAACAAAATCTTTCTTTTCTCCTTCTTCCATATCACCAAGTGTAAGAAACATGTGTTGGATTATAGGATTGAGATTAACAAATTTAGTTTCCAACATGCGAACTAAAGCAGCAGCAATTTCATAGGTAGGTGCAAGTTCTACCAAGTGTTTATCTTCAAAATCTTCAGTAATACTAACATGATTGAAAAATTCTTCTATATTACTTCTCCCAACTATAGACCCACGTCCTACCGGTATGTCTTTTGTGGTAAAATTAAAAGGGAACATGATGCAATAAGCAAAAAGTAAACTAGGCAAACAAAGTAAAGACAAGTAACTAATTTTTTTATGTTTTCGATATAGAGAGCAAGACAGTAAATAAAGTAAAACTAGCAACTAATTTTTTTGTATTTTGATTTAGTGCAGCAAACAAAGTAGTAAATAAAATAAAGAAAGACAAAAACAAAGTAAAGAGATTGAGAAGTGGAGACTCCCTTGCAGCGTGTCTTGATCTCCCGGCAACGGCGCCAGAAATTTAGCTTGATACGCGTAGATGCACACGTCCGTTGGGAACTCCAAGTGGAAGGTATGATGCGTATAGAAGCAAGTTTCCCTCAGATGAAACCAAGGTTTAATCGAACCAGAGGAGCCAAGAAGCACGTTGAAGGTTGATGGTGGCGAAATGTGATGCGGCGCAACAACAGGGATTCCGGCGCCAACGTGAATCTGCACAACAACCAAAGTACTTTGCCCCAACGAAACATGAGGTTGTCAATCTCACCGGCTTGCTGTAACAAAGGATTAAACGTATCGAGTGGAAGATGTTTGCAAAGAAAACAGTAAACACAATTGCAGTAGATTGTATGCTATGTAAATAATAGGACCGGGGTCCACAGTTCACTAGAGGTGTCTCTCCCATAAG
This sequence comes from Lolium multiflorum, assembly GCA_030979885.1. Lineage (NCBI taxonomy): Eukaryota > Viridiplantae > Streptophyta > Magnoliopsida > Poales > Poaceae > Lolium > Lolium multiflorum. The sequence continues at coordinate 220,370,793 of CM061747.1, forward strand.
ATAAAAGCATGTTGGGTGAACAAATTACATCGGGCAATTGACAAATAGAGAAAGGCATAACAATGCATATACATGATATGATAAATATAGTGAGATTTAATTGGGCATTACGACAAAATACATAGACCGCCATCCAACTGCATCTATGCCTAAAAAGTCCACCTTCAGGTTATCATCCGAACCCCATTCGTATTAAGTTGCTAAGCAACAGACAATTGCATTAAGTATGGTGCGTAATGTAATCGACAACTACATCCTTAGACATAGAATCAATGTTTTATCCCTAGTGGCAACAAGACATCCACAACCTTAGAACTTTCTGTCACTGTCCCAGATTCAATGGAGGCATGAACCCACTATCGAGCATAAATACTCCCTCTTGGAGTTAAGAGTACAAACTTGGCCAGAGCCTCTACTAATAACGGAGAGCATGCAAGATCATAAACAACACATAAACAATAGATTGATAATCACCATAATCATAGTACTCTCTATCCATCGGATCCCGACAAACACAACATATAGAATTACAGATAGATGATCTTGATCATGTTAGGCAGCTCACAAGATCCAACAATGAAGCACAACAAGGAGAAGACGACCATCTAGCTACTGCTATGGACCCATGGTCCAGGGGTGAACTACTCACTCATCACTCCGGAGGCGACCATGGCGGTGTAGAGTCCTCCGGAGATGAATCCCCTCCGGCGGGTGCCGGAGGCGATCTCCCGAATCCCCGAGATGGGATTCGCGGCGGCGGCGTCTCTGGAAGGTTTTCCGTATCGTGGCTCTCGGGGGGTTTCGCGACGGAGACTTTAAGTAGGCGGAAGGTCAACGGGGGCCACACGAGGGCCCAGGGCAGGCCGCGCGGCCAAGGGCCAGGCCGCGCCGCCCTATGCCCTGGCTGCCTCGTGGCCCCACTTCGTTATCTCTTCGGTCTTCCGGAAGCTTCGTGCAAAAATAGGACCTGGGCGAAAGTTTCGTCCAATTCCGAATATTTCTTACTAGGATTTCTGAAACCAAAAACAGCAGAAAACAACAACTGGCTCTTCGGCATCTTGTTAATAGGTTAGTTCCAGAAAATGCATAAATATGACATATAATGTGCATAAAACATGTAGGTATCATCAATAAAGTAGCATGGAACATAAGAAATTATCGATACGTCGGAGACATATCAATGAGCGTTTTTCTACTAGTGGATTTTTACTTAGTTATTATACACTAGAGAGAATGTAAAAGAGAAGGTTGTTTTTCCTTAGTTAAGAAATGATCTGTTAGAGAAAGGAGAATGTATTTTCTCCGCAATGTCATATTTCTTCCCTTAGCAACACAATATCCTACTAAAATTAAAACAATTATCACTAATTGTTAGAGATGAAAAATAAGAGATATAGCATTATATTACTTTTATCAATTTCCTTTTGTAGATGATGTGAAGGGCTAAGAAAAGATGTTCTTCTCTACCCTTGTACAAGCTCTGAATGATTTGTCGGCTTGATCAAATGTTCGCTTACTTGGTCTTTTTTTTCTTGCTACTATCATGTCTGGATGACAATGACAAAAATAATCATAATAATAAGTAGTATATTGTTAGGAGATTCTAAGGCATATATATTGTACCTTTATAGGACGATAATTATTATAATTATATCAAAAGTCGGACGGGCGCAGCAACGCGCGCTGTAATGGTCTAGTTAAACCTATATACCCAGAGCCATTACTGTTCTCATCGCATGCCCACCTGTATAATCGGGCCGATGCCTACCGATCAAATAACCATAAGAGCAAGTACAATAAATCCTAATTCAGCTGGTTATAGGGATTAAAATAGTATATTATTACTTAGTTGGATGAGAGAGAGGAGAAGGGAGAAGAGGAGTGAGCTCTTATGCAAGAGCCAACTCTAACACGCGTTTCTACGCACTTTGTGAGAGTGAAAGATGGATCATATATTGATAATATACTATATTTTTATAGCTTACTAGTATTGTATATGTTTTTTTTTTAGCGGAGAAGTATTGTATATGTTGACTCTAAGTTGGCTATGGATGATATGGCACTTGGCTTAGACTGCTCATAGTGGGAATAACATAGGTGATAACATCACACATCTCAAGGTATTTTGTGGCATTACAATAAATGAAGAAAGAGAGTAAGGTGGTAACTAGCTATGTTACCATAACATCACACATTTCAAGGCAATATAAGTCTACAACATAATAATAACACAAGCACAGCTGACTATACTACTACCTCCATACCGGTTTACAGGGCAATTACACATTTCGAGAAAGTAGTTGGACTACAAATTTAGTCAACAAAATATAAGATATATGCCATAAAAATTATATCATTGGATTTATATTCAAAAGAAGTTTCTAATGGTATAATTTTTGTAATATATATCCTATATTTTGTTGACCAAATTGTTAATCAAAAAAATTTCTCGAAAAAGCGTAATTGCCCCGTAAACCGGTATTGAGGGAGTATTAAACTTGCTCTAACCATGTCTAAATTGAATTTCCGTACATCTGAGGGACACTGCATCAAGTGTAACACGTATAAAGTCGGTGCAAGCTGTGCAGCAGTAGCGTGAGAATCTACGAGACCACGATACGGTGTCCGATCTCTTCGGGAGCCGCGCACAAGCTTGCGACAGGATTGGGCGCGTAGGGCCGGTGGCCTTTGTCTACAAAGTTTGCATGTTTCAGTGGCCTCTGGCCCTCTTCTTTTTTCGCAGTAAAAAAAATGATGGCCTAGGCCTCTTGGGCGCTTATGTGCCGTAGGGGTTTACGGCCTGCAGTGTAGTCGCCCCTGTGGGTTGTGGGTTCGATCTCCCGGTTGAGGCTTGCCACGTCGGAAGGTAGCGTGGATGGCGGGCTGCCTCTGCTGAGCCCATGTATACACAATGCAGCTAGCTCTACCACCGGGTACCACTACCTAGAGACCAACCTTCACGAAGGGAAACATCCTTCCGCGAAACATACGAGAAGCCAACACGTGTCAGACCAAAAGAGCGTCCACGAGCGAGTACGAAAAGATGCCCGCGCGCACGCCCCGCACGCACGTCGGCCGCGCAGGTACGCCCTCTTCTGCCCCGCGCGTACGCCCGCGCGTAGGATCTCTCCCGTCCCGCGTTTCAACATAGCTAGCTACGCATCTAAAGGTATAATAGATGCCACCCCATGGGGGTCTCACAGCGTATCCACGTCTGCAACTTGGCACGCACGGGCTGGGCAATCGTTTCACTTTGGTCTCCACCGAGTGGGCCACGTGTCACGCGAGGATTGGCTCGAGTGAGGAAAAGAAAAGGGATCGGAGGAGGGTCAAAGCTAGAGACAGACCTAGCCGCCAGAAGCCCAATCCCCTCCCGTCCGCCGCGCCGGCAGCTCCGCCGCCGCCTTCCGCCTCTTCTTCCCCCACTACGGACCTTAGGCTGTGTAGCACGGGCCGCCCCGCCCCACGCGTGCTGTCGTGGTCTTCTCCGTCGAGACAGCAGGCGAGGAGGCGGAGGAGGAAGCCCTCCATGGTGCCGCTGGTGCCCTTCATGGGGCCGCCGGTGCTTGGAGACGGCGGCGAGGTCAGCTCGGCGTGGAGTCCACGTCCAATCCCCTCTTGTAAGGGTATTTTACCCTTATCCATTATTTTGGTAACTATGACACCGTGCTAGAGTATTTGGACTAATACATGTCTACAAGATAATTCACAGGTATTAGCCAAAGAGGTATAATGGTGTATCGATAGAACAAGAAGGCAACGGGAGACCCCCAATTCGATGAAGAATCGCAAGGTGCAGAGTCCGGCGGTCCCAGATCCGTCCGACTGCCCTCGCGCCGGACGACTCGGTCACCAACCGGACCCAGGATCGGTGCCATCCGGACGAGATCCAGAAAGGATGAAGATTGGCCTGCCGTTGTCCGGTCACCAGCCCGGTTGATCCGGCCGCTCCAGCCCTGGTCGGCGGACTGGCTCAGAGGCGTCCTGGCCGGCAACCGGCTTTGCGCCTGTGCCATCCGGGCACTATCCAGAAAGAATGGCGCTGCCCGGCCAAGACCCGGTCCCAGCTCCGGTTGGAAACCGCCGATCCGGTCGTGGTCCGGTCGGACCGGGCTGTGGACCGGCCGTCCGGCGCCAATCCGGCCGACCGGCTCCTCGAAGAATCTGATGTGGCAAGTGACCAACGGCCATATTTCGAAGTACACTATAAATAGGCCTTCTTCTACCTCTGAACAGTTAGGCACTACACTACAAGCTGTTCTTGAGCTCCTTCTTCCATGCTCCATTGTTAGAAACACCAAAAGCCTCAGATCTCCCTCCTCCTCCACCCAAACTCAAATCCCTCCGGGGAAACGATAGAGGAGGACCCGATCTACCGTTCTACCAAGCCAAATCTTATTCCCCCTTGTATTCATCAAGAAGCTTGCTTCCTAGGGTTCCTTGGAAACCCTAGGTGGGCAAGAGGAGTCCGGAAGCATCCGGGCTGTGGATCTGCTCCGGGCAAGATTGTGAAGGTTTGGAGGCTACCTCAAAGTCTACCACAAGTGAGAGAGCTATTCCTTCGTGGGATAGGCTCCGGAGAATAGGGTGAGCCTTCGTGGCGCGGGAATCCTTCGTGGGACCTCCACTCCTCCAAACGTGACGTACCTTGTTGCAAAGCAAGGGAACACGGGAATACATCCGTCTCCGCGTGCTATCGGTTATCTCTAACCGAACTCCTTACTTGTGATTTAACTGCCTGTGAGAGCCTTCGTGCTCGAGTTAGAGTTGTATCCTCATATAGGTTGCTTCACCTAGTTTGCATTAGGCTCACCTTTATATTCCGCAAAGCCTAATATTGCGAAGAAAGAATTAAAATCTGTAGAAACCTATTCACCCCCTCTAGGTTTACCATCTCTATACTTTCAATTGGTATCAGAGCCTGGACTCTTTTTAAGGGCTTCACCGCCTTAAGAGTGAGATGGAAAAACTATTAGAGGGTCTAGATGATGACTCTAACCTTTCGGTTAAAGAAATGAAATCTAGACTCTTGGCATATGATGCCGAGAGGAAGAAAAAGGAGGATGAACTACAAAGCCAAATGGCAGAAATGTCTGTCATGCTTAAGAACCTAACTACTGGAGGAGCTCCTAGTGGGGCTTCGGGTTCTAAGGAATCCTACCGTGAAGTTAACCATGACTATCCTAGAAACACTTCACCCATGCCTCATATAAACCATAGTGGGACCGTTCCCCATTTTGATGGAACTCACTTTCCACATTGGAAATCTTCTATGGAATCTCATATTCGCAGCTGCAGTGTGGAGCTATGGGAGATCATTCTTCATGGATACCGGGAGCCACAAGATCCCGATCGGTTGACCTCCACCGAGTTCTACAACCGTCAACTCAATGCATCCGCACGTGACAAGATTAGAAGTGGCATCAACCGCAAGCTTCTAGATCAAGTTGATGACATTGTCTCCGCTAAAGAGTTGTGGGATCGAATCGTAGTACTCCAAGAGGGAACCGATTTGATCCAATCATCTCTCTATGAGACCGCAAAGCAAGAGGCCTACCAGTTCATGATTCGAGATGGAGAATCCGTATTCGATGCCTATGCTAGGCTTGGTGCTCTGAAAGTAAGGATCAAGGGACTTGGTGGTGAGAAGTACAATGACGGATTCGAGATGAACGAAGCCTTCATAAAATCCAAGGTCATTGCTATGATTGCCGTCAAACAAGAAGACACCAACATTGGACTCCACTTGCAAATCATGACCAAGAGTGCCGATCTCAACTCCGATGATCTTGTCTCCTATGTGGCTGCCAATGAAAACATGGCCAAAGCCGGAAAGAGGCTCAAGGCAATGAACCGTGTTGATGAAGCCTCACACAACCATGAAGCGTCACACAACCTTGCTCTCAAGGCTAGAGCTGACCATGGAGGAGAAGAAGCATATGAAATTGAGGAAGATGAGGAGATGACCTCAACTAGTGACATCGCTACCGACTTTGCCTTCTTTGCTAAGAAGTACAAGGGAAAGTTGCCAATGCTCCTCAATGACAAGAAGAAGAAGAGAACTTGCTACAATTGTGATGAAGAGAGCCACTTTGCAAATGAGTGCCCTTATGAGAAAAGGGTAGACAAGCCAAAGTTCATCAAAGGGGTCAAGCCAAGATTGAAGCCAAACCCAATCAATGACCGATACAAGAAGAACAAGGGAAGAGCATTTGTTGGGGCCGAGTACTTGTCCGATGAAGAAGAAGGAGGAGAAGGAGGCCGGAGTGGCCGGTTTGGCTTTCTCTAAGCCCGGGTCACTCTTCACATATGACTACTCCAAGGATTACTCCACGGAGAATGATGTTGGCTCTTCCTTTATGGCAAGAGTAACTCAAGATGATGACTCCGACGACTCTTCCTCATCTACAACCATTGGCTCTTGTCTTATGGCAAGAGAAACCAAGGTAATGGAACCCCCACCTTCTTTGTCTAGTGTCCTTGACAATGAAGCTGAAAATCAAGATGAATTAACTGTGCTTAAGGAACTTTACAATGTTAGATGCACCCTTCGTGGTGAAGCTCTTGTCAAATTTGATTTCTTGATGGACTCTCTCAAAGAAAAGGATGAGTCCATTGAGGAATTAGAATATCATTTGAATGATAAGGAAAGGAGATTCAATCTCCTAAGACAAGAGCTAAAAACCGAAAGGTGCATATCCCAAGGTCTTAAGCAACAAATTGAAACTTATGAACTAGATAAAGTTAAGGACCTTGAAACTATTGAAAGGGCTCAATTATTGACCCAAGAGCTTAATGCATCAAAGGAGGAACTTGAAGTTGCTCATGCTTCTCTCACTAGGGATCTTGACCACCTTGAAAGAGCTAACAAGCTTGTCAAGGATGAGCTCAAGAAACTTGGAAAGAACCATGACCTACTCCAAGAATCCTACTCTAAAGCTCTTGAATCAATGAATGATTCTATTGTTGATAAAAATGTTGCTAGTTCCTCCACCACCTTTACTAGTGAGCATGCTAAGCTTGTTGCGGAACATGTTCGTTTACAAGAGGAACTATCTTTGCATGTTGAGACCAATACATATCTTGAATCTTTGGTAACCAAATATGGTCTCAACTATTATCCTAATGAATCGGCTTGTGAGCAAGCAACTACTCTTGAGGAGAATGTTAGGTTGAAGAAAGAACTTGCCAAGTTCACCACAACCAAGAGTAAGATGGGATTGGATGACCTTTTGAGTAAGCAAAGGTCAAACAATCAAAAGTATGGTCTTGGGTATACTCCCAAGCCTTACAAGAAGAACAACTACAAGAAAGAGAAGCCCGCTCAAGAAAAGAACAAGAAGGTCACTAATGTTGGCAAAGCCCCAAAGGGCAAAGCCACTAGTGGTGACCGCACGGGGCCAAACAATCACTATGCTTTATTTGTTGATTATTATGGTGATGTTTATGCTAACTATGTTGGTCCTCGTAATGGCTATGCTTATAGAGGGTACTCGATTTGGGTACCAAAAGATCTTGTTGCCATGACTAGGGAACCCATTAATCAATGGGTTCCTAAATCCTCTACTTGATTTTGTAGGGGTATTCCTCCGGTGGTCCAAAATGGGTGTTTGATAGTGGATGCACCAATCATATGACCGGAGGAAGAGGTGTGCTTGACCAATTCATTGAAGATATTAACAAGAAGTCAAGCATTACCTTTGGTGACAACTCAAAGGGAAAGGTACTTGGGTATGGCAAGGTGGCAATCTCTAAGGACTTGTGCCTTGAGACGGTCATGCTTGTTGAACACCTTGGTTATAACTTGCTTTCTATATATCATCTTGCCGATGCCGGTTACAATTCATATTTTACTAAGTATTATGTGCAAGTCTTTAGGAGTGACAATCTCAAATTGGTCCTTGTTGGATATGTGGAGAACAACCTTTACGTGGTTGACCTCTCGAAAGAGAGCCCATCTCCCTCCACATGTCTAATGGCGGCCAAGCATGACGAAGGTTGGTTGTGGCATCGCCGCCTTGGTCATGTTAACATGAGGAATCTTAAACAACTCCTAAAGGGCGAGCACATTGTTGGACTAACCGACATTTCTTTTGAGAAAGATCGTGTATGCAGTGCATGTGTAGCGGGAAAACAACTCAAGAAGAAACATCCTATCAAGAGTATCGTCACCACATCTAGGCCTTTGGAGCTCCTTCATTTGGATCTCTTTGGGCCATCACATTATGATACTCTTGGTGGGAGCAAGTATGGACTTGTCATTGTTGATGATTACTCAAGATACTCTTGGGTCTTTCTCCTTAAGTCTAAGGATGAGACCCATAGGGAGTTCATCACCTTCGCCAAGAAAGCTCAACGTACATATGAATCCGAGATCAAGGCGATTAGGACCGACAATGGCACCGAGTTCAAGAACTACACTATGCAAGAGTTTGTTGATGATGAGGGCATCAAGCATGAGTTTTCAGCTCCATATACCCCTCAACAAAATGGTGTTGTTGAAAGGAAGAACCGGACTATCATTGAGATGGCAAGAACCATGTTGAGTGAATTCAACTCACCCCACAACTTTTGGGGAGAAGCCATCTCTACAGCTGTCCACTACTCCAACCGGCTCTTCCTCCGCCCCCTCCACAACAAAACTCCATATGAGCTTCTCACAGGTAACAAGCCTAATGTCACGTACATTCGTGTCTTTGGATGCAAATGTCTTGTTAAGAACAATAAAGGGAAGCTTGGTAAATTTGAAACTAGAACTATAGAGGGCATTTTTGTTGGATATGCGGAGAACTCTCACGCCTATAGATACTACAACCGGTCCACTGGGACTATTGAAGTATCTTGTGACGTGGTGTTCTTGGAGGATAATGGCTCCCAAGTGGAGCAAGTTGTTCCATGTGTTGCAGGTAATGATGATGATCCATCTAGTGCCATCAAGCATATGGGCATTGGACACATCCGGCCCATGGAGGTTCATAATGATGATCAAGGTGATGGAGTAGAAGTATCAAGCTCACCTCAAGTTGAGTCTAGCTCAACTCAAGTTGAACCATCAAGTGCAACCCAAGATGTATCCTCCACTCAAGATGAGCCACATCCCGAAGAACAAGAAGAAAGTCCTCAACCCACTGAGCAAGATCATGATGATGATCAAGAAACATCTTCAACTCATGTTCAAGCTCAAGTTGTACCTCATGATCAAGTATTAGCAAGAGATGAATTCATTGATCATGAAGGAACCATTCGGAAGATCAAGGCGGCTACAAGGGCAAGTGACATGAAAGTGGATCTTGTCCTTGGTAGCATCTCCAAAGGAGTGGTAACTCGTAGACACCATGCACTACTTATGACTTATTGTCAACACCATGCTTTTGTGTCTAGTTTTGAGCCACTTAAGGTACATGAAGCCTTGGTTGATCCGGATTGGGTCATTGCCATGCAAGAAGAATTGGAGTGTTTCACCCGCAATGAAGTATGGTCTCTAGTTGAGAGACCCAAGGATCATCGCATCAATGTCATTGGGACCAAATGGGTGTTCAAGAACAAGCAAGATGAGGATGGCATTGTCATTAGAAATAAAGCAAGGTTAGTGGCGCAAGGGTTTGCCCAAATAGAAGGTATGGACTTTGAGGATACCTTTGCGCCGGTAGCCCGTCTTGAAGCTATTCGTCTTTTGCTTGCATTTGCATCTTTCCACAATTTTAAACTATATCAAATGGATGTGAAAAGTGCATTTTTGAATGGTCCTCTAAAAGAAACCGCATATGTAGCTCAACCCCCGGGTTTCGAAGACCCATGCCGACCCAACCATGTGTATTTACTCCATAAGGCACTCTACGGTCTCAAGCAAGCTCCACGTGCTTGGTATGAGTTCCTTAGGGATTTTCTACTACAAGATGGGTTTTGCATGGGTACGGTCGATTCCACCCTTTTCACCAAGCGGGTTAAAGGGGGTGGCTTGTTTATATGTCAAATATATGTTGATGATATTATATTTGGTGGAACTAACCCCAATCATAACAAAGCTTTTGAGCAATTGATGACTAGGAAATTTGAGATGTCCATGATGGGGGAGTTGAAGTTCTTCCTAGGCTTCCAAGTGAGGCAACTTGCAAAAGGCACCTTCATCTCTCAAGAAAAGTATGTGAAGGACATGCTCAAGAAGTTCAACATGACCAATGCAAGCCCAATGAAGACACCCATGCCCGTAAAGGGGCAACTTGGCTCATGTGACGGTGAGAAGGATGTGGACATAAAGGTATACCGCTCCATGATAGGATCCTTGCTCTACCTTTGTGCCTCTAGGCCGGATATCATGCTAAGTGTAGGGATGTGTGCTCGTTTTCAATCCGCTCCTAAGGAGAGCCATTTGATGGCGGTCAAACGGATTCTAAGATACCTTGTTCTCACTCCTACTCTCGGGCTATGGTATCCAAAGGGGTCAACCTTTGAACTCATTGGCTACTCGGACTCCGATTGGGCCGGTGATAAGGTTGACCGGAAGTCTACCTCCGGGGCTTGCCAATTTATTGGCCGGTCATTGGTGAGTTGGTCATCCAAGAAACAAAACTCCACCGCTTTATCCACCGCCGAAGCCGAATATATATCCGCGGCATCTTGTTGCACTCAATTGTTATGGATGAAGCAAACCTTGAAAGACTATGGTGTGTCTCTTGGTACGGTGCCTCTTCTATGTGACAATGAAAGTGCAATAAAGATCGCCAATAACCCGGTTCAACATTGTCGCACCAAACATATTGACATTCGCCATCACTTCCTACGTGACCATGTTGCCAATAAGGATATTGATCTCACTCATGTGGGAACAACCTACCAATTGGCGGATATTTTCACTAAGCCTTTGGATGAAGCCCGGTTTGTGAACTTGAGAGGAGAACTTGGTATTCTTGATCCTAAAAACTTGGATTGAATCAACTTCTTGCACTATATTCTTGCATTTATCTAACTATCTAGCTTAGAGGCAAGCACATATGGGGATAGTCATCTTACCATGTCTTGGTATGATGCATACCCATGTGTGCAACATAAATAGACCCAATGTCATTATATGGACCCAAGCACGTCTCTTCGAGGTCACATGACATTTGCGCTTTCACATAGGGGGAGTAATCCCCCGCCCCTCATTTAGTCTCAAATTGCAACTTGTTTTGACTATACAAGGCTAAATGATCTTATTGCAAAAATCACTTCAAAAATGACTTATGACTCTTGATTTACACTTCGAATCATGCCCATTGTTGCTATTTACATCTTGTTTGGACTTTCACTCCAATGGGTATGCCTAGAGAATTTTGTGTTTCCAACCCCATGTCTATGCTCATCTTATCATCCTCTATCTATCTATATGTACATGTCATCATCATATGAGCATTCATACACAGTTACACAAAGAATAGGGGCAAAAAGAGGCAAAACTAGACAAAACTGGGCAAAAATGCCCTGGCCGGTCTCCGGCCTTTGCGCCGGGCCAGCCGGCTCCAGGCCCGGTCGACCGGGCGCCCGACCGGCCGCGCGGCTGATATGTGTTTGAGGGGGTTACCCCTTGGGGTCATCTTCCTCATTCTTCCCCAACTCCCACACCACCATGGCCGGCGCCCTCAGCACCTCCACCAAGATCTAGGCACTTCCCACCACAAGAACTTCCCCAAACTCCACCACACCATAGATCGGGGCCCTTGGAACATCTCCACCGAAGGATTTGGTCCCTCTCCACCTAGTTTGGGAATTTTTGGAGTTCTTGGTTCTCAAGCCCTACCTTGTGTTCTTCTTGCTCCCTTGATCAAGGAGAACAATGTCTTCGGGTAATGTACTCTTCTTTTCTCCCTAACCTCTAGTCCTCCTCACACATTGCAAGTTCTTGCCAAAATTTGAGGAAATCTTAGGGTTAGGGTTAGGGTTTGCAAGTCCTCATGCCTTTAGAGTGTCTCTCAACACTAAGCACATACTCCACTCTATTGCTATAGCATGTACTCAAGTATTTCGAGTTTTTGCATGAATTTGTGGTAGAAAATCTGGGCAAACATCACAAATCATCACCACCCGGTTCATAGCCCGGTCAACCGGCCGTTCAACCGGCCGGTCCGGCGTGCGGCCCGGTCGTCCGGATTTTCGACCGGCTCGCCCGGTCTGAAGTCCGGTCGGACCGGCCTGTGCGCCGGCCTGCCCAGTTTTTCGCACAATCTCATCAATCCACTTGAATATATGCTATGCTTTCTGGTATTCTCCCTCATTGATGACATGTACACTTATCTCTTTGCTATCCTCGCTCTATTTTGGCTGATTCACAGATGATGAATGGACTGCTGAGGACCGTGGCACTGTTGCCAAGCGAGGGAGGCACTCAGACGTTCCACCACGGCGCTCTACTAGTCGTGCTCCTCAGCCTGCTGGTGGCAGCTCAGCTGGAGGCCACTCCAAGAAGCCTGCCCAGAAAAGGAAAGATAAGCACGCTGCACAGGGAGATGATGAGGTATTGCCAGAGTACAATGTTGGTGATGTGCAAGTTGGGGCATGGAGAAGACTCAGAGAGTCCAACCCCTATCAGTATGAGGCACCTACCTACCAAGGGGGAGATAAGTTTTTCTGGACCAAGACACAGGAAGCCATGTGGAACGACTACTATAACTCCCAAGACCATATGAAGTCTGGCACCATTGTTATGCCCAAGGCCATCAAGGATGTCATTGGAATGTATGAAACCACCAAGTTTCGCTTTGTGGTTGAGACCTTGAGGCGGATGGGGTTGTATGACCTCATGTGTTTGACACCTTCTGATGGTTGCTACTGTCCAATCTTGGTGAGACAGTTTCATTGCACAGTCTTTTTCCATGATGATGCCGCTAGGACTATGACTTGGATGACTGGCAAAGAGAAATACACTTGCAACTATCTTGATCTCTGTGAAGCCTTGGGGTTTGGTGGAGGCCGTGCTCGTGGTTTCAAGATCTATTCTCAGCAGACATTCGCCAGAGGGGACATTGCCTTTTGCTATCCTCCAAATCCCACATCTGGACCTCCCACCATCTCTGGCATGTACTACTCATACCTTATTATTGCCAAGCTATTCCGAGAGAGTCTCATTAGCAAGATTGGCGACACAAGTGAAGTCCGTGCATACCATCTGAACTTGATGTACTATTGCCATCCTGAGCATCAGCAAACTATTGACGGCTGTGATCTCATCTATTGTGAGCTACGGCGCTGTGTTCGTGAACGATTGACTCCTAATCTTGCCCAGTATGTTCAGCTGCTCGTCAACAAGGTTGTGCCAGCACCTCTCAATACGCAGGGTGAACGGGTCAGGATGGCAGCCTTCAGGGTACCTGCCCAAGGTGATAGACCGGAAGTTGCTGCCATGAGGCCTTCTGAGCGCCGGTCCAAGGAACGCCATGACCATGCTAGCTCCAGCCACTCTAGCCACTCTAGGCGCCCACAGCATGGTGTCTCACGGTTCTTCTCTAGCCTATGGCAGATGTGCAAGAACACCAATGATGTTGCACATCAAAGTCTTTCTTTGAACCAAGAGACGAGGCGGCGCCAAAATGAGTTCATGGCTTCTAGGAATGCACCTGTTCCTCCTCCTGGCGCTGAGTTGGAGCCCCTCCATGCACCAAACTGGGAGATGCCTCTCCTCTCTGATGAGATGTTCCAGAACTTTGATCCCTCCTTGTACTTTGGTGCTCCTCCTCCTAGACCTGCCCGTGCACCTACTGCTGATGATGAAGAGGATGAAGATGATGAGGATGACAATGGTGAGGATGATGATGAAGAAGCCGACGATGAGGATGGTGATGGCAGCTCTCCATCCGCGGGGCATGAGTTCTATTGATGGGACGCTAGCATCTCTCCTTTTCTTCGCCTTTTTGGTGTTCCGATGCCAAAGGGGGAGAAGAGAGTAGAGTCTAGAATCACGGGGTTCTTTGATTGTCACAAGCCATGGGAGTTGCTTTATTTGGATTTTATATGGCTTGTGCGTATTTGCTTTGATTTCTCAAGAACCATTTGCTACTTCGAATAATTCATGTATGGATATGTATGGACGACTATTATGTGTGCTACTCTATGTTAGGATAATCATGCTTTATGCATATATATCTTGATATACTTGTCCATACCATGCTTGTTTCCTAAAGATATTGGGGGAGCTTCTCATATTCCACAAATGGTGCACTTTGCATTCAAACGCAAATTCTCCAAGTGCACACATTATGGGGGAGCTGTCGTAATATCTTATATGGAATCAAGGTTTAGAGCTTATCATAATATATATATGTGACTCTAGCTCGGTTTGTCATCGTATACCAAAAAGGGGGAGATTGTAAGGGTATTTTACCCTTATCCATTATTTTGGTAACTATGACACCGTGCTAGAGTATTTGGACTAATACATGTCTACAAGATAATTCACAGGTATTAGCCAAAGAGGTATAATGGTGTATCGATAGAACAAGAAGGCAACGGAGACCCCCAATTCGATGAAGAATCAAGGTCCAGCAGAGGCCGGTCCCCGAGGGCCCCGCGCCGACGACCGGTCACCAACCGGACCAGGACCGGTGCCATCCGGACGAGATCCAGAAGGATGAAGATTGGCCCTGTCCGGTCACCAGCCCGCTGATCCGGTTCCGTTCTAGGGCCCCGGACCGGGCTCAGACGCGCCCCGGTCGGCAACCGGCCTTTGCGCTGTGCCATCCGGCACTATCCAGAAAGAATGGCGCTGCCCGGCAAGACCCGGTCCCAGCTCCGGTTGGAAACCGGGTCCGCTGGTCCGGCGGACGGCTGTGGACCGCCGCCCGGCCAAATCCCGACGGGCTCCTCGAAGAATCTGATGTGGCAAGTGACCAACGGCCATATTTCGAAGTACACTATAAATAGGCCTTCTTCTACCTCTGAACAGTTAGGCACTACACTACAAGCTGTTCTTGAGCTCCTTCTTCCATGCTCCATTGTTAGAAACACCAAAAGCCTCAGATCTCCCTCCTCCTCCACCCAAACTCAAATCCCTCCGGGGAAACGATAGAGGAGGACCCGATCTACCGTTCTACCAAGCCAAATCTTATTCCCCCTTGTATTCATCAAGAAGCTTGCTTCCTAGGAAACCCTAGGTGGGCAAGAGGAGTCCGGAAGCATCCGGGCTGTGGATCTGCTCCGGGCAAGATTGTGAAGGTTTGGAGGCTACCTCAAAGTCTACCACAAGTGAGAGAGCTATTCCTTCGTGGGATAGGCTCCGGAGAATAGGGTGAGCCTTCGTGGCGCGGGGAATCCTTCGTGGGACCTCCACTCCTCCAAACGTGACGTACCTTGTTGCAAAGCAAGGGAACACGGGAATACATCCTCGTCTCCGCGTGCTATCGGTTATCTCTAACCGAACTCCTTACTTGTGATTTAACTGCCTGTGAGAGCCTTCGTGCTCGAGTTAGTTGTATCCTCATATAGGTTGCTTCACCTAGTTTGCATTAGGCTCACCTTTATATTCCGCAAAGCCTAATATTGCGAAGAAAGAATTAAAATCTGTAGAAACCTATTCACCCCCCCCTCTAGGTTTACCATCTCTATACTTTCACCTCTCCATCATTCTCTGGCTTGAGCCACCAAGGTGGTCCTCGTCCTCGACAACCACGAGCCGGTCAAGGTCACCCGCTGCCTCCTCTATTTCCTGCTCCCTCTTGGCTCCTCTTGGTTGTCTGGTCTCTGTCTCCTCCACTGCCCACCGACGCCTTCCCCCACCATGAGTAGAGAGGTTAGAGGAGGACATCCTCTGCAGCCTCCATCCCTGCCCCATCTACATAGAGCGGAGGCCAACGAGGTTCAGCTTCTTCTGGCCCATTTCTCCACCTGCAAGCCTTTGGTGATTCCACGTACTCACTCTCTCTTCCTCTTGATCTGTCTCCTCCCCTCTCTCTTCCACTCCCATAATTTCTGTTCTTTGTTTTGTACAGGTGTGTTTTGTATCTATGCATATAAATTGTTTGAGGAAATGTCCAAGCAGGCTGCAGGTACAAGCTATCTACATTTTAATGTGATATTTCCTTCTGAATTATTTGATAATATAGTTCTTTGCAAGCCATGCTTTTGTGATTTCTGTTATTTAGGAGCAAGACCTACTGCGCCACGACGTCGATCCCGCCGTTGGAAGGCTGGCGGTCAGCGGGAGCAACGCCATCCATCGGTGGAACCACCTTCGCGCACCATCTCCTCATCTGCGCAGCGGCCGGCTCAGAACCGGTTGAGGGACAGGACGGTGGCGGACCGAGCTCCTCATCTGCGGCGCTGTGCAGGAGGAGCACGGCCGGTGATGTGCCACAATGTTTAGCCCACCTCCGCGCACCAAGCCATGGCTCGGCGGAATGGTTGGCCGCCAGCGGGAGCAGCGCCCGTGGCTCGAACCATCGCCATGGGCCGTCTCGTTCCCCGGAGTGCAGCAATACTCAACAAGAGGTGAACGGGATGGTGCTTACATGATTGCAGCGCTCCATTTATTTTTGTTGCTTTTCATTGTTTTGATCTCTCCATCCTGTCCCTCATCGCCCCTTTCTTCATCTCTTGACTAGGTAGGAGGACAGTGGAAACGTCGTCGTTTCTACATGACGGAGGAGGAGGAGGAGCGTGGGCTGCAAACGGAGATGCAGCGTTGAGGGCCTCTGGTGTGCCGCCATGGTTGCCCGGAGTCGCCTCGCTGCCGCGCCCATTTTCACTTCTGCTCTCCGACCCGTCGTTCTTCTCGGCCACTATCTCATCTCAATTTCCTTTTTGCTGCAGTAGATTGACACTGCGTCTCTTCATCACATTGGTGCTGGTCACATCCTCCATGTCCGGCCCATCTTCCATCTTGCCTGCCAACATCGTCCTTCTGTACGTTGGCAAGCCCAAATTTCCCTTCTAAATTTAGTGCACTGCAGACTGCAGTATAGGAGGTGCAAGAAAAAAATTATGAAGAAATCTATTTGTGAGGATTGCATTCAGAAGGAACTCCTATTTAGTGATGTAGTTTATGATCTGATTGGGAAACTTAATTTTATTTCATTTTGCTGAATGCTTGGATGATTCGTGGTGGATTTCAGGTTCGGGTGATCTGTTAATGTGCTAAATCAGGTTGGCTTCACTGATTAATCTTCGCTCCTTGCCCCGTTTTCTCCTGTTCTGCACAGTATAATATACTTACATCAAGTTACTGTGTCGTCTTTCAGATGGTACATTAATGGTATTTTTGGAATTAGCATCTACTCTATACGTGTAAATTTTACAGTGCTGAATATGGATTGCTGATTTGGGGAGTTGCAGACCCAATTATCAAGGACATGTATCTATAAGAACGGGTCTGGTCTGGATGTTAAGTGACGGTAAATCAAGTAAATGGTACTGATTTTTTATTCACTAACATGGTTTCCATCTGCACTGCCCGTAATGTTCCTTTTGGCAATGCTTAATGCTACGATTTTTCTAAAAAGATTTACAAGGTTGGAGTGGAATTCCTTCAAGTGCTAATTTCAGTTTTGTTCATGCAGGAAGTTAGCAAACTGTGGAAATCATATTCGTTCCCAGAAAGTCCCAAGGAGGCTCTTCACCCGACCCATGTCACTGCAATATTGGACAAGAGCTAAGGCCTAAGGTAAATATGCAGTTTATTTTGTTGGAGGGTCAAACTGTGGATATGTTATTTGTGTGATATTGGAAATTTGCTAGGTTTTCATTGATGAACCTGCATGGTTAATATTCTTTTGTCCGACCTAGATAGTTTTGGTCATGTGCCTCATGCGTTGATTTTGGGCTTCTTATATTATATTGAAGTTTCACGCCTGGCTAAGCAGAACGAGTTTAATTTTAAGAAACCATAAGTCTGTCATAATAGCTTGATTACTTAGTATTTGTGCTTTTGTGCACCTCTCTGTTTTCTGCTTTCTTGCGTTTTTAGTACCGTGTTTGTTGTTGTCTCTGGAATTTTCCATCCATCGGATTTTGCTTGACATGGATGCTGCATTCTGTAGGTGGTCATCTTGCTCGACATATTTGCTTGGGTGCTATCGTGGGTGATATATCCACTTTGTTAGTTAAGATTCAACTATATTCTTCGTAAGTTTCAGATTTTGTTGTGATTTGATATTAGGTTAGTTGCGAGTTTGCTTTTGCGCTCAGTAGCTAAATGTGCTTGAGTTTATATTTAAACTGTTATCCATAATGTGAGAAAAATTTCACGGGGAATTTAGGAATAGTTGTGCTACCGCTAAATATTTAAAGAGTTATCTTTATCCCTTTTGGTGTTCTTGCGAATCCGGATAGCCATTTGTGTTTCGTTTTAGTTGAATAGTTAGTGCTTAATACGCGCACTTTGCAATCTACGGACAATTTTCAGTATAGTTGGTGGTTTTCTTTAGTCTAGCTTAATGGTCTTACCTTGCTATAATCTCCAGTATTTTTTTTCTTGCTGCAACACGAAAGTAAGACGGCGATTAATATCAAATTGTTTATTTTTGTATTTGTTGTGTAAATGGCTATAGGAAAAATAGTAGTTGAAAAAACTAATGTAATGATGTGCTTCTTCATGGTTATTTCTACAATTTATAGTACAATGGTTAATTGCCTGATTTTCTATTAATGCACCAAATTTGCAGCTCGGGACAAGCAGGAGATGATGGGAGTGAAGGCACTCCCATGTTTCACATGGTATGTTCTGAACTTAATTTCCATGGTTTATGAAACTGCTGAATATGTTATATATCAACGCTACTATGTTAGTATCTCTTTCATTTCTTCAGAAAATTTTCTGTACGGAGTGGCTTCATATGTTTGTTGAGGAATCCTTAAGTTGCTCTAGAAGTTCCAAAAAAAAGTGGGTCTAATTCGTATCTACGTTTTCTGTAAGTTCACAAAAATATTTGAATCTCATTTTGTTTTTGAAAGTGTTGTCTAAAAATATACGTAGGGACAGAGCAATTAGAGCGAGTCATGGAAATTTCAAACTAGATTTTTCGAACCAATGGTCACTGCATTCACTTTCGTTCATCCCATGGTTGCATCTCATCTGTTGGACTGCTATGAGCTGCTACTTGCTTGCACAGTAAAGCAGTCTGTTTATGAAATTTAGTTCATTTTTCATTGCTCATATTCAGATATCTAAATTATGAGAGCTGGTTTCCTAACAACTTCTATTTTATTTACTAAAGGCTGAATCACATATTATAATAGATGGTTCACTATTTTCTATCTTATTTTTGTCAGTTCTTAGAGAACCTGTACAGCGTATTCAAACAAACAAAACATATTAATTTGAAGCTAATTCAGATTTTTAGAGCGCTAACTCACAAATGAGTATTTCGGTGTTGTTTGAGATTCTTAGATTCACTTTCTGCAGGCCGAACCACAAATAGGGAAACAAATCCAAGTTATTTTTTAAATCTCATATTTGGTTTTCTGCACTTATCGCATGTTATGGAATTGGTTTCCTAATTTATTTTTCAAACATCGTATCTATTGTTATAGGTAGCCCAGGAGATTTGAAAGCTTCTATTCTTCTTGTCTTGCAGGGTGTTGGCTGTACGAGTTTGGTGTGTTTGTGTGGGTTCCTTTGATCACAGACGCCATCGTTGTGTTTCCATTTTGTTCAGGTCATTACCTCTCTTTCCTTCACTATTTTCGTTTCTCCTCTCTGGATCCATTGTCTGTTGTTGTCGTGCTATAGGCTGCTCCCTTCACTTTTCTGGTTCAGTTGTTTTGGTTGTTCCTCCTTATTCTTATCATTTGGTCAATTAATCTTGTCTTAATACTTACCTTATGTTCCTCTCTTTTGATTTAGTTCAAGCCCAAAGTAAACTTTCTTTTATACTATTCATTTTTCTGCTGATTGGTGGTAAATAATCAGAAATGAGTTGTTTTTTTTTACAATTTTAGCTGGTTGTCAGGCCAAATATTGTGCTTCTGTTGATTTTCATGCATTCATACTGTTGTGTCACATGGTTTTATCGTGTTCTCTTTGACTCTTTGTCTAGCCTTTGGTACACTGAAGAGAGCATTCACTGTTTTCAGTTTTGCTAATTATGTTCCCGGTGCCTTTGTAGATTACTATATCTTCTTGTAGTTTTCCTTCTGATATTCTTCAACTTTGATCCCGGTTTATTCTCACTTTACGTCGTGTCCCTTCTGTGTCTTTTCCAGGATGTTTTGTGATCTGTTTGTACTGTGATTATTGGTCCTATGGGATGCCTCCATTGTGGTTGCAAGGGAATGGAAAAGCAATTATGGAGAAATTATCAATTTTCGCTTGGTGATCATAGGCCATTCTTTGGTGTTTAGTAGTTTATGTCAAGATTGCAGGATACTTTCCTATACACCGGAGGAAGAGCTCGCTAATTTGGTTGACATCCTCATATAATTTGTTAGTATTTCGCTTCAGAGTATCTGATTTTCGGCATATTTTTCTGTAAAGCTTACAAAAAAAAACAGATATTTGTTAAATATTATCTTCTGTAGTACAGTAGCAAGTAGAGCCGGAAGGCAAGCTTGCTTCTTCACTTGAAGTCCTCATATATTTTTGTTAGAATTTCATTTCTGAATTTCACATTTTTTGTGTTTTTGTGGTAAAGCTTACAAGCAACTTCTGTCTTGTGTGATCTAAAGAATGTTGCCTTCTATAGTTCAGTGAGATGAAGCACAATACTGAAGTTGGTTTCTTCTTCTACAGAATGATATTTAAGTGTGTCATTGTACTCTGGTATAGTGGGTTATTAGTAATTGCCAATCTGGGGTATATATTTGTTGGACAAAGTTTTATAATATATGCCCCATAATATTCACTGGTTTGCAAAGCCAACTTATACAGAAGAACTCATATTCATATTGCAGAATTATAATGTAGCTTTTTCACATGGATGTAGTTCTTCTGCTAGCATTCAGATTTAGTAGTCAATTCTTGTGGCGATGTTGTAGAATATTGTAGCTGAACGGGTTCGCATATGTTCCCTGCATATATTTTTTCACATGCATGATCTGCAAAGTTCCATTTTGGTAAATAGCACTGAATTTACAGTCGAGTAGTTCAATCAGTACTGCTCATGGCAGTTTATGGAGATCCCTCTTGAAAACTGTTTCTCCTCTTTATAACTTTGATAGACTTTTTTAGGGTTTGTTGTTGTTTACTAGCACATTCGAGGGTGTGCGAAGATGCTCCATTTGAAGATATTGGATCGAAACGCTCTTTATTTCTTCTCTGTTATGCTCTTTATTGGATAAGAGTAATTTGAGTCGGTGTTTTGGAAAATTTCACCTTCTGGGTGCTAGGGAAGAACCATGTTCCAGATTCAGGGAATGACTTTGCATTGCTACTTCAGATGGGAGCTTCACCACAGAAATCTGGTCACTTTTGACACCGCCATGTTTTCTCGCCCCCAGTCTCTCATAGATTGGACTGATATATGTGAATTTCATACTGGTTCAAGTTATTATGTTTAAGACAATATCAGTGTACAAGTTGCACCTTATATAACTTATCTCGTTTCACTTTTTTGCTGAATTCTTCTCTAGCCTATTCTCTGAGCTTGCTTAATACATCATTTTACAAAAAAAAGATTATCAATCCGAAAGAACTTTTGTCTTTTGAACTTCCTTTTGGAATCACTAGGTCCCGTGTGTTTTCACTTACTGCCTGAGACCAATTAGAAGGTAGAATATACCGTTCCTCAATGACGAGATTGATTTCATTTCCTAGATGTTGAAACTTCTAACCTCTTAAAGTCAGAGCTGATAGTCAGAGCTGCCTTCGGTTTAAACCTGAATATTTTTTGGGCTGTGTTTCCGGCCTATTTTGTTTAGTCTCAACACCCCATGAATATCAGGTGGAGTGGAGATATAAAATGGATCAATGTTTTATTTTCCCTTTATAATACTTCCTCTGATTTATATTACACATTTTAGTTGTAGATACATCCATTTTTGCATCAAGTAATATGGATCGGAGGGAGTACAAATGTTTGAGTGGATGTATAATCAGGTACTTATTTCTTGGTATTTTACGTAACTGGTTGTCTACTTATTTTGTACCTAGCTTGCGCTAATTTACTGCATGATTGTCATTTTTATTTCTTGCTTCAGATGCCATCGGAGGCATCTATATGGAAAAATGTCCAATAAGTTTTGGAAGCACACTTTCTACTTATCTTGGTTTTTTTCGTTTATGAGAAAGTGCCCATTATAGATATTACAAAGGTTTAGGTGTATACTTTGATATATTCTGCCTTACACCTATACACAGGAAAGAAAGCAATGTGGTAAGTTTTAGATTTAGAAAATGGGTACAAAAGGATGAAACAGTAATATGGGGATATAATCAGTATGGTTGCATGTATTACATTTTATTTAATGTTGGATCTTTTGATTTTCATGCCATAATTTCAGACTTCCGCCTTAATATAGACACAAGGCAACAACGCAGAGGTTAATTATTTCGAGGTTTTAATTTCCTGTATGAGCAATAGCATCTACGTTAGTTACTTTGACCATCACAAATGCTGTATTTTGCTTAGGAGATTACTGATACATAAAAATAGTTGGTATCAATATAGTGCTCTGAAACAATCTTATGCTACCATGATATTGAATAGATGGCGGATAGTTATCCGTTGCAACTCTAAGTTTATTTTATCGCAATTTAGTTAGCTTGAAAATGCAAATTTTTTTTTGTAATTGGGGCTCTTCATATTTTCTCCACAACTCCTATTTAATAATTATCACTTTTAGCAATTTGCTGCTCCGATTTGTCCTAATTTAATTCTAGCAACAACTGTTTGCAAAATCTAAGAAATGTATTATCATATTGGTAGTAAATTTTATCATTACATCGGCATGAGCTCCACGGGATCGTGCGCCAAGGCAGGCAGCAGAACTCATCCACCCCTCCCCTCATGCTTTGTGCGGCTTAACAGATCTTGGTTGCTTAGAGCGTCCCAGCTTCTTTCCAATGTATTTCATGCCCTTCAGTCACGAGTCAGCTCACAATGTCACGTTTTATTACACCTCTCTATGTATTAGCTTGCAAATTGCATTTGTTTCTCTTAATTTTATTCTAATTTTTTTGTACAGGTTGATAGATTTTGCAGCCAGCTTCAGATCAGACAGATTGTTCTAATGGTTAAGGTATGGAAATAATCTTCGTATATTTTCCTTAATCTTACCACCGATTGATAGCACAAAGTTGAACCATAAAGTTGTTGCTCACATAGTCACATTCATTTCTCATGTTGATATTTAGGCCTAACCTAACAATGTTGCTATACTTGAGGGTAATTAAATCAATGCTACTGGAAATATATCAAAGATTTCAGGATACCTGCTTATTTTATTTCTTTCCTCATTTCAACAATATTGTATCATAATTTTTGCTAACACCTGTGGGTAAATGTTTTCAATTTTAACAATGCCGGTGGCCTATAAAGCAGAGGTCTCCATGACATGGTTATCTGATAAAGACCAAAGAGAAATTTACACGACTTAATGAAATTTAAATTGCAGGTACCACTTGAGTATTGCTGATGATGGATTAGCGCAACATAAACTTACAAGTTCAGTTCCCTCTTCGAATGTTTGATACCCCATGTTATTGCCATCTGCACCAGGATGACATTCATTCCGCCCTTGCCCTGCAAACTCCTTGGAGGAAACAATGAATGTGGTTGCAGTCCAAGCAATCAGATACATGGAGACTGTCGAAGGGTCCAGAAGGACTTCAACTATGCTGAGGTGGAGAAACAGAAGACAGCGAGCGAGGTTCTTTTTCTGGAAGATTTAAGAACATGATCAAAATATTGGAGGAAAGTCCAATAAGCTGAAAGAAATTGCCAGATGCCCAGATCCTACATATAGTACGTGTGTGATTCCACCCGTCGCATTCACAAGATAGTTTCAGAGAACCTCGCACTCGCAAGTACCCTAACTCCTCTCTTCCTTCCTGATCTGCCTACTCACCTCTCCTCTTTTGATTTCATACATATAACTTCTCTTTCTTGTCTCTGCAGATTATTTTCAATCTATGCCTATGAGGTGTTTGATGGAACTACAAGCAGGTGCTTATGCTCAGTAATTTGTATTCTTCTGAATGTTCTCACGTCAGTAGTAACAAGTTCAGTGCTTATAGCTTCCATACCTGTGCATTGATGGAGATCATGAAGTTTATAATTCATATTTATCTCATGGATTTTTATTTATGTTTCAATAAAACAAGGAGGT
This sequence comes from Lolium multiflorum, assembly GCA_030979885.1. Lineage (NCBI taxonomy): Eukaryota > Viridiplantae > Streptophyta > Magnoliopsida > Poales > Poaceae > Lolium > Lolium multiflorum. The sequence continues at coordinate 220,395,021 of CM061747.1, forward strand.
GCATCATCATTTATTTTCTGTCTTCTTAGCTTTCTGCATTCTTCAGTGACATAGATCTCATCTATCACCAAATGCAGGACAGTGAAGATGGTGTTGTGATGCTTTGTACATGTGAGCAAGATATTGCAGAAAGGTTTTTATGCACGTGAGGACATGATCCATTGATACAATCAACATCATTACAAGATAATGGTAAGGTTTGAGCTTCTGTTAGGAAGATCCCTTTTTCCTTTGTCTCATGTATGTATTGGGCACCATTCTTGCTCATACTTATGTTGGCTACAGCTTGCCATGTTTTTTTTGACAGGTTGTCGTCGTGTTCCACTCTTGGTTTTGTTCCTTTTATCCAAGGCTTCGTCCTTATGGTGGTAATCTTTTATTTTCCTTTCAATTAGCATATCTAATATGTATTATGTCCAACATGAACCACTGAAAACATATTGGATTTTTCCTCGCATCACATCATGGTCAAACATTTGAAGTTTCTTTTCATGGTGGAAGCACCGCTTGACCATTGCAGTTTTCTAAGGGAAACGATTTCTATTACAAAATATAATTCTTGAGTTCCAGGTGTATATCGTTTCTTAAGACTGGGTTTTGTAAAAAAAAAATGGGTCCAGGAAATTGATTCGTTGCACTCTGTATAGAGCTTACTACATGAAATTATATTGCCCATAATAAGAAGAAAAAGATTTGAACCTTCTATTTATTAGCGCTGACTTCAAAACTTGGATAGAACTTGTCTGGCTGCCTGTGTCAATTGAGTTTAGCATGCCTGATAAAACTTGGATACATCTGTCAGCAGTTCCACTTCCTGATGCCACGAGGCTGTGATGGTATGGTGATCAGGCTATTGCTTAACCGCATCGGTATGTTTTGTCAGTCGCAACGCCAGCTGTTGTGACCGCTGGTTTCATACTAGAAGCTAAAAGTCGTTTCCACCAGGGAAAGATTTATCGATTCATGATCAAAATGAGTTCTGAAATCTACATAGTACACGGGATGTTCAAAATGAGTTCTGAAAGCTACATAGTACACGGGATGCACATAGGGTTGGGTTAATAATATTCAGGAATATAGTTATGTTGAAGCCTCACTTCTTTGCTGAGTGGGGACACGAATGTCGTGCTGCAGTATGTTCTTGTCCCTGCTACCAGAGGACAAGATGGTTGAGTTCCATGCTAATACCCCAGCCCGTGTTTGGTGGCCTCCCGTGTTCCTTATTCGTTTACAGCGAGAGCTACCCAGATATGCCAGATTACACTTACATGTTATATTCTTGACACAGAAGATTATACCTACTTCAGGGTGTTCACTGAAACTTTAAGCTAATTCAAGTGGGCAATCAAAATTACTGCAGTAATACTTGAAGCAAATAAACTTTGCAATTTGATTGGTTTTGAAACTTTTAGTGTATCATGTGAAATTCTGAACCAAAGAAACCGCATGTCTACATCAGTTCATATTTGGACTACCATCTAACAACGGGGACTGTATATTCGAAACCGCCGTAAGTGCCACCAATGGGTTATTTTAAATATTAATTCAGAGTTACTACTATTGCAGCTCATATTTCCTATATTGTTTCTGAAATGCACGTTCTCTCTACTAATGGCATTATGTTTTCTATCTTCCTGTGGCTAGCACCTTTCTCAAACGGTTATTTAATTGTAAAGGTAAACAATATTATATGCATTCTTATTGTGCACTACTGTTTTTTTCTAATTAATGAACTGATCGGCAATACATATTTTGGATTTTATGTGATAAATCTCACAACAATCGTGAACTGTGGCCAATGGACAAAATGCATGGTACTGCTATTTTATACGGCTGTTCGATTTTCATGAAATTTTTCATAACCAAGGGTCAACATAGACATAAGAGTTCATCATATTTCCAAGTTATAGCCATAACAAAATTCACCTTCAGCATTATTTTGGTACTGACATGCTGAAGAGTATACCATAGTTTGATTAAATGAATTTTTGATGAAGAAATAAGAACACTGTAAATGAATGTTTGTCAAAGAAAAAAACAGTGAGTAAATGGATATTTCCCTGCAGACAAATTAATGAATGTTTTAGGACCTAACATGCCTGATAAGTTTGTCTTGCAGCCTGATTGAAGCAATCGGGCTTTGGATGTCATTAGGGAGATAGACAGACAGATAGGGAGTTTCTTATTCGCCCCTTAAGATTGATAGCTGGTTCGTCAACATTGTCTGCTTTGGGACTTCAACATTGCTCAACAGATAGGAATTTCTATCTATCTCTCAAACATAGACCTTATACATATCCCCTGCCAACAGACTCAATTCTTATCGCCACTCCTAATTAGATAACTAAGTCTGAATGGATACAATGTAAAATTTAGTGTTGACCCTAAACAATGGCAGTTGCACTTCTAATATTAAAACTTTTAGCTTTCTCATACACATTTTTGTAATCTGGTAAATCAACTGACATAGTAGACAGGGCGTAACTCCCTTGTGTTCCTGATCAAACCTACATACCCAGAGCGACTGGATGAAATAAGCTACCAGTTAGACTCACTTCATTGCTACACACAAGGATATATGTCAGTTATTTCATATGGACCTCCTGCCTGATTTTTGATGCATGTGCAAATGCATTTGGCAGTCTCACTAGCCTCAACCTAGAGAATTTAAGATTTGGTGGATCAGACATATCCAACTTCCTCATCACTTGCAAGCTGTTGAAGGATCTACATTTGTTCAATTGTGACTGATAATCCCAGCACATTGCAATTTGAGCACGCTCATCTCACTGAACTCAGTATCGTTGGTTATCTTTTTGAACAAGTTAATTAAGCTAAACTGGCTCCCTCAACTCACGCAAATGGTCTTTGATGATTGGATTGATTTCCAAGATCCACTGGTTCTTGGTCATGTCCCATTGCTCAAGGCTTTAAGCCTCACAAATGTCGCATGTAGTTTTCACAAGATGGTCAAGTTAAGTGAGTTTCCTAGCCATACCTCTATACTACATCTGAAGTTGGGATTTAAATCCAAAAAGGTTCACATTGTCGCTTTGCTAGCCATGGCTTCAGCATGTGTTTATTCGTTGCAGATTTGGGTGCAGCCAGAATGTCCAATGGAAATTCTTGCATCCTTCCGCCAACTATAAGGTTTGTCTATCTGGTTGATGTTCCTCAACGGTATGATCTCACCTTGACAATGTTTATTCTTGAAGCCGTATCTTTCCTGAAGGAGCTCTAAATGATGGCGTGTGATTTACCTAGAGATTTCTTTTTGCCACGTGGGTTTAATGTTAGTGTCATTTCCCCTTGACTAATCGGACATTTACTTTACTCTCTACTAGGTGAACTTCAGGAGTGTGTGTCATGCACGACGCCATTTGATCATCTACAGCTTCCAAACTCGAGATTACAAAAGACCAGCGTACCGGTTGCTGAGAACCTGGGGTGTTCCAAGCAATCGAGTACATGCAATGTTTGCAAAAAAACACTAAAGGTCTGTAACTACACTACGCTGAAGTTTGAGGTGAAACACTACCATGTGTAATATATTTACTGATTTCATCTACAATTGTTTAATAGGTGATTACTTATGTACCTATCGTCTTTTGTTTACACCATTTTTTCCTTCTGTATTGTATTTTTTTGCAAAACATGTCGTGCTATTGCTGACCCACATAGTGTTTTACTAGAGATTGATACGTGGCCGCACGCCTAATATATAGAAGAGCAATATGCTTTGCTCTAACTTTAACTACTACTATTATATACACAACATATCTCCGTGTTTTTTCGCGCCTGCTTTTGCTTTTCCGTTCAACTATTCTGTCGGTTTTGACACAGCTTGTGTTATATCACCCCCACTGTCTGATAGACTGGACCGGTCTATATTCCAATGATTCTGATTAAGATAGTACCTGTATAAAATGGTCTATGCATATTCCAGTGATTCTAATTAGGATGTTCCTGGTATATAATGTACTTTCATGACTATTGCTTCTCCGATCTATTCTCTCATTTTTCAGTGCAAGTTACCGTATCATACTGAACATGAATAAGCTCGTGCTCTTTACTATTGGTTTGATTTAGGAATTTGGCTTCAGTGTAGCTGTTGATTAATTTGCTTTTTTTCCTTTGAAGGAATGTCAGCTTTTGGTGATGCAAGTAGCAGCTACTAGGTGTTCATTTTATGTTCAGGTGTCGTGTCCACAAAATACAATGTCCTTTCTTGATTGGCCTACATATGAAGTAGGTTCCTGTTGCAAACAATCCCTGTGCAACTTATGTAGATGTTATTTTTGTCATCATTCTTGCTCGGTTGTTTCTATATTTTCTTATCGAACACTTGAGTGCTCGGTGGCATCAATATTTCCCTTTCGAATCACAAAGTGTTGTGTGCTTTAAACTTACCGCTTGTAATTGATTTTCACGTGTGGATAATATAGCGATTCTCAAATTTTTATCAGGTTGGAAGTCTGGGAACGCGTGGATCGAGTTGACAGACAACCACGAGTCTTGAAATACTCTCAGAGCCGGAGATTGTGCTTTGAGTCGGTTACTTTTAGGTTGAAAGGCTTGATAGTCAGCACGAAATGTTTTTTGTTGGTTCAAGAACTATTTATGTGTGACATTGATCTACATGTTTGCCATGGATTTGTTGTTGGCCACATGGTTCAACATTATTATTTGTCAGATATTTCATCTTTAGTCGTACCGAGCCAATAACCGTTGTTATACAAACTGCGATTCGGTGTGGTTTTCACGGGATCATGCGCCAAGGCACACATCTAAATCTAGTGTTAGATAAGCACAGGCGCTCGTGATGAGTAGGTACTTCACGATTCGAGTGCTGCATGTCACCACCTAGCTAGCTAGCTTTGCTAACATGCTTGATGCCTAGCGACCACGTGCAAAGTGCATATTAGTTTGTATTTTTTTTCTTTCAAAACACAGGTACATATATAGCACGAGTACAAGTACAGTCACATATATGAGCGAGTACAGTCTCATACACGAGCGAGTACAGCCACACACACACACGAGCGAGTACAGTCGGGCAGACGAGCGAGTACAGTGGCGCACACGAGCGAGTACAGTCGCGCACACGAGCGAGTACAGTGGCGCACACGAGCGAGTACACGTACAGAAGTACAGGGACGCACACAAGCAACTACAAGTACATAAGTACAGTCGCGCCCACGAGTAAGTACTTGTACAGAAGCACAGGTACAGTCGCGCACACGAGCGAGTACTGTTACCGAGTAAAGGGAAAAACTGCACCAAATACACTACAAACAGAAATACTTACCAGTTCAAGCACGAGTACAGTTAGGTACACACCACGAGTACAGTCACACTAGTATTGGAAGTACGAAAAAAAGTATCTCGAAACCTATCAATATGGGATCTAGTTTTGAAGATCTCGACGCGAGGGTCTCAAAAGTGAAAACGGTTTGTAATTTGGACTTACGGTTCGCAAGATATTTCATTTAAAAAAACGAATCTAAAAAAATAAAGGGAAAACTGCACCCTTCCACGTCATTCTCTCTCCTCTCCTATCCCACCTTGCTTCCCCTTACGACACTTGGCAAGCAGGGAGATCACTTTCCACCAAAATTCTGGCACCACAACGCACCACGTGTCGCATGCGGAGAGACTTTCGGACCTTCGCGAAGGTCGGCCTTTTTTTAGAGAATTCGTCTACCACCACTTTGAGCCGGGAAATCCTATACATCATTCAGGTCGGTGCTTACCAAGCACCGGCCCAGCCCATTTTCGTTTTCCTATGTCTTTTCGTTTCCTATTTATTCTTTGGACCCGTCTACCCGGCGGCCGCGTTCCTGAATTTGAGCGGGCGACTAAAAAAGGAAACATGCTAGCTTTATCAGTGTGAACGCCTGCTAGACATTTAATTGTAGCACATGCACAACTATGACCGCATGCACATTAATTTTCCTTTTTTAAATATTCAAAACCATATAACTTTTGCACCAGATGTCGAAATTAGGATCCGCTTTCACTTTTGGATTTCTTGCGGTGAGCTCTTCAAAACTAGATCTCATTTCTATGTATTTTGATAAAGTTTTTTCTAAAGCAACTTCTACGTGTGACAAAGCAATTATAATGCGAGACGATGCAACTTTAGTGTGGGGGGAGAAGCAACGTTGCTGCACAGCGTAAATCTACATTCACAACGAAAGTTGCATTGCTGGACGCCAAAGTTGCTCAGCCATCCATCAAATTTATTTGGTGGGCACCAAAGTTGCTTCGATGGACGCCAAAATTGGGCCGTCACAAAACAAATTTGCTCTGTCGAGTACCAAAGTTTTTCCGCAGGACACTAAAATTGCTCGGTTGAGCGCCAAAGTTGCTCGGTCGCGCATGATAGTTCCTGTGTTGGCACCAAAGTTGTGTCCACGGGCACCAAAGTTGCTCTGTTGGCACCAAAGTTATGTCGTCAGGCACCAAAGTTGCTTCGTCACACATTGAAATTGTTCCAATGGACACCAAAATTGTTGTGAACACCAAAGTTGTGCTTTCATGTACCAAAAAATGTACATGTTCGTTGCACACAAAAGTTGCTTTGCCGCACACGAAAGTTGTTTTGCTAACAACAAAGTTGCTCTATCGCCCATCAAAGTTGCTGTTAAAAAAAATTCATCAAAACATATGAAAATGTGATCTAGTTTCGAAGCTCTCGTCGTGGGGATTCTAGAAGTGAAAACGGATTGTAATTTCGCCGCATGATTTAAAAGTTACATATTTTTTAAAAACAACACGTAATATTACCATTTATGTGACAGCTGGACGCATGGAGCCGTCGCGTGGTGCGGCCGCCTAGAATTTTGATTTTGGTACATGAAAGCACAACTTTGATGCATGCAGTCATTGTCTAGCACAACTTTGGTCCATTCTTTTTTGTTTGTTTCCTTTTCAGTTTTTTTTATATTTCCAAATACAAAAATTGTAAAACTGTAAAATTATTTAAATTTTAAAAAAATTGAAAATTGTTTAAATACATAAAATGTTCAGTTTTTTAATTTTTAAATTGAACTATCTAAAAAATGTTCAATCTTAAAAAATCAATTTTTTAAAAAATGTTCATTATGAAAAATTGTTCAATCTTTGAAAATGTTCGATCTATTAAAAACAATCAAATTTTGGAAAATATGAAATTTTGAAAAATGGTTATTTTTTGGAAATGTTGAAATCTCAAAAAATGTTCAAATTTTGGATTTTTTTAATAAAATTTCCAGATTCTTGAAATTTTTTCTTTTCAGAAATGGTTCAGATTTCAAAAAATAAAATATTAGTAATAAAAAAATGAAAACACGAAAAAACAGAAAAAGAGAAACTGGGCCGGCCATGCCGGCCTGGAGTGTGCGGTGGGTCGTACACACCGACCAGGTCGGCATATAGGACCTCCCCTTTGAGGCGAGCTTGGCAAAATATTTTGGGATTGAAGCAATGGCCTATTCAGAATAACTTTGAGTGGTTGGCAAGATCTAGGATCTTGACTCTCCGTTCTCACATTTTTTAACGACACCAGACATAAAGGCCAATTGGCTCACGGTAACATGGATAGAAATAGGAAATGTTGAATAATATCTTACGAGTTGTTTTGGGAAATAAAATAATTGAATTCATAAGAAAAAACACACTGGTACGTAGGGACCTCCACCACACTTCTTTCCTCTCCCATCAGAAATCGTGGACGCAGAGATTGCGAGCTACGAGCACAAACTGGGCGATGGTGACAATATGGATAGGTGGTGATGCTGCTAGGCGCAACCCGGTGATGCTACGAACGGTGACACGTGATGCTACAGTCAGAGACACAAAATACCTAAAACCCGATCCTGCAACGCTGCAAGGGGTCAACAGCAATGCTACCATGGGTAGTGATGTAGCTAAATTTGGGTGCATGATTAATGGGCTCGTATATTATTGTTTATATTGAACATTGTTGCTTTTTAATTGACCTGTTTCGTAAACATACCATGTATATTTCACAGATAATAAATATGCATATTAATAGTTCCAGGTAAAATTGACCATATAATATGGTATTTTATATGTAGACATCCCATTCTTTGACATATAATTTTTAAGTCTACCATTCTGAAGACGCTTGTAGTAGTTAATGGGAAATACTTATGCAATTGGGATTATGTTGTTTTTTCTTAATATTATTAATTGAGGCAATGCCCTTACATAAAACCTAATCACATGTGTACTCCCGTAGATTTTATTTATGCCCTTAATGTTGTATTGTATTTATATGTGTAAGTTCCATTTTAGCATCCTTGAATATTTTGGAACTCCACATCATATGTGTCTAAATATGGATTTACGCATCATATGGATGTCCATCTTTTGACTAAAGAAATAGAGAATTCTAGAGTTTGAGCTCTATGGTTTGTCCATGTATATCGTCTGCATTCCACCTAGCCAACCAACTACACGACGGACCCAATCTACAAACGTGTCTGGCCTATAGGATCTCCACCAAATGGACCCAGAAAACGAAACCCAAATGTAGCAGCAGCTTTGCTCCACTGATTCTTCACCCGTTCGGCATTCCTGAGGCTGCAATGACGGGCGAGACGGCGAGATAGCGGATTTGTAGCGGCTGCCGGGGAGCTGGCGCTGCGACGTGATCGACAGGGGGCAGTGGGAGCCGGGAGGCCGGTCAGTGTGACTTTATTTATAAAACGAGGAAAACTGTAGAGGCGAGACGCCAAAATTTCTCACTGCAGGCCGTGAAACTGCAGGTTAGGGTTCTGAATCATCACTGGTTTTTTCTCAATTCCGAAACTTGTAAATCCGCAAGTTGTCAAGGATCCGTTTCTGGTTCCTGACGGCGAGAGAGAAAGGGGAGGAAGGAGAGCACAGCGGTGCTGGAGCCGTCGCCAGATAGAAGACAGGATAAAAATAAATTTTATTTGATTTAGCTTGTTCCTCCCAACCACCCCACCTGTCTCTTATATACCGAGACAGGCTCAAGCTAATAGTGCTAACTCATTACATAGTTAAGGAAAACAGAATTTAACTTAATCCTAATGACTAGTAGTGCTGGCCTTGCTAGTTCAGGATCCTGACACAAGTGATCTTCCAATTTATATTAGTTATTCTGATTCCTCTTTGAATTTAGATGATTGTTTGATTGGTTACTTTGTCGATCCGAGGGTGTCATGGTGATATAGGTAGCAGCCGTACAGATTTTTTCTTGAGAACACACTAACAGAGATTTGAAGAGGACGAGTTTTCACAGAAATATTGATTTGAAGACGTAAAGAGCGAGAGATTCAAAGACAAAGAAAGCCCAGAACCGTCATGTGTTGAAGTTGGATCTGTGGGCCTCAGAATAAAAGCACACCGTGGCAGTGGCTCCCAACCGGAAATAGGCAGCAGCGCACACACACCAACCAGCAGTCCAGCACCACCCCAACCGCTGAAGATGATGAATTGAATGGTTAAAATGAAAGGTTAGAGCATCTCCACCCGCGGCTCGTCCCATAGTGGTCCACGCCGGTGTATTTTTTGGCCTCGCACAGGGGCGTCCTAAAAGGTGTCTAGTTTTCGAGCCTAATAGAAGCGCCGGTAACCCTGTGTCGGCCCCTTCGTAGAGAGTGCGGATCGGGCGCGCCGGCGCCTCGCGGCACGTCAGAAAACGCGCGTGGGATCCGTCTGGAAGCTAGACGCACCGCTTTCCCCACCTCCTACCCACACATGAGCCGATTCCCACACCTGTAGATCGCCACCGTCGCCGTCGCGCCCCCTTCTTGCAATAGACACCGTCGTCCATCGATACGCCCGCCACCCCCTCGACCGGCGGACGTTGTTTCGCACGGAACAGAGCTCGCCGCCACCGCCGCACAACCGCCCCGCCCGCAAGGTGTTCGTCGGATTGCCGCGATGGACATCGACGACGAGATGATGGTGCAGCTATTCATGGAGGAGCAGAACACTGAGGCTATCCGGCGGCAACACCATCAGCTGATTCCGACGAGCTTGTTCCGTGTTCGCCAGCCTTTGTTCGTCGTGCCTCGACGCTGCGGCTCAAAGCTGAAAGATCGAGACGTCGCCTAGAGGGAGGGGTGAATAGGCGTTTAAAAACTTCTTACGGATTTGTCTTGTAAGAATGCGGAATTAAACTAATGTTTAGTTTACAAGCACAAATCCTAAATATGCTAGGCTCAACTAAGTGTAACAATAACAACTAGAGCTAAGCAAGATATGCACAAGATATATGTAGCACAAGTGATAGCAAGATATATGTACTTCAAGCACGATGGCTATCACAAGGAAAGAGAGCTCGGCTATAGAGATAACCAAGGCACGCGGAGATGATGATGTATTCTCGTGTTCCCTTCCTTTGCAAGAAGGTACGTCACGTTTGGAGGAATGGAGGTTCACGAAGGATTCCCCGCGCCACGAAGGCTCACCCTATTCTCCAAGCCACACCCACAAAGGATAATGGCTCTTTCCTTATGGTTAGCTTTTCCTCCGCTCCGGAGATGACAAGCTCCACAACCACTTCACAAGCTCCACGAAGGATAAGCCCGGGCCTCTTCACAATCTTCTTGAAGAGATCACCGGAGCACCAACCGCCAAGCCAACTAGGAGGTCTCCCTCCAAGAGTAACAAGCTCACGGTCTCTCACTCGAACTAATCGTGGTGGAGAGCTCAACACTATGCACTGATGCAAAGCAAGAACACTAGAGGTGTTCAAGTCCTTCACACTCAAATCTCACCGAAGCAACAAATGCTAAGATGAGATTGAAGAGGAAGAACAATGGGGAAAGTCAACAAAAGACTCCAAGATCTAGATCCCAAGAGTTCCCCTCACTTAGAGGAGAAATGGATTGGTGGTGGTTGTAGATCTAGATCTCCTCTCTTAGATCCCTCAAGAATGAGCAAGAATCATGGGGGGAATCAAGAGAGAGGGCAAGTTCTTTAAAGGCAACAATGGAGGAGAGAGAATGGAAGAACTAACTCAGCCCAAGGTGGAAGAATGGCTATTTATAGCCCAAGAGCAAATATAACAGTTGGGGAAATGTTGGGCTGAGTCAACCGTCGAGGAGCCCGGTCAACCGGACCACAGACCGGCCCGCCCGGTGCAGGACCCGGTCAGACCGGGCCACAGACCGGACAAGCTGGTTCGAGACTTTGTCACGCAGAACCTGCGCCGGGAGGCCGGTCCACCGCCCGGTCAGACCGGACGAGGGGCCGGACCCGGCCGGTCCAAACCGGGCCTGTGACCGGGGCATGACCAGGACACTTCTGTGTCTTACATTACATGGCCCGGTTGGCACCAGTCAAACCGGGCGAGAAACCGGGCTAGCAGGAAAATCATGTTATACAAAAACTGTGATAACTTTTGTGTCCGGAACACGATTGACATGAAACAATTTTGTTGGAAAGATAACGACGAATAGAACCCCAACAAAAACTGGAAATATGGAGACTCCTCACAGGATATTTTTAGATTTTTTAGAGAGGGAGTCTCCCACCGTCAAGTAACGGTGAAGACGTCCAAACTCGAAAACGCAATAGAAGATGCATGCGGATTCGTTTTGATGAACTTGGGCTTGTTGTAAAGCTAGCAACAAGCTCAAGAACCTCTCACAGAAACACCAAGAAGCAATAGGGATATGCAAAGTATGCAAAGGATTGAGCTCACTAAGACGATGCGATCAAATTACCCAACCGAAAGCCCCTCTTGATAGTGCGGCTATCTATCCTATAATCCGGTCTCCTAACAACCACCTTGACACCGGTAAAAGGAAAACCTAGCAAGGCCATACCTTTGCCTTGCGCATCCCGCTTGATCTTGATGATAGCTCTTCAAGCTCCACTCAAGCCGGAATGCCTCACTTGATCATCGTTACTTCGTGAAGACTCACAAATGCTCCCCCATACACTATGATGGGAAAGCTCCATTGACGCATATTTTCACATGTCCATTATCACCAAATGGAAGGCAAGCTTCAAGCATGTGATCCACTTGAGATGCTCATCTTGAACTTGCCCGACTTCATCTTGTATCTTCTCATACTCTATCATACTATCTTGAGGTGTATAAAGAATTCTTCACTTGGAATCAAGCTCTCAAGATCTTGATCATTCATTGCTTATCACATAGGATAGAGCATGGCCAATATTGAGTTCCACATAAGAACTCCTTCTTCATTTCTTCTTCTTGATCATATCACGTATAGATCTTCAAATCGATGATCTTGATACCAATACACAAGGTGTATCTTTATCTACATGGCATCTATACTTGAATCCAACACATGGAATACAAGTAGTACCTATGGAATATTCCTTCATATAAACTCAATAAAAACATTAGTCCATAGGGATTGTCATTAATAACCAAAACCACACATAGGGGAAATATACCCTTACAAAAGCCAAGCAAGAGGAGGAACATCAACCGGCATCGTCAAGCCGACACAATGTTGTTTGACGCCGACTACTTCAACGATGATGCGACTCATTCGCCGAAAGAATTTCAGCGGCGGTTTAGGATGAACAAGGATCTATTCATGAAGATTGTCTACGGCGCCAGGGAGTACGACGACTACTTCATGGCCAAGCAAGATTGCACAGTTTTATGGGGCTTCACCTCAATTCAGAAGTGCACTGCTGCAATGCGCTATCTTGCATACGGAGCTCCTCCAGATATAGCCAATGACTACGTACAGATGGAGGAGTCGACATGTTCACAGACTCTCCATAGGTTTTGCCGAGCCGTCATAGCGGTGTTTGCTCAAGACTATTTGAGATCACCAAGGGCGGATGATACAACTCGGATCCTAGAAAAATGCAGCAAGAGGGTTTCCTGGGATGCTCGGAAGCATTGACTATATGCATTGGGGCTGGAAAATTGCCCTTTTTCTTGGCAGGGGATCTACAAGGGGCATACTGGTGAGTGCAGTATCATTCTAGTTGTCAGGTACCCATCTCTCACTTGGTCTGAATCTCAGATATGGGAGGTGATGAACGCTTGTGTGATCATGCACAACATGATCATTGAGAGCGAGCACGACGAACCTGTGCATGATGATCAACCATTTGATTATCAAAGGCCTCTTGATGAGGTAGAGCTTGTACCCCAAGAATTTGCCGCATTTCTTCACATGCATCATGAAATTCGAGATGCAGGTGTTCATGCTCAACTTCAGGCGGATCTAGCTGCACATTTGTGGGCGAGAAGAGGAGCCGCTAACAATGCATAATTTAATTTTTATTTCTCTGATTGTATGAATAATTTAAGTACTATTTGTGTGATTGTATGAATAATTTAATATATAGTATGAATAAAATGTGATTGATATATTGTTTCAAAATATTGTAAAAAGAAAAAAGTTTGGGAGCCGCCGTATGGGGGGCGCCGGTGTGGGAACAACGTCCTCAAATAGAGGATGCAGTGTCGACACCCTCTATACAGCAGTGCTGGCGCCCCTGCCGACGACCATTTAGGACGCGCCGGTGGAGATGCTCTTATGATTGGATTCACTTTCACATGATCGCGGGAAGAGGATTCCCATCTCAAGCTATATTGTAAATAACCAAGATTCAGTCAAAAGGAGTTGTATTGCATAATGTTTCGGCAAGAGAGATTGGAGGTATGGGCCGCTTTGTACCTGCATGGTATCATGAATTTGATTGGCTTGTAAAAGGGATGCTACTTTTTGATTTATCTGCTATTTATTTGAGGATCAAACTACTTTTGGTGGTGATAGTTTTGTTAACGGAAGAGGATGATTTAGAAATTGGAGCATGAGAAGGATCTAGAGAAGGAAAACGCTTCTAATCCGCCGACCGATCGAATCGGTAGAAATCGGTCGTCTCCTCCCGCACCGCACGTCCCCCTACGTGGCAAACAGAAGCGGACCCACTAACTTATCTCCTCAAGCCTTATCTCCTCCTCCACTAGTCCGCCTCCTCCGTTCCCCATCGCACTCACGAGCGCCCCACCGCGATGTGCCTCCGCCGCCCCTCAGCCATGCACACCGCCGCCGCTGCCTAGGCATATGCTGCCACCGCCTGCCCATGAGAGCTATAGCCCTCTCCATTCCGGCTCCTCTTCTTGTTCGCCGACGGCGTTGCAAGGCTACAGTAGATCTTTGGGTACCACTGCTATCGACGCATAGTTTTAAAAACCGGACTGGATCAGCGGTTAAACAGGAACCGGAGCCTAGGCTGGTTTTTTAAGCGCACTTGACCGTACGCGCAGCTGAGCCGGATTAAACCAGGCAAACCGGGGTCGAACCGCCGGTTTCACGCACTAAACCGGATCCCCGGTCTGACCGGCTCAATTTCATACCGTTGTAAAAATATAGCTGTAGTGAGGAGGATTCGAGCCTTGCACCTCATGAGATACGCGCAGCTGCGCTGTGCATGATGATCAACCATTTGATTATCAAAGGCCTCTTGCTGAGGTAGAGCTTGTACCCCAATAATTTGCCGTATTTCTTCACATGCATCATGAAATTCGAGATGCAGGTGTTCATGCTCAACTTCAGGCGGATCTAGCTGCACATTTGTGGGCGAGAAGAGGATCCGCTAACAATGCATGATTTAATTTCTATTTGTTTGATTGTTATGAATAATTTAAGTACTATTTGTGTGATTGTATGAATAATTTAATATATAGTATGAATAAAATGTGATTGATATGTTGTTTCAAAATATTGTAAAAAGAAAAAAAAATGGGAGCCGCCGTATGGGAGGCGCCGGTGTGGGAACAACGTCCTCAAATAGAGGATGCAGTGCCGACACCCCCTATACAGCAGTGCTGGCGCCCCCGCCGACGACCGTTTAGGACGCGCCGGTGGAGATGCTCTTATGATTGGATTCACTTTCACATGATCGCGGGAAGAGGATTCCCATCTCAAGCTATATTGTAAATAACCAAGATTCAGTCAAAAGGAGTTGTATTGCATAATGTTTCGGCAAGAGAGATTGGAGGTATGGGCCGCTTTGTACCTGCATGGTATCATGAATTTGATTGGCTTGTAAAAGGGATGCTACTTTTTGATTTATCTGCTATTTATTTGAGGATCAAACTACTTTTGGTGGTGATAGTTTTGTTAACGGAAGAGGATGATTTAGAAATTGGAGCATGAGAAGGATCTGGAGAAGGAAAACGCTTCTAATCCGCCGACCGATCGAATCGGTAGAAATCGGTCGTCTCCTCCCGCACCGCGCGTCCCCCTACGTGGCAAACAGAAGCGGACCCACTACCTTATCTCCTCAAGCCTTATCTCCTCCTCCACTAGTCCGCCTCCTCCGTTCCCCATCGTACTCACGAGTGCCCCACCGCGATGTGCCTCCGCCGCACCTCAGCCATGCACACCGCCGTCGCGGCCTAGGCATACGCTGCCACCGCCTGCCCATGAGAGCTATAGCCCTCTCCATTCCGGCTCCTCTTCTTGTTCGCCGCCGGCGTTGCAAGGCTACAGTAGATCCTTGGGTACCACTGCTATCGACGCATAGTTTTAAAAACCGGACCGGACCGGCGGTTCAACCGGAACCGGAGCCTAGGCTGGTTTTTTAAGCGCACTTGACCGTACGCGCAGCCGAGCCAGATTAAACCAGGCAAACCGAGGTCGAACCGCCGGTTTCACGCACTAAACCGGATCCCCGGTCTGACCGGCTCAATGTCATAGCGTTGTAAAAATATAGCTATAGTGAGGAGGATTCGAGCCTTGCACCTCATGAGATACGCCCAGCAGCGCTGACCCACTGTGCATGATGATCAACCATTTGATTATCAAAGGCCTCTTGCTGAGGTAGAGCTTGTACCCCTAAGAATTTGCCGCATTTCTTCAGATGCATCATGAAATTCAAGATGCAGGTGTTCATGCTCAACTTCAGGCGGATCTAGCTGCACATTTGTGGGCGAGAAGAGGAGCCGCTAACAATGCATGATTTAATTTTTATTTCTCTGATTGTATGAATAATTTAAGTACTATTTGTGTGATTGTATGAACAATCTTTACTATTAAATTGCAATAGGTGACTGCCTGGTGTCATAAACGGGCCAAAACATGTTATTTCTAGGCCCAACATAATCTATACCTAATTTGTCCGAGGCAAAGCGTCCCACGTACGATCGAGAATTCGAGTCCGGGCGGTCATGGCATCTCTCGATCGTAGGAGTTCTGGTCTCTTCCGGTCTTCCTTTATAAGACGATCGAGACGACACCGTCTTGCCTATAGCTAATCGCCAACTAAACCTCAAGATTTGATTGATTTCTCTTCTGGTCAAAGACCAATACCGCCGCCTCGCGCCGCCATACTCACCAGGCTGCCCTTCTTGCAAACACCCGCTCCAGGAAGATGTTGGTCTCCTCCAAGCTAACAAGAAATCGAGCGAGACTCGACGGGATGAGGTTGTGTTGTCGCATGAGAAGAGCGTGCGTCTACCCGGAGGTCAAGCGCGCACAAGCCGACGAATCCTATGTACTCCAGCGGCCAGCCTCACCGTCAGCCCGATGGGCGAGGCAGCCGTCGTCGGATCGGAAGTGACGACCGGGAAAGCATGGCGGCCGCACCGTCGTGATTTGATGGCCTCCTGCCTCGACCGGAGAACCACATATAAAATAATTGGATCGGAGATCGACCTTCGTACGCTACGCTTCGCATTTGTATATATAAACCGGATTGGAGATGTTTCCTTCGTTCGTCAATCGATGCCGCTCAGTGGACCACCACCAAGACCCGTGCGCTCGTCGCCACAGTTGCTGCCACCTACTCGGCTACTCCGCGGCGGCCGCCTCGATCGCTCTGCCTCCCGGAAGTCCGCTTCGAGGATCATCAGTTCATGACTAAGGGGCAGCCTCCAGCTCCACGGCGAGCTTACGCCACGGCCGACGCTGGCGCGAGATCCATCAATGCGGCGCGCTGCACGCACATGTCGTACTCTTGAGTGTCTTGACGCCCTTGACTGGAACCGCCGCTTGGTAAACAGACCCGCCAGCGTCGGTTTCAGCGTCGGCTGGGTTTCATGTGAGGCGAGCTAACCCACCGATGCCTACGCTTGGTAGAAGTTTTTGTAAGCCAACTCTCCGTACGTCTAGGATTATCGCCTACGCGTTTGACGGATCGCGGCAACATATATGGCAGCGATTGAGAAGTGCCAGCATTTCACAGATAAAAAAAGTGCCAGCTCAGTAGTCGTGTCTTCCCCGATTTTGTGTTGCTGGTTCAACATGTCTTGCCGAAAGAGAAAAATAAGAGAAGATTGGGGAATTGATTACATGCACTGTTCTTTTTCAAATGAAGGCACGAAGAGAAAAGGAAAGAATGTCCTGTCGGGCTGCCCCAAAGGAGATATACCTGAACATTGAATAAATTTTGACGTGCTATAACAAGGATGGCGTGGGCAACTTGAAGAATAAGGCTAAGGCCGCGCTTGTTTCGCCTGGATTTGTTTCCCTACCGGCTAAATATCGTGCCCAGTTTTCTTGTGCACTTAAATTCCGGCCGGATTAGTGGGATCTCAGGAGGTCTGCCACATTTCCCGGGTTAGTCGTGCACAACGAGTAATATGAAGCTGGCTAAAATATGATGAGCCAAGCGCCTCATTCTGGTAGCGGTTACAGCCTGTAATTAATAC
Source organism: Lolium multiflorum (assembly GCA_030979885.1). Classification (NCBI taxonomy): domain Eukaryota; kingdom Viridiplantae; phylum Streptophyta; class Magnoliopsida; order Poales; family Poaceae; genus Lolium; species Lolium multiflorum. The sequence continues at coordinate 220,412,659 of CM061747.1, forward strand.
AGTCATTTTGCCTAAAATCCAGTAAACCAATCAGAGTCTCTAAGACATGTCGTAGCTCGTAAGACAGCAACGCTCCGTTGGCCGTTGCCCCATATGGCCCTCCTCCGACGAGGCATGGCCCCGCCAGGCAATGCCACCGCAGATGCTCTCCCATAGTCCCATGCTTCCCCATCCGGTATGATCATGACCCACTCCGCTCGTTTTGAGTGTGGTGCTTCAATCTGTTTGATTGCTTAATTTCATTCTACTCCGGTTGTGGCTAGATTACAGTTGCACTATTTTTGGGGAGAACTACTTACCAGAAATAAGTGATACGACCATGAAAATAAAGTTTCAACTTGAATGCAAATAGGTTTGTATTTTGTTGTGTTTGATAATAGAGCATGGCGTTACGCCGGCAACAGTGTTAGCCTCATGAATTAATACTATCTAAACCCGTAGCAACGCACGGACATTTGTACTAGTTTAATATATATAGTATGAATAAAATGTGATTGATATATTATTTCAAAATATTGTAAAAAGAAAAAAAAAACGGAGCCGCCGTATGGGGGGCGCCGATGTGGGAACAGCGTCCTCAAATAGAGGATGCAGTGCCGACACCCCCTATACAGCAGTGCTGGCGCCCCTGCCGACGATCATTTGGGACGCGCCGGTGGAGATGCTCTTATGATTGAATTCACTTTCACATGATCGCGGGAAGAGGATTCCCATCTCAAGCTATATTGTAAATAACCAAGATTCAGTCAAAAGGAGTTGTATTGCATAATATTTCGGCAAGAGAGATTGGAGGTATGGGTCGCTTTGTACCTGCATGGTATCATGAATTTGATTGGCTTGTAAAAGGGATGCTACTTTTTGATTTATCTGCTATTTATTTGAGGATCAAACTACTTTTGGTGGTGATATTTTTGTTAACAGAAGAGGATGATTTAGAAATTGGAGCATGAGAAGAATCTAGAGAAGGAAAACGCTTCTAATCCGCCGACCGATCGAATCGGTAGAAATCGGCCGTCTCCTCCCGCACCGAGCGTCCCCCTACGTGGCAAACAGAAGCGGACTCACTACCTTATCTCCTCCTCCACTATTCCGCCTCCTCCGTTCCCCATCGCACTCACGAGCGCCCCACCGCGATGTGCCTCCGCCGCCCCTTGCAAGGCTATAGTAGATCCTTGGGTACCAGGCAAACCGGGGTCGAACCGCCGGTTTCACGCACTAAACCGGATCCCCGGCCTGACCGGCTCAATAGCATAGCGTTGTAAAAATATAGCTGCAGTGAGGAGGATTCGAGCCTTGAGATACGCGCAGCAGCGCTGACCCACTGAGCTAGAATTACTTTTCGTTCATAATAGTATATCCTTGGGTACCAGGCACAATAGCATAGCGTTGTAAAAACATAGATGCAGTGAGGAGGATTCGAGCCTTGCACCTCATGAGATACGTGCAGCAGCGCTGACCCACTGAGCTAGAATTATTTTTCGTTCATAATAGAGACAGGTCCATTTTGTACAATTTCCACACAGTACACTTGGATGCAAGTTGCCAACGTCGGCTGCAATTTTGCTAGATGACTGTTTTGCTAGCTTTGATGTATACACAATATCACTTGGCTGTTGCTTAGTTAGCTTGCTGCTTGCCGACGCTGCATCCAAGCTAGCAACATTTGTTGTTGGCCAATTAGCTCTATTCCGTCAAGGCTCCGGTTCAGTTTTTATAACTATGCTCTTAGGTCGCGGCCGTGAGCTCCAGTCTTAGACTTGAAAATTGTTGATTAGTTGTTGACAACTCTGTTAAAACAAGTATGAAATTTTTTCCATACTTATTATTTATGTTATTGTAGCATTTATAAGTAAAAATATATTGCCTTATATTTAAAAAAACCAGACAGTGAACCGGTGAACCAGTGGTGTGACCGGTAAAACCTGAACCGACGACCTCACCGGTTCGGTCACAGGTCCGGTTTTTAAAACTATGTGTCGACGCCGCTGCTGTCGCCGGCGAGGAAGGGTACTAGTGGAGATGGCAAGGATGTGTGAGGCGTGGACGGGTACCGCTCCATCCGTCTCCGCTCGCAGGTACCGGTCCCCACACACCGACGCAGAGGAGGAGGGCGAGGAGCACACAAGGTGGAGCGCCGCCTCGACTAGGACCTCAGTGCTTCGAGATGGTGCATCACTGCAGCTCCCCCTTCCGACGCCGCCTCCCCACCAAATGTAAGTTTTGCACTGTGAATTTTTTGTTGAAAATGTAGGTGATTTTTGTGGGAAACATCTATGCATTATGTTGTAAAGGGATTCTCCATATGAATTTTTGATGTGATTTATGTTGTCTTTGTTACTATTTTTTTATTGGAAACCGTGGAAAATTTTGTTGTAAATTAATCTCTAATATTGTTGTAAAGAGATATGTCAGATGTGATTAAAGTTGTCTTTATTAATATTTTTTGTTTGAAGCCGTGGGATATTTTGTTGTAAAGAGATATGTCAGATGTGATTAAAGTTATCTAAGCAGTGGAAATTTTTGTTGTAAATCCATCTCTAATATTGTTGTTAAGAGATTTCTCTGAGATGATTAATGTTGTCTTTGTTACTGTTTTTTGTTGGAAATTGTGGATTTTTTTGTTGTAAAATAATCTCTAATATTGTTGTAAAGAGATTTCTCATATGTTGTCTTCCGTCCACAAAAGGAGGAGACCGAAAGTAACGTCTAGCGGGAAAGGGAAGAGGGAACGTGGGTGACGTCCGCAGAAAGCGACATCTCTAGGCTGGATAGGTACACCGGAAAGCGACGTTTTCCTATAAAAGCAACGAACGGTCGCACGGGTCCCATCCGATGGCTTAGGCACGACCGATTTTCTGCCCCGAAATCGGTCGGCCAACGCCTAGCGTTCGCCTCTGGAGAAACATGTTGGTGAGATAACTAGTTTCCGCAATAATGCTCAAGAGAAATATAATTATTTCACACAACCTAAGTTGTCGGTTCAAGATGTTCTAGCCACAAACACTAAAGAATATAAGACACTATATATATCACGTTTGACATATTCTCAAAGATGGAAGTAACGCACCTTCCCTTTCAAATGGCAATTTTTTTATCCCAAAGATTTCTACGCCCTTTCCTTTCAACGCACAAACCTTTTTTTGCTGACATGCGTAGAGGTAGAGTTGCAAAACGGCACCGGATCCACCCCGCTTCATAGTCAAAACCAATCAAATTAGCTATAGTCTTTTTTTTAGCAAAGTAGTTAAGTTTGAACTAAATAATCGCGGGCTTATGCGGGATGCCAATTGCAACTCTGCCTAGAGGTGGAAGGTTTAGGAAAGTAAAAAAATTACGGTTCTCACTATAATTAAGCTTATTGTGATGAAAAAGATACCTGACTTATAATTTCGTTTGTGCAATGGTTGATATGACTGTCTTATCTTTAATCCTGCAACGTAATCCAGATATAAAAATAAAATATGATATATAATACAAGACATCCTAAACACGAGAAAGATTGTGCTAAGAGATCACTAAGAGAAGGCAAATTCTTTTTTTATCTTTCTCTTTTCTCCACCTCAGCGTTTATCCTACGTAGCACTACTAAGATATCATCATTGTACATGGCCTAAACTTCTTAAATTTAGTTCCAGTTTTTCCGGTTGCAACCGCAACTTTTGAGGGAGTTCCTTTTTTCCTTCAATGAACTATATGAAGGAACAAAGTAGGTAGGTAGCTTTTCTAACTACATTTGTGTTGAACGATAGAGAGGGAGAGAGATTGGCGGAATATGTTGGATGTATTATTGAGCCTCAAGTATATATAGCGTGGATCATCTTTGAGTGCAAGACAAGACACAAGATCTATCTCTATCCTAGACTACCTAAACCCTATACCAAATATATCTCTAACACTCGCGCCGTAGCGGTAGTGACGTGAACGTAGCGTCGCGGACGGTCGACCGGAGATAAACCGAAGGACCCGGTCGACACTCCCGCCACTGGGAGCGTCGTGGACGGAGTTGCGTCGCGGATGCTTGGACCGTAGAGGAAGGAGGCGCAGGCGAGGTGGTAGCCCTTTGTGCCGATGTCGAGGTAGCCGAGAGCGTGGGTGCTGCAACCTTGGTCGAGGAAGCCGCGCGAGGGGATGCCGTGGTGTGACGCCCCAAAACTGGTACCGTGAGGATCCCAGCGAATCCGCTGAAATCCGCACGATATCGATTCAGAGACGCCCTCCGACACGACGTGCGCAACGAATCACACACGTGATGCCGGAGGAATTAACACGAGCGGTAACATTACAACATGATTACAATAGAGCCCACAAGAAACAGATATATTACAACAACGACTCCAACGAGTCAAGATACAAATAGGTACATACAAAGATCCAAATCATACATAAAGACAAATACATCCGAGTACGGATAAGATACAAATTGGACTAAGAGTCCTGAAGATAACCGATGGCGTCCATAACCTTGCCCAGGCCAAGCCGGAAGGGTAACCTTGCTAACGTCATCTTCATCACATCGATCTTCATACCTGCCCGGTTATGTCCCGTAGAAGCAGCAATAAGTACGGGTTCGTACTTAACAAGACTTCAAGACGTATAAGCATTCGTCAACCCGTCCTTGTACTTGAGGCACGCAGGGACTTAGAGGACGCAAGAGGAACGTCATAGGCAATATGGTGGGGTTAAGCGCGCGCAAGCACTAAAAACCTATAGAGACACTCTACAATATTCGTCTAAAGAGAAGGTGAGAGAGCGCATAACTAACTTCTATACTCTGCAAACATAACACACCAATGTGTTCCCCCTCGCAAGGAAGTACTTACAAGGGCACTCACACGGTTGACAAGTTTTAGCCAGTTATTATTTAAGTTGTTCTATCTTACTATGCAAGTTATTAGTATTGAAACAACAAGTGTAAGTTGTCTATGGTCGAGTCATAACCAAGTCGTCCATAACCGCGGACACGGCTTATCGATAAGATTTAACCGCAGGGGTGCCCAAATGTGCCCACACGCACCGATCGTTCCACTTACGACAGGTGGATCACGGCTCGCACTCTCCTTCACTACAACAATGTCCAGGAAGCCACCTAACCAAGTTGAACCCGTATCGAAGTCCGGCCGAATCTCGCGGACCTAGCTATGTGCGCCAACGTGCTAGGTGGTTTAAACACACATGGGCGATAAACCACTTCACGAGGCTCCGCACCTATACGTGCATACCAGAAACAAGGGATACAAGGCACCAGGGGCTTCCCAAAGATAAAGAAGTAACATGCTGGCATGCACGCGAACAACAAATGGTAAAACATGCAAACTAGTTGTGGCCACTGGACAAAGCTGAAGATTCCAGTGGTCGAGGGGAGACCCAATAAACATACCCACGTGTGGTTAGAGCGCTCAGTCTCGGAACAGATAACAGAACTCGGGTCCTAAGCTTTAAAGAAACACAAGTGAGCCGTCATAAAACGAGCAAGACTCACCGATGCCTCCGCTTAACAATTAAAGTAACCATGATACCCTCAAGATATATCCATAAACCATGTGTCATGAACTTCCAACAGATAACCCGATAAGATAGCAATAACGGTAACGAGATAAAACAAGCACTAGCATGCACTACAACTCGCAAGGCAGACCCGATAACCAAACAACAGTGTTGGTTGGTGGTGGCAATATGGCTGCTTAAGGTAACAGGTGGAAGGGACACGTGACAAGAACGTAACTTAAAGCTAGCATGAGGGAGAAGGCAAAATAAAATAGGTGAGCGACTCCTGCAGGGACAGGAGTATAGGGAAATGCTTGCCTGTTAAAGCTTGCCGAGGAACATCCGGAGGACTTGGCGTATCTCACCGCACCACTTCGTGATCCTATCCGGGAAGAAGCAATGCTGGACAAACAACGTATGCAAGTCTTACTACTACGGATAAAGAAGATCCAGCATGATCGAGATGATATGCATGACATGGCATGTATGATGCGATGCACTTATCCATATTAATCGGAGTCGGAACCCCGGACAAACAAGTTAGGTTGGAGTTGCATTTCTACCGGCAAATTTAAGTGTTGGTTAGCATGGCATAACATGGCAAGGGTGCGCTACTTCAATATTAAACGGAGCGGGGAAACCAAGTCGGTGTCCGAAATACTACGCATATATGTTAGGTGAATATGCGAAACTATGACGGATCGATATGATGCGAGATGCAAACGGATGAATGGATGACATATTCATGTTCCTCCTATTTTTCTGATCGAAAAACATATAAAATATATTTTAATCCGAGTTACGGATTAGGAGATATGATTTTTGCAAGATATAAATATTTACAGCAATTTTCAGGAAAAACAGATAAAGGGCCAGGACGAACTGGGTTGGACCTGCGCTGTCCTGGGCCGGAACTGATCAGCTTTGGCGTCGGATTGGGTTGGGCCGCACCAGGCATTGATCTGAGATGGAGGATCTGGGCCGAGGCCCGTCGGTGGTGCCAGATCTGAGCAGTGAAGGATAAAAAAAGGTTGGATTAATTCCACTGTCTTGGTGATTTGAACCTGGGTCTTTCGGAAAGGGGATCAAGAGAATTACCACTAAGCTGGTCGGTGGGTTTTGTTTAGAAGAAGACGCGCCGTCCTTTTGACCGAGAACAAGGCGGGGTCTGAGACGGGAACACCATGGCTGAGTTCAAGTCGGACATGGATTCGGCGTTACAGGATGAAACGGGACGAGCAAGGTGACTTTGGGGATGTGCCTCGACGCGGGGAACCTGGGAGTAGCAAAGCCGGCTCCAAGGAGCCACCAGAGCTGCGCCGGCGACGTGCACCTGCGGAGAAGAACGACGGTCAACGCCGGCGGCGCATCCAGGAGAAGAAACGAGAAGAGCGAGGGGACTGGGAGACGCGGTTTCTCACCAGGAACGCGTTGGTGACCTCGGACGGGCTAGGGGGGGTCGAACGGCGCCGGATTTTGAAGAAGATGCCGGCAGCAAGAGGACGGAATCGGCGATTTTGCGGGCGATTGGAGGAGTTTCGGTTCGATTCCTCGCATGAGGATGGAGAGGACGACGAGGCGCATCCGCCGGTTGTCTCAGCTCGCCGAGGGGTGGTGTGTAGTGGCGGCGCCATGGTGAGCACGGTGGTGGCAGAAGCTTGGGGTTTCCTCTTCGTTTTGTTGACAGAGAAAAAGAGAACGGGGAGAGAGGTGGCGGCGCAAGGATGGGGAAGGAAGGGGAGAGCCCTAGGGTTGGTGGGAGCTAGGGTTTGGCGCAGATAAAAGGGAGGAGTGGAGCAGGTGGAGATGGGGTGGTGCGGTGGTGGAAGGGGAGGACCACGGGAGGTTCACGCCATCCTCGTGCACGAAGAAGACGACAAGCGGTGCGTACCGCTTCGTCCAGGAAAAGTGGGCCGAGATGGGCTGTTGGGCTGCGGGGAAGAGGGAAGGAGATGGGCCAGAGAGAGGCCAGGCAAGAGAGAGGGCCCAGGTGGAGGGGGAGAGAGTTTTGTTTTTATAAAACCCTTTTTCTCTTATCCTTTTTTTTCAAAACTGTGTTGAAATTCGATTTGAAACCTGCACAAACAAAGTTTGAATTTTGAAAAAGAGATGGAGAGATAGAGAACAAAGTAATTAAAATAATATTTGTATTTGTTTTGAATTTAGGGTTTGTTGAATGAAAGAGGAGAGGGGGTTATTAAACCATATGAGAAGAGAAACGAAATAATTTTTGTTCAAAATAATTTTCGTTTGATAAAATCTTGTGAGTGATATGATGCATGATGTCATGATGATGCATAAAATAAAAAGAACAAGCAATTCTAATAGGGGTTTATCCGGGGCCGTTACACGTGGTCGATGTCGTGGTCGGGTGCCGGTGTCGAGGTAGCCGCACATGAAGCCGCAAGCGCATAGTGCGCGAGGAGAGTGACGGAGACGCGTCGAGGCAGTCGTGGAGGTTGTCGATGCCGAAGTCGATGCAGTCCGAGCCGTCGAGGACGAGGTGCGCCCTAGTTTTGCCGTAACTAGGCGCACATCGGGGACGAAGGCATACTGGTTTTGCGAACCGAGTACGCAAAGACGAAGTCGGCGACGCGGTCGAGGAAGTCGTAGAAGAGTCGATGCCGATGAAGACGTTGTCGAAGCCGACGAAGACGAGGCGCTGGCCCGAGCTTGCCAGGCTCGGGGACGCGTCGGGGACGAAGGCACGCGTGCGGGGGGGACCATCATGGACCATGCGCCAGTGTCAGGAGGACCAGCAGAGGAGGCCTCCGGAGCGGTGGCGAGACGCAGAGCGGCGAAGCGGGAGAGGTGCCGATGCAGTCCGCGGTTGTCGATGATGCTGGCGACGATGTCGTGGTGGACGGAAACGTAGAAGGCGGCGGTCGCAGCAGCGGCCTGGAGTGGTCATGCTTGACGCCTAGATGGGCGTGGAGGTGGTCGGCGGGACCCGCAACGGCCAGCAGTGGCCAGGTTACCTGTGGAGGCGCAGCGGTACTCGAAGTAGGCGAGGAGGAACCCGGCGGCTTGACGTAGACCTTGCGCTGACGGTGGCGACCTGCACCGATGGGGCGGCGCGGTAGTAGCCTAGAACGTCGGTGCGCGGGGACGGCGAAGTAGACTGCGTGCGGCGACGTCTCGCCCGAGGGGCCGGCGTAGCTGCAGGCGCGAGTCGATGCGCGGCGGGAGGCCACCAGCAACGTACACGCCTTGGAAAGCGCGTCGAGGCCGGTAGCATGGACCAAAGGCGGCGGCGCTGCGCCCGAAGGGGCGACGCAGCGGCAGCCCGTAGCTCGATCGGTGGTAGGCGTGCTCGGGGACGTGCTTGGCGACGTGCGCGCGATCGGTTGATCGACCGACGGGTGTACGCGCCATGGCGAGGACGACGCGCAGATCGAGTCGATGCGGCGTTGTCGTTGATGTCCCGGCGATGACGACGAAGACGGACCAACGATGGAGACCGCGCTCCTGGCCGCACGAGGCGTCCGTGTGTGACGCGTGCGGCCGTGCCGCGGTTGATGACGATGGCGCGACGCCGAGGTTGGAGTAGAGGCGCAAGTGGACGACGCGATGGCGACTCAATCCGATCTATGATCGGTAAAACCAGAAAACGCCTCGAGCGACCGGCGAGAAAAAGAAAACCAATCTATAGATTGGAAAAAAGACTCGAGGGCAGGATCAACGGATCGGTGGACGAACCTCATACGGATCGCCCCGGAGTAGATCATGGAGATCGATCTCCGCGGCGGCGCGCGCGGAAGCTTGGGCGGCGGCTAGGTTAGGATCGGCGCCGCGATACCATGTTGAACGATAGAGAGGAGATAGATTGGCGAATATGTTGGATGTATTATTGAAGATATATAAAGGCTGATCATCTTGGAGTGCAAGACAAGACACAAGATCTATCTCTATCCTAGACTACCTAAACCGTACATATACCAAATATATCTCTAACAATTTGTCCTTCTGTTTGATGCTCTTGTTTTAGGTGTCTTTGAGGCGAAAAGACGCTGCAAAGCGCGCATCCCTGTCTTCCTGACTTTGCCGATGCCGGTCGGCGACGTGAGTACGAACGAAGGCGCGCGGCGGGCCATAGGCACTCATCGACCGATTGCTAATGCCGATCTGTAAACATCGTCGTCCCAGCGGGCCAAGCTAGATCGATCTTCTCGCGGAGGAGCTACCGTTTGGATCTCGGCTGCTGGGTGCCGGCTCCCACGAACATGCGAGCAAGCCACGCCGGTAGTGTATGTTGCATCGTGTTCTCAAAGCTGCGAGCGAGTAGGCTTTCTCTTGGAATACCGGGGCAAAGGGCGTCGCGACAAGCGCCAGGAAACACGCGCCGGCCATGGCCGTTGCTAGCCGCGAGCTTTTGCCGGCCATGTGTTGTGCATGCAGTGCAGGGTCGCCGTCGATCCATCGTTCGATCTCGCGGAGACACGAACAACAGAAGCAATCGAGAAGCGCCTACCTTTTGGGAGTGCGATTTTTCTGTGGTTATTACACTGCACGTATACTCTCGATGAGCAGCTGATTACTAACAGTATACTAGATTTAGATGTGCGCCTTGGCGCACGACCCTGTGAAGCTCATGTCAATATTTATTTCATATAACGGTGGTAAAAATAGCTGCGATATGATAATACATTCGTAGGTTTTACTCGGTGCAATTAACATAAAAACCTGCATAAATCCTGAGGCTCATCCTCACTCTTTGTGCCCTCCATCAAATTCTTTGTCTTCCCACCTCTGGACCTACCATCCAGAGCCTATGCAGCCTAACCAAGAAATAGAAACTGCAAATAGCTAAAATAAAATTGAATCAGACTTCCCTTTCTGTATTTACCAGTCTACCTTGTGATACAATCATACAAATAGCTGATGCATAAAGATAGATGATCTTTGAACACTGAAATATTCAACTTCGAAATCTGATAGGCTACAGAAGGAACATATTGAAATGATTTTAATTATTATACGAAATATGCTATTGAAAAAGCCTTAAAAAGATTCAGATTAAGCAAATGTTGCAGCTACGATATTTAAAGATGTCTGTCCCATGTCCTCCACCCTCTCCACATTAACATCCAGTACGTACCTGTGAGCATGGATAATGAACAGACATGAGCAGCGCCGCCGGTAGAATGCAAAAATCAGCTGGTTAGGGATTTTGAGGCACACCCAGACACGCGTTACCAAGAGATATCATGTCGGACTCCATAGGCGGATGCGAAGTTCGTTCTGAATATCAGCATTCCAAGAAATTTATTTGCCATGAAGGTATAAAAATACAATATTATGACATATGAAGTGATACATGAAGATAAATGCACCGAGGTAAAACAGAAACTATGTGTAAGGCAAGGAAAACTCTGATATAAAGTCATGGAATAAGAAATTAGAGAAAACAGAATACCAGCCATGGTCAGGTGAATATACCATGACACCTAACACAAAGCTCGCACCCGTACCTTTCCATAGTCTAAAGATTCCTCCTCTAGGAGCACATAAATCGTTAACATTATGATCAATCCAAAACAGGAAAGCACAATGAAGAAAAATGCTTAGTAAGTGTATTTACCTGTCTTTTAATTTTATAGAACACAACCATTGTTCCTCTGTAAAGAAAGCATTGGGGACTGCAAGATGGCCCTAAACCATTTATTTTCAGTCGACCAGGGTTACACCATGGATAGTACTTAAAATATGGACTGCAAGATGGTCTTCCTCTTACTCTGATACATCAATATGCTGGATAAAGTACTGAAATGTCCTTGTACATGCTACAGTAAGAACAGTACCCAAGATGAAACACTATATGCAAAAAGGCGTAAAGAACAGGCAACACGGGTACATTTCAAAATAAATTAGCAAGAAAATGTAAAGAAACTAACCAGCGCCAATACAATCTGCATTGGAGCATGGCATCATCTGGTGGCGAGGTGAGAAGCAGCGGAGGCCAAATGTTTCTGAACTGGGTTGGTGCTGCATGGCATCCAATGCATAAACCAAAGCAGTCCATTAGCATAGAATAATAGAAAGCATTATTGTAAATAAAATGGAAATAATTATTCCAAGCTAGAAAAAAGAAGCAAGAGCCTAAAAGAAAAGTTTGGCAATAGAATTATGAGTATTAACCTATAAATGATCCTTATTCACTATAAAAGATGAAAGTGAGTGACATCCGGATGAAAGTGAGTGAATCTACAAAATCTAAAAGATTTTATAAGTGAATGGAGGGAATAGTTAATAAAGAGTAGGGCTAATCAAAATATGCAAAGTGACTGCATTGTTTCTAGAAAAAGGAGATACTAAATCAAGATCCAGCATAATATTAAATATTGTATATCCAAATGGCCCAAGCATAAGCCTGGCCCAAAATTAGCCTTAGAATCTCATATACAGTTTTTATGAGACATTAGTCTCTGGTTCTACTTGGTAATGATCAATGTAGAATTGGTATTCACAATAATTCGTGAGCAAATATGGTAGCATAGATTCTGAAGCAACCAACCAAGGCCATCATGACTGTCAAGTTCTGAACATACCCCTTTTCTCCACGATATCTGCAGGACACCAATTAAGACAAAATCATACTTAGTACAGAAAATAAAACACTGATAAGAACAGAATACGGATAAAGAACATGTGTTATGTACTACTTTTCAAAGATAAAAAAACCATTGCATCCCTTAAAATATAAATATTTTAGATGTATTGATAAAGTTGAAGTGCAGTTTCCGTTTAATGGCCATATCAACTTTTCAAAGCTATACACTTGTATTTCGAATTCTAGCTCACCATCTCCGCTCGCGGCAACACTCACAGGTCTTGTACAAGCCGAAATAAACTATAGCATGTGTGGTATATCCATATGCAGGCCAAATCATCAGTGACAGTGCTAGTCTATGAACTCTGAACTTGTAATGAAAACTATGACGGTGGATGATATGTTAAATAAGAAGTCTTAATCATTCTCTAATACGGCTTCTAATGCTTGGTCTGTGAGATGCATGGTTGATTACGCCATTTCATGAATTGGTAGTTACGGAAGCAATTGGTACTTCTATGAGAAATAGGTGACTACAAAATAGCTAGTAAGAATCAAACAACGTCCAATTCAAATATCACAAATAATACTCTACAAACACTCTATCTAGAGACAACACTGACATAATTGAGGCTAATAGCACCAACAATGTCGTCGGCAATGTACCTCGACATGCCGAACTACCACTCAATCGTTTATTACCTGCACCAAACAGACAGGACGGGAAAATACATATCTATCACCACTAGTATGCAGATGCACATACAGTACGCAGCTTCCAAAAAAAAAGCAGCGCAACAAGGGATGCAACATCACAAATATGAAACATGAATTTACCAAACTATACAGATTGTAAAAAGCGATGAGTTGGAGTACCATGAGAGCGATAGCTGGAGTACCACGAGTTGGAGTACGGAATGTTCCCACAAAATATAAACGATTGGCTCTTTATGTCGTATATAGCACACAATGCCTCTGCGCCAAAATGAACCACAAAGTCACCCCAAAGAGCCAGCCTCATTTTCATTGCCCCTGCGGATTTACATAACCAGAAACAGTAAGGTACACAAATCATCAGCCAAAAGGACCCTGGTTGTTCCATTTGCAGCTCCAGTTGAGCACCAAAAGGAGGGGGGACATAGAGAACATGAGCAAGCCAGATTCACCAAAGGGGAAAGCAACTACAATGGAGAAGGGTGGATGGCGTCGGGATGGCGTCGGATAGTGTGAATATTGAAGTAAACAACCATGTAGAAACCATGCTGCTACTTTTCCAATGTAGCAAAAACGAAAGTACCCCACCATGGCATGGAAAGACCAGCAAGCAAAAGTAAAATAACCACTCACTATACTGGAAATGGTCTTGGACTGTAAAAAGAACGCACAAGCATCATTCTCCTATCTATTATTTTCTTAGAAGAAGAGTGTCTCATTTATTCCTGTAGTAAAACACACTGGCATTGGCGCGGCATGATATCATCTTCCTTTACTAAATGAGAGACGTATTAACTTCTGAAGCGATCTAATTATATGAGAGGAAAAGGAGGACCAAGCATAATAGTTTTAACCTTGTCAGTACATTAGGAAAGAAATACACATGGTTGCAGGATTAGATTTATTTTGGATGGTAAATGATTTGCTATCTAATTTTCTGCAGCTATTTTATAATCCCTTACCCCTTAAGCTCAATCACTAATTTAGGCCCATCAATTTTTAACACCAGGTGGAGGCATCAAAGGGACAAGCACTGTGGAAGAAATGCTTGTAGAACAATATAGATGCAGGAAGGGACATAAATTCAGTTACAAATAAAGCATGCACAATCAGGAAGGGAGAAGAATTAAACCACACGTCTGGACGGGTAAACAACAGCCAATCCAGATCATGCTTGGTTGCATAACTTTCATTAGTAGTCACCATGTGAACCAGGGATTGTAGGAAAATTAAAAAGGAACAGCTGGAAACTACATGGATTTTCTATCTACAAAAGCTAACTTCACCTACACATGAAAATCACTAAAACAGACTACTGTTTTGGAGATATCTTACTACAGTTCAACTAAAAATAACTTTAAAACATCAGTGAATATTAATCAGTCGAGACCAAACCACCTATACATGTGGTTGGAGTGGTGCAGAAAATGGATGTATCGGAAGAAAGATCGCGCGTTTCGATCTTGGAAACTCTCCTTGGTCGCCATCCGGTTGTCGCCAGAATCACCCCTTGGGACGATCCTTTAAAATCTGAGCATCATACACATAGAATTTAGTATGACAATAAATAAGAACCATTCATTTTGGTTATCTGCATCAGGACTAAATGTGTACAACTTTTCATGCTAAAAGCTATCAAAAAAATTCACTCACATATAAATCAGGGATACAATGTAAACAACTAATTTTGACAACCTCATGCTGCAGATCATATCAAGCTATTCAGCAACGAGGTATAATGGGTTCTTGACAGAGTCCACACAAACTAAATTTGTATGCAACTAATTCTGCTATATCTACTATCAACCTAAAGAACTATGCTCTCCTCAGCCAATCATAGGTTTGTTAAACGAAAAAGAGATAAAAAGGGAACCAGAGCACAAGGCACAATCTTGTATATATGGACAGAGAGGTAGATCAAGAGAGGAGGGTCTCAAGGTTGTCAGAAGCTCACGTTGGCGTACTGCCCTCTGCTCCCTGAGGGTGGAGGAAGAGGAGAGGACGAGGCGTCGCAGCCTCCCTCCTCCGTGCGTGCTCCTGTGGCGGCGGGGACGAGGAGAGGCGCGTGGGACGCCGATTGGGAGGAGAAGGGCCGGTGGCGGCCAGGGAGGCGGAGCAGCGCCGCCGGACGCGGCAGGAGAAGGTCGCGTGGGGATTGGCTCGTGGCGGCTAGGGTTTCACTGCTGCTGCTGCAACCTCTGGCCGGTCACCGCTGCCATCTCCGACCAGCCCCTGCCATCTCACCCCAAGGTGTGCTGCGGCGGCGCGAGCGGCGGCAAAGCTGCTCCCGGGGACGGTGAGGATGGAGCTCGACCTGAGGATGACGACCGTGGAGAGGGAGCGAGGGGATTGAGGAGGACGGGGGCGACGGGATTGGGGGCTGGCGGCGACGGCGGCGGCGATGGGAGGGCACGAGGGGAGAGGAGGACGTGGGAGGCGGGTGAGAGTGGAGCGAACGGAACGGGCCTCGCGGGCTCGTCACCGACCCATGGATAAAATGCGGAACCGAGCGAGGGCCTCGCTGCCCTGGACGAAAGCGACCGCGGAGATCGCGCCACGTCAGCTCGATCGGATGGCCAAAAATCCAAACGCCTGTGAGAGCCCCATGGGGGTGCAGCAATCATACCGTGAGATTCTTCTTGCATAGGAGAAACATCGAATCGGACGTCAGAAATTTCTGGTGGGGAGTAGCTAGCAGCTACTAGTAGAAACCAGCTTACACCTATGAGCTCCGGCCGGCAAGCGGAAAGGACTCGATGTCTCGACACACATAATTTTACCTGTTCGATGGATTGCTCTCATCGCGCACCACTGACCAATGATGCCGAAATGTCACCGGGTCAGTCAATCGATCGGTCCGTCAGTCACGCGGATTGCGGAGGATGTCAGCACCCAGCGCCATGTCACTGACCCTAAGAGCATCTCCAACACTGGCTCCAAATCCTCCCCTCGGTCCCGTTTTGTTCAAACGGACATAGCTGGGTCGAAAAGTACACCCAGCTTTGCCCCTAAACCTCTGTCCGCCCCCTCTTCTTCCGGACACCATTTCTATCTGTTATATATTTGGTATAGGTATATTAGATAGTCTAGGATTTACCTACCATATTTTTAGAAGAGCTATCTAAGTTTCTAAATCTGTACCACTATATATACTCGTCCGAGACGCTGCACACATTTCCTGCTATAATTGCGGGAAGCAAGGACACATCCAAGCGGACTGCACCGACGAACCCTTCTGCGTCAACTGCAAGAAAACCGGTCACCTCTCGGCGATGTGTGCCGCCATCTCCAGAGCCCTGGCTCCCTTTTGGGCGGGCTTTGGGGGTGGCCGTCAGGGATTCATGTGCTGCGAGGTCCCTCCAGAAGAGCTACAACAGCCTACGGTCAACTCTGCTACTGTGATCATCGAACAAGGCAGCTTGTCTGCAGAAGAAGTGGAGGCAGAGTTCAAGGACCTGGTGGACGAAGACTGGGACTGGCAGGTGCACCAGACCAGCCCCTCAGACTTCGCCGTCGTCTTTCCCTCGAAAGAGAGTTTGAGAATCGCCATAAGGGGAGGCGGGCTGACCCTTCCTGCTAGCAAGCTCAAAGCCCTGGTTACAGTCCCTGTGGGAGATCCCCTGGCCTCGGAATCGCTGGTGGAGGTCTGGGTCCGCCTCATTGGTGTGCCCCCGCCTCTTAGACATGCCGACAAGCTGCTGTTGTGCACCCGTGAGCTGGGGCGCCCTATTGGGGTGGACATGAACTCCCTTGAGCATCCTTCTGCGCCCATTCGCTTGTCAATTGGTTGTCAAGCGCCGGTCAAGATCCAGGACTCCATTACCCTGTTTGTCAACATGCAAGGCTATCGTATTCGTGTCGAACGTGAAGAGGAAGATGCGGGTGCTTCGCCACCCCAGGCCCCCCCGCCGTCGCAAAGCAAAAGAGGTGAGGAAGATAAGGACGAGGATAACGAAGAGACGGACGAAGATCGCTGGGACGGCCGCCGCGGTCGCCACCGCAAGAATGACAAGGATCCTGCCTCAGCCCCGGCGGGAGGGGCTGGTGGTACACGCCACAAGTCGCTGCCCCTCATGACCAAGGCCTCTAAGGAGCACGCCCCTGTCGATCTTGCCTCGGGCTCGCAAAAGATTCCAGTTCTCCCAGCCTCGGTGTTCTCGCAATACGGCTCTAATCTTACCGAGGGAGGGGACATTTTCCCTCTGGTGGCATCTATCATGCACAAGGCGGTGGGGCAGCCGCAGACCCCGCCTACTTCCTCTGATTCCGACCAGCTGCAAGCCTCCCTCTCCATCATCTGTGATACGCCTGAGGAGGTCGGGCAGTGCGAACCAACGCCAGGGAAGGCGATGTGCCTGTCGGTCGAGGACAGAGCTGAAGCCGGTCTGGGGAGCCCTTCCCCGCAGACATCCATGGAGCAGCGTGACAGCGAGAGGAGGAGCAAAAGCAACCATGACAGGCCCTCCAGGAGGTTGATGCTCGAGGCGGCTTCGGCTGCGGACTGCACGGTGGTAGCCCAGAATTCCCCTGCAAGCTCTGGTGCGTTGCACCAGGCGCCGGCGATTGCGCGCAACTCCACGGTTCGGCAACTCCTGCTCGAAGACTCCCCCATCCCAGCGCTGGGCGCTGCGGTGGCCAGGGCCCCCCGCTCCAAGGCTATTCCAGCGCTGGCTGAACGCAAGAGTGCTCGGGGCAAGGGCCTCACGGATGGGCCAGTCCTTGAGCGCGCGGTGCGCCTCGCTGCCAACAAGAATGACCCGCCCAAGCCTTCAACGGACTCGTCGGCGACAACCTCGACTGCACCACAGATCCTAGGTATGCCCCCGATCTCTGACTTCACTGCCTTCCAAGATTCCTCGGTAGATCACTTACTGCATGTGGCAAGGGATAGTTGCATTCTCTTTAAATCGGTGGATAAGACGCCGGCCCAGTTGGTAGAACTTATTCAAGCCAAGGAGCTAGCCCAAGCGGAGCTAGCGGCCGCCAGACAAAAGGTGGAAGCAGAAGCGGCCAAGAAAGGTGTGGAGGAAAGAGGGAAGGGTCCTTCTAACCAAAGCACCATAGTCACCACACCGTGTGAGAGCCCAAGGGGGGCTTCCACGACGGAAAAAGAGAAAGAAATGAACAGGCGGTCGCCCATTCGTCCGAAGCGCAGAAGGGCTGCGTCGAGACCAAACCCGATCGGACCGCGCCCTCTAACCCGCCGAGCACGGGCACTACAACTGGTGTCCAAATGAGATGCCTCTTCTGGAACATCCGAGGGTTCGGCAGGAAGGGGCGCCGAACTCTCTTGAAGGAGTACCTGCGCCTTCACAGAATAGACGTGGTCTTTCTACAGGAAACCATCAAGCATGACTTCACGGATACGGAGCTTCGTAGTCTGGAAGTGGGGGAGAACTTCTTCTGGTCCTGGCTTCCAGCCATTGGTCATTCGGGCGGGATGCTCGTGGGAGTGCGTGATAGTGTCTTCGAAGTGGGTTCGGTTGACAAAGGCCAGTTTTTCCTCAGCGTGGCGGTTCTTCATAGGGCGACGAACCGCACGATGGAATTCATTGGTATTTATGGCCCGGCAGATCACAGTAGGGCAAGACCTTTCCTGGAAGAAATTTCAGCGAAAGTTGCCGCGACGTCTAGGCCCTTGATCATGGGTGGGGATTTCAATCTGATCCGCGCGGCGGAGGATAAGAATAATAGCAACTTGAACTGGCCTCTGATGGACTTGTTTAATGACAGCATTGCGGCTTGGGCCCTTAGGGAAATTCCTCGCACAGGGGCGAGGTTTACTTGGACCAATCGACAGCTCAACCCGGTCCGGTCTGCCTTGGACCGTGTCTTCATCTCCCCGGCGTTTGAAGCGTTGTTCCCGTTGTGTGCTTTAACTGCGGAGACGAGCCTAGGCTCGGACCATACACCTTTGGTGTTTGATACAGGGGAAGGGCTCCCTGTGCGCAGTAATCGTTTCTACTTCGAATCTAGTTGGCTGGAAAGGAACGACTTCCGTCCGATGGTGCAAGAAACTTGGGACGTGCTATCTCATAGAGTCAGAGGCAGAGACATTGTGGACTGGTGGCATTACATGAGTGCTGGCCTCAGACAACACTTAAGAGGTTGGAGCCTCAACCTGACACGTGATACCAAAGAAGCTAAGGCGACCCTGCTTGCTCAGATCACCCAGCTGGATCTGCAAGCAGATGCTGCGGGTCTGGACGATGATGGTTGGGCTACCAGATACCAGCTTGAAGAGCAACTGCTGCACCTCTATAGGGTTGAGGAAGAGCACTGGAAACAGCGTGGGAAAACGCGGTGGGCCTTGCAGGGTGACGCAAATACGGCCTACTTCCACGCCGTGGCCAATGGCCGACGTCGTAAATGCCAGATCACAGCCCTCAATACCCCCCTTGGGCCCATCACGGATCAGAGGTTGATCCAAGAGCACGTGTACGCCTTCTACCGGGATTTGTTGGGCACGTCCGCCCCTAGGTGTTGTGGGTTGGCGCCAGACACCTGGACATCTCTTCAACAGGTGACGAGCGTAGAGAATGACAGCTTAGCCCTCACCTTCTCGGAGGTGGAGCTGGAAAACATCGTCAACGACATGAAATCCAATACTGCACCTGGACCGGACGGCCTCCCAGTGCTGTTCTTCAAAGCTTTCTGGCCGTTGGTGAAGCAGGGTACTCTTCACATCCTCAATGACTTTGTGCTGGGGCGCATTGACATTGCTCGCCTCAATTTTGGGATCCTCTCCCTCATTCCCAAGGTCCCGGGTGCGGATCTTATCACACAGTACAGACCGATCGCGCTCATCAATGTCATCTTTAAAATTGTGTCCAAAGCTTTCGCCTCCCGCCTAGACCCGGTGGCCAATAGGATCATCAGCCCTAATCAGACAGCCTTCATCAAAGGGAGAAACATTCTCGATGGTCCCCTTGCTCTGATTGAGATTATCCACGAGCTGAAGTCCAAGAAGCTGGGAGGGGTTCTCCTTAAGCTGGACTTCGAGAAAGCATACGATCGAGTGAATTGGGACTTCCTCGCCGAGGTGCTCAGGGGGAAAGGGTTTGAGGAGGGTTACATCCACCGCATTTCCCAGTTGGTGTCCGGAGGTCAAACTGCTATCTCAATCAACGGGGTGATTGGGCCGTTTTTCCGGAACAAGAGGGGAGTGCGACAAGGGGACCCCCTCTCTCCGCTGCTCTTTAACTTCATTGGGGAAGCCTTATCCGCGATCCTCTCGGCTGCAGGGAGGGCGGGACACATACACGGGGTCGTCCCGCACCTTATTCCTGGGGGAATCTCCCACCTCCAATATGCGGATGATACGCTCATTCTGATTCAGTATTCCGAGGAAGACATTGCAAACCTGAAGTTCCTCCTCATGTGCTTCGAAGACATGTCGGGTCTTAAAATCAACTATCACAAGAGCGAAGTGATCGTCTTGGGTCAGACAGCTACGGTCCAGAACCAAGTGGCCAATAAGCTCAACTGTAAGCTGGGGTCATTCCCGTTCATCTACTTAGGGATGCCCATCTCGGATCGCAAGTTAACCCTGGAACAGTGGTTCTTTCTGGTGAGAAAACTGGCGGTCAAGGTGGAACCGTGGCTGGGAAAGCTTCTGTCCTCGGGTGGACGCCTTATTCTTTCCAATGCTTGCCTTGACAACTTACCTATGTATGCCATGGGGCTGTTTCTCCTCCATGATGGGATTCATGCGAGGTTCGACACTCACAGATCCAAGTTTTACTGGGAAGGCGCGGGGCCGAAACGTAAGTACCATTTGGTCAATTGGCCCACGGTCTGCAGGCCGAAGGAGCTTGGGGGGCTTGGTCTGCTCAACACCAAGAAAATGAATCAAGCCCTGCTTCTCAAATGGGTGTGGAGACTTTACCAAGGGGAAGATTCTATTTGGGCTAGGCTCCTTAGGGCCAAGTATCACGATGCCAACGACATCTTCAGTGGAAATGGCCACGGGGGATCGCAATTTTGGAAAAGCCTCCATAGAGTGAAGCACCTCTTTAAAGTTGGCGCTAAACACTTGGTTAAGGATGGGAATCGCACCAGTTTTTGGAGGGATTGGTGGATTGATTCTAGACCTCTCAACGAGGCATTCCCGCACCTCTTTGCTATTTGTGACGATGAGTCGATCTCGGTTGCTAACGCCTTACAAGGGGAGGGGCTAGCCATCCGTTTTCGTCGCTCCTTGGACCAGGAAGGGACTATCCAGTGGAGGAACCTGTGTACTTTGGTGGAGGGGGTGGTGCTCTCTCCCGGTTTGGACCAGATTCGTTGGCACCTCGACGGCTCTGGCAGTTTCTCTGTCAAGTCGCTTTATTTCAAACTGTCTCAAGGCGCGTCGGTGGCCCATTTCAAGGACATGTGGGAGTCCAAGGTGCCCCTGAAGATAAGAATCTTTTCCTGGCAATTGGCGCTTGATAAACTCCCTTCCAATCTTCAGATCGCCACTCGCCACGGCCCCTCTGCGGGTGGCTGTTCCCTCTGCGGCGCCCCGGAGGATGCAAGCCACATCTTCTTTACCTGTTCCCTTGCTCAGTTTGCTTGGGCTGTTCTGCGCCAGTTACTTGGGTGTAACTGGAGACCAGCTAACTTTGCACAATTCCATGCTATCCTCTCTGGCTTTGCGGGCTACTCCCGCCGCATCCTTTGGGTCCTGTTCTTAGCGCAATCCTGGGCGCTCTGGACCATCCGTAATAAACTCACTATTGAAAGAAAAATTATTAACCACCCCGCTGACTTCATCTACAAATGTGTGATTTTCATGCAGCTTTGGAAGCCCAAGTTCAAAGGCAGGGAAAAGGAGGGGCTGAGCTGGTTGGAGCGCGAGCTGCGGGAGCTCTACGCCTCCATGAAACCAAGAAACTGAAGCCTTGAAGCGTCCTGACCGTAGCACTGAAGCATCGCCTACCTGTCTCATCTGTGTGCTGTGTGCGGTCGCCTGTGTAACACCTTCTGATCTATGTCCTGTTTAGTTGCCCGATGAGGCATGTAATCTCCTTAGCATCTGGTTTGGTTCGGTTTGGGTCGTTGTGTTGTTATAACTGTGAACCTGACTGTTGTGGTCTTATTAATTTAAGGCTGGGCATTTAATGCCTGTTATCTAAAAAATATTCAACATATTCCGCATACCGCTCTATCGTTCTACATGGTATCAGAGCGGCGGCGATCCTAACCTAGCCGCCACCCAAGGTTCCGCGCCGCGCCGCCCCGGAGAGGTTGATCTCCATGATCTACTCTGGGGGCCGCGCAACTCGTATGAGGGTTCGTCCGCCGATCCGTTGATTCGCTGCCCTCGATTCTTTTTTTTTCAATCTGTAGATAGGTTTTCTTTTTTGCTCCGCCGGTCGCTTGACCGGTGTTTTCTTTTTTTGGTTTACAGATCATAGATCAGATTGAGTCGCCCACCGTCGCCGTCATCACACACCTCTACTCCAACCTTGGCGTCGACTTCGCACAGGCTCTTCTCCATCATCCGCCCTACGCCGGCCACCGCGGTCGACTAGCTGGCTGCAGCGCCTGCCTTGGTAGGCTGCCGCGGCCGGCTCGCCCGCATCGTCTCCGCCTCGGCCGGCCCGCCTCCATCTACCATGGGGCACAGCTGCACGCGATGCACATGGGACGCCGTTTGTGCCGCAACTGGCCGCCTTCGCCTGCACGGTCTCCATTGCCGGTTCGTCTTCGCCGACATCGCCCAAGACATCACCGACAACATCGCCAACGACTCCGACCTGCGGCGCGTCGTCCACGCCAAGGCACGTATAGCTCCGCCGTCGGTCTGATCAACCGACCCCGCGCACGTCTCCGCCAAGCACGTCCCCGAGCACGCGACTACCACCGGTTGGGCATCGGGTTGCCGCCGCGTCGCCCCTTCGGGCCCCAGCGAAGCCGCCTTTGGTCCACGCTACCGGCCTCCGACACGCCTTCCGAGGCGGGTACGTCGCTGGTGGTCTCCCGCTGCTGCACCGACTCGCGCCCTGCAGCTACGCCGGCCCCTCGGGCCATGGCGTTGCCGCATGCGGTCCCCTTCGCTGCCGCCCATGCATCGACGTCCGAGGCCACCACAACGCCGCCCCTTTGGTATAGGTATATTAGGTAGTCTAGGATTTGTAATCTCTACCTACCATATCTCTAGGAGAGCTATCTTAGCCTCCAAGTCTGTACCAGTATATATACTCGCCCGAGAGGCTCAACACAACATCCAACATATTCCGCATACCTCTCTATCGTTCTACACTCCCAAAACCGGCCCCAAATTTCGAAGAAGAGAATACACCAACAAACATAAAGCTTTCAACTAGCTAGTTGGATGGACCTCTCAACAAAATCTAACAAAAGGACAAATCCATACTCGAGAAAGGATCAGGAAAGAGGAAAATCAAAAGCTCACCATCGGAGGTTTGATTTGGTGGTGGCGATTACGCCTGACTTCCCAGTCCGGCCATACGCCGCCGATGAGATCCTGGAATGGCGCACGGCCTGGTGTCTTTTCGACATGACTGGACGATCCAATGCGACCGAGCGAGTTCTGGAGGGTACCCTACCTCCATTGCAGGGGCGGGGAGGTCTTTTCGCTTCTTCTACCTCCCAATCGGCAACACATGGCGAAATCAGAGCCGATCGAGGGAGGGCGCTGGAGCAGGTGACTGACGCGCGGGTTCCGGAGTGGGATGTGGACGGAATCGTGGAGATATATTTTGGCCAACTATGGATCATCCCCTCACCACCTCCGCGTCCGGTTAGGGTTCTAGCCCAAAGCCACCACTCCAATCTCGTCTGGATTCGGAGAGAGCTATTTGCCAAGCACCGTTTCCAAGCATCAGATTGCTACCATGTTCGATTTGGAGAGCGCATCAGAGTAGAGCCAAAGCAGTTCAGTTTCTCCAGGGATTTTTGGAGTAGAAATTGCGGGAAGGAGACCTTCGCGAAGATCGTGAAGATGCAGGGCGGGTATCGAGGGCCAGGGGAGCGGGGGAGGAGGTGCGCCTCCACCTCGTCGGTCGGGGCAGTATCTGCATCAGCGACGGAATCCCTACAAAAACAATCGTACAGAGCAAGCTCGCCCCCATGGAAATCTGGCGGGGAATCAAGGCCAAGGTGCGGGTGGTGCTCCAGCTCCGATGCAGGGAGGTTCTGGAGGTGCGCCTCATCGACTTCCCCCTGCTCTCAACCGGCCGCTGCCAAAGCCGATTGGAAATCGTCTTAAGCCAGCACCAGCTCCTGTTCAACCAGTTGACCCGAGGTACAGGTGAGTGGTCTGTTATAATTGTGGAGATCCAGGACATTATGTGGTGAACTGTGTGGAGGAACACATTTGCTTCATGTGTAACATTCCGGGACATCACATGAACAATTGCCTAGCCTGGGCGCAACCGATACCAATGGCGCAGTATGTGGGGAGTGCTAACAACGGCTTGGGCTTCTTCCATGTGGTGGTAGACAGTCAAGCGGAATGTCAATGGCCAAGTCGATCCGAAGAATGTGGGAATTATATGGGTAGCTCATGGTCAGATTAGTTTGAAGGAGTTGGAGACGAAGATGTGTCAGACCTGGGATGTGAATTGGTCGTGGCAAGTTCGTCAGTTGGAGGATAAGAAGTTCCCAGTCTCTGGTTCCCGCCGCATAAAAGAGTTTCCGACCTGATTGATTTCCCATCTATCAACTTGAAGGAAGGAAATGATCAAGAGAGAGTTAACATCAAAATCATCAGCTGGGAAGGGGATCTGCCAGATATGGGTGCTCTGGAAGAGGTATGGGTAAAAATCAGAGGGATCCCTCCAAGATGGTGCTCGTGGAAGGTTATTGCACAGATTGCAAAGTGCTTGGGTCTGATTCTGCATGTTGATTGGGGTGGTATCTTCAAATCCTTTTATGAGGTTGTGAGAGTATAGTTAGCGGTGAAAAATGTGGCTAAAATACCTGAACAGAGAGTGGTGGTTATGAGGAAAAAATTCTACATTCTTGACTTTGAAGTGGAGGGAAGACAGGGAGATGATGGCAATCCACCTCCACCTTCACAACCGCATCGTGATGAGGATGGAGAAGATGGTGATGAGGATACTTGCGAGGAAGAGAATGATCTGTTGGGTGATGAACTAAATGAGGGACATGATACTACTGGGTTTGGAGAGAACAACTCGCAAACACCTGAGAGGCAGAATGACCAGAGGTCCGGAGGGCACATGTAGCCATTAGTTGGGAGAAGGCCTGGTACAAAAACTTGCAGAATATAGATGATAAAGGAAAAGAACTCACAAAATGCAATCAACAAATTCCAGGCTTTGATGGATATGGATATGATTGATTCGGATGAGGTAATGATGCCAACAATTGAGGTTGATGACCTGATTGGTAATTTGCAAGGCGTGGTATTATCTGGTTCAAAAAATGGTGAGAGAGCTTTAGCTAAGAAAGATCACTTTGTGGAAGCGTCCAATGATGCAATGCTGGACCCTACACCGGCTGAAGTGGCTAAGAAAGATCACATTGTGGAAGCGTCCAATGATGCAATGCTGGACCCTACACCGGCTGAAGTGGCTATGCGAGAAAAAAAAGAGGTCCACAAAATGGGGTCCAATCCAAGCAACCAGACAAAGTGCACGGAGTGCTCATGTTGAGAAGAAGATGGTGGATAAGGCAGTGGAACTACTACAACAAAAGAATCTGGAAGATCCTGGAAAAGGTAAAACGTTAAAACACTCCTTTGCTGCTATTTGCAATTCAGCTCTAGCTGATAAGGCAATTAAAATTGGCGTTTCTTTGGGTGATTCGATAGATAAAGTAAGTGATAACATAGGTAAAATAAAAAATGTGGAAACTGGTAGGATGGACAAACTCTTTGATACACAACCTGAGATTTTTCTTCCTTCTGAAATTGATTTAATACTTGAAGATATTATTGAGAATGCTGAAACAACACTAGTCCTGAGGATATAGAAAAAAACTTGGCGGATGGAGACAAGTCTTCCGATGAAGGTGACTCACTAGAGTCTAGTCTTTATTCTCGAAGGAGTGGGAAAGGAAGGAACAAAAGTAACAAAAAAAAAAGAATTATCATGATAGGGAGTATATGGAATATTAGGGGTTTTAATAACCCCATTAGGGTAACATAAGCTATGGAATTCTTGACAAAACACAAACCTGATTTCGTGGGCTTTTCTGAGACTAAGGAGGATTTTAGTCCTTCGTTCTTAGGTAGTCTAACAAAATATCGGAATTTTCAATGGAACTATCTCCCAACAGTAGGTACTGCCGGTGGGGTGTTATTAGGTATTAATGAAGATGTTTATGAAGTGGTTTCTTGGTCCATTAGGAAGTATTCAGTTACTGCTACTGTTATTAATAGAAAAGATGCTTTTCCCTGGAATTTGGTAGCTGTTTATGGGTCTGCGTATGATGACCACAAACAAGAGTTTATTGATGCACTTGAACTTATCTGCACAAACAGCACTCTCCCTATTTTGATTGGAGGAGACTTTAATCTCATTTGAGATGCCTCGGAGAAAAACAATCAAAATATCAAACGAATGTGGGCTGATAAGTTTAACAATTGGATTAACCAATTTGGTTTAATGGAGATCAAACCTTCAAACAGGTTGTTCACGTGGTCTAACAATCAACAAAATCCTGTTATGGTGGCGATTGATAATTTTTTTTTGTGTCAACTTGTTGGGATGCTCATTTCCCCACTGCCCATGTCCAAGCTTTAGCTAGGAATGGGAGTGATCATACACCTTTATGTATCAATTTTGGAGATAATACACCTGCGGGCCAGAAACCTTTCCCTTTTGAAAAATGGTGGTTGGAAAAAGAGGACCGTATTAAAATTGTTACTAATTCCTAGAATGCCCATGTTAAGGGGAGAAGCGCCACTGACATTTGGCAACAAAAGCAGAAAATATTAAGGAAATGCCTTAAAGGGTGGAATGCTAATATCGAATCTGAACAAAAAAGAGTGAAGAAAGAGCTTATTGCTGAGTTTGATTGCTTGGACATTATGTCTGAAACGCAACATCTTCTCCCAGAAGAATCTGATTGGATGAAAGAAATTACTAAGAAACTAAATGCGATTTATGTGAATGAGGAAATAAAAGCTAGACAAAGGTCTAGGGAAAAAGAGATTTTGGAGGGTCATAGGAATACGGCATATTTTCATGCTGTAGCTAATCAAAGGAAGCGAAATAAGAAAAAAATTGTGCTGGAAGGGCCATTAGGCGCAGAAGTTGTAGAAACACCTGATATGCTTAAACTTGTTGTTGATTATTATAAAAATCTTTTTGGAAAAGAAGAGAGACTTGACACATCATTAATGGATTCCTTTGGGAACCTGATGATTTTTTCAATGAGGAGGACACCGCTATGTTTGATGCTCCTTTTTCGGAGGATGAGAAAAAAAAGCAGTTTTTGGATCCTACGCAGAGGGGGCGCCAGGCCCGGATGATTTCTCTTTTCTTTTCTATCAGAAGTTTTGGGAGGTTATCAAATCAGACTTGGTCAATCTCTTTAGAGATTTTAATGATAATGTAGTTGATCTGTATAGACTTAACTTTAGTTTGGTTATTCTGATTCCAAACGAATACAATGCAAAAACATTGAAGAAGTTTAGACCAATAGCTCTTACAAATTGTTGTTTTAAAATCTTTTCAAAGGCTTGCACTAATAGAATGGGTAGGTGCCCTAATAGACTAATTTCATCCAACCAAACTGATTTTATTCGAGGAAGGTATATTCTTGAAAGCATGGTCACGGCGCATGAAATTATTCATGATGTTCACCATAATAAAGAGGAAGGGATTATCTTAAAACTGGATTACGAAAAAGCTTACGATCGAGTGGATCTCTCCTTCTTAGAGGAGATGCTCAAACAAAGCGGTTTTAGCTCCAAGTGGGTGAATTTTTTTTTGTACATTAGTACACGGTGGTTCTATGGGGATTAGAATCAACAATGAGAATAGCAATTTCTTTCAAACGGGCAAAGGGTTGCGGCAGGAGGATCCCTTGTTGCCAATCTTATATAATATGATGGCGGATGTCTTCTAAAAATGCTCTCTAGAGCAGCCAGACAAGGTTTAATCTCTGGGCTTTTAACTAGAATGAGACCGGAGGGTGTGATTAGCTTACAATCCATGGATGACACGTTGCTTTTCTTGCAAAATAATGTCGAGTCATCAATGAATCTCAAGTGGATTTTAGCTGTCTATGAACAAATGTCGAGAATGAGAATTAATTTTGATAAATGTGATTTGGTCCCAATAAACATACCTACAGAACAAATCAATGTGTTGTCTCAAATCTTTGGGTGTAAAATTAGTTCCTTACCTTTGAAATACCTGGGAGTACCTATATATTATGGTAAGCTCTGAAAAGAAGATCTTCAACCTATAATTGATCAAATCCTCAAAGGGGTAGGAGGCTGGAGAGGCTGATTACTGTCATATGCAGCAAGGGTTACCTTAATAAAATCCTGCCTAGCAAGTATTCCCATATACTTATTGTCTACGATTAAATTCCCTACCTGGGCCATTAGAGCCATCAATTCGCAAATGGCCCACTGCCTTTGGGACAATTGCGAAGGACATAGTAAGTACCATTTGGCTAATTGGGATTTGGTAACCTTGAAAAAGGAATGGGGGACTTGGTATACCGAATATTAGAGAAATGAATATGGCCTTGCTAGCTTCCTAGATAAGGAGATATAATATGGATGGGGACAAGATTTGGAAACAAATAGTTGATTTTAAGTATGACACAAAATATCCAAATATCTTCACTTGTAGTACCTTGGATGCTTCTCCTTTTTGGAAAGGAACGCTGCGAGACTGGGTTACAAATGGAAAATTGGGGATGGAAGGATGATAAGGTTTTGGGAGGACCAATGGTTAGGAAGCACTAGCTTGGCAATAGTTTTTTGGGAGATTTATTATATTTGTAACCAACAAGGGGCTACTGTTAGAGATATTTGGCATGGGCTGGAACTAAACCTCACCTTTAGGAGAAATTTTAGACCAACCATGATGGAGCAATGGTTACAAGTTGAGCAGATTGCTAAATCCATCAAGTATATGGCGTGGAGGATGCAATGGTTTGGGAGCTTCACAATTGTGGAGTGTATATATACCTCACAATCTTTATACGCTGTCCTTAATTTAGGGGGTTACCCTGGTGTACATACCTGCTGCTTGGAGTTTATTTGTGCCTCCTAGGGTGCAAATCTTCCTTTGGTTGTTATCACACAACAAGCTTCTCACTAGAGACAACCTAGCTAAGCGATAGAACGTAGATGATACTTGCCTTTTATGTGCTGAGAAAGAGAGTAATGATGATCATTTATTTTTCTCGTGCGATATTGTGAAAATCATGTGGTCAGAGTTATGTGTGATTCTGGGCAGACGTGTAGGTGGAAATTATGAAAATGTGGCTAAATTCTGGATAAGCAACAATAAAAATGCTGTGATTAACATGGTTTCTACTGATGTGGAAACATAGAAATGACATTTTCTTTCGAAACTGCTTATGGTCTGGAATGCAGGTCATGTGGGTGCGCCTTGTGAGGTTGCTGAAAAGATGGCTTCCCCTGTGCCCAACAAGATATACAAGTGTCCTGGAGAAGTGCATCGTCAGTATGGAGAAGAAGATGGTGGAAGCCCCAGCGCTAACAAGCTAGTGAAGAAAAGGAGATGGATGGTGGCGTTTGGTCCTCGAACCCCTAAAGTGATGACTCAAGGCAGGTTGCAGCGGGCATGAGTGTTGTGTCATGTGCAAAAACCTTCTTGGAGCTTCGTTTCTGTGTAAGATGTTTTAGCTCATCGTAGCCTTTCAGTTGCAGTCGGTTAAAAAAAGATAGGTAGTTGTGACAGGTGACTTATGGTAGGCCTTAGCCTGATCTTTTCTTTTATCAGGATGATATGTTGTACACTCTTGGGGGTCGTTTCATTTTTCAATGAAAAATGGAATGGGGCTGCGACCTATTGATCTAAAATTTTTTTGGGGAGAATTTGGGGCCAAACAGGACACGGACAGCGTCCTCCCTCGTCCCCCCCCCCCCCCCCCCCGCCTGGCAGCGACCACTTGGCCCTCCCCTCCCACCCCGATGACTTCATCTTCCTCCCGGGCACTGCCACCGGTCCGTCCCGCCTCTACTGCCCGCCTTTTCGGGGCAAGAAAAGCCCGACGGTCGACGCTCGCCTCCCGTTGTCGACCTTGCTCCGTCTGCGGGCTGTTCCGGCGAGTTCTCCGTTCTCGGAATCACCACTTTATCCCAGACGCGTATCTGTCCTCGGCAAGTTTCGCCGACGCGTCTCCGACCTCGACGGGCACAACCGCGACCTCGGCGAGCTTTAGGGCTCCCGGCGGTAGAGGGGACCAAGGCAGGCTAGATTTCGGGCTGCCGGTGTGCTGCACACAAGGTGTTCGGCCATTCGCCTACCCGGAATTTTTGAGGTACATTTCGACGACTATTGCATTTTCCGATGTTGGGCGACGAGATTTCCATGTTTTTTCATAGAGTTCATGGATACGTCGGACGATGATTCGTCCGATGATTATACCGAGCTGCTCGCGGCTGCCATTGTGCTCCATCAAGCCGAGCAGGAGACCATTCCAAGGTTCAGTGGATCGAATGTTGGGCACGGGTGTTTGGACCGCAATAGAGTTGCCGCGTGATGGCGTGTAACTCACACGTTCGTTGGGAACCCCAAGAGGAAGGTATGATGCGCACAGTAGCAAGTTTTCCCTCAGAAAGAAACCAAGGTTTAATCGAACCAGGAGGAGCCAAGAAGCACGTTGAAGGTTGATGGTCGCGAAATGTGATGCGGCGCAACACCAGGGATTCCGGCGCCAACTAGGAACCTGCACAACACAACCCAAGTACTTTGCCCCAACGAAACAGTGAGGTTGTCAATCTCACCGGCTTGCTGTAACAAAGGATTAAACGTATCGAGTGGAAGATGTTTGCAAAGAAAACAGTAAAACAAGTAGATTGTATGCTATGTAAAGAATAGGACCGGGGTCCACAGTTCACTAGAGGTGTCTCTCCCATAAGATAAAAGCATGTTGGGTAAACAAATTACAGTCGGGCAATTAACAAATAGAGAAAGGCATAACAATGCATATACATGACATGGTAAATATAGTGAGATTTAATTGGGCATTACGACAAAGAACATAGACCGCCATCCAACTGCATCTATGCCTAAAAAGTCCACCTTCAGGTTATCATCCGAACCCCCTCCAGTATTAAGTTGCAAAGCAACAGACAATTGCATTAAGTATGGTGCGTAATGTAATCAACAACTACATCCTTAGACATAGCATCAATGTTTTATCCCTCGTGGCACAAGACATCCACAACCTTAGAACTTTCTGTCACTGTCCCGATTCAATGGAGGCATGAACCCACTATCGAGCATAAATACTCCCTCTTGGAGTTAAGAGTAAAAACTTGGCCAGAGCCTCTACTAATAACGGAGAGCATGCAAGATCATAAACAACACATGAACAATAGATTGATAATCACCATAATCATATTACTCTCTATCCATCGGATCCCGACAAACACAACATATAGAATTACAGATAGATGATCTTGATCATGTTAGGCAGCTCACAAGATCCAACAATGAAGCACAACAAGGAGAAGACGACCATCTAGCTACTGCTATGGACCCATGGTCCAGGGGTGAACTACTCACTCATCACTCCGGAGGCGACCATGGCGGTGTAGAGTCCTCCGGAGATGAATCCCCTCTCCGGCAGGGTGCCGGAGGCGATCTCCGAATCCCCCGAGAT
Organism: Lolium multiflorum; assembly: GCA_030979885.1. Taxonomy (NCBI): domain Eukaryota; kingdom Viridiplantae; phylum Streptophyta; class Magnoliopsida; order Poales; family Poaceae; genus Lolium; species Lolium multiflorum. The sequence continues at coordinate 220,444,205 of CM061747.1, forward strand.
GGGATTCGCGGCGGCGGCGTCTCGGAAGGTTTTCCGTATCGTGGCTCTCGGTGGGGGTTTCGCGAGAGCTTTAAGTAGGCGGAGGGTCAACGCGGGGGCCACACGAGGGGCCCAGGGGATAGGTCGGCGCGGCCAGCCCGGGCCGCGCCGGCCACCCCCGGCCTCGTGGCCCCACTTCGTTAGGTCTTCGGTCTCTGGAAGCTTCGTGCAAAAATAGGACCGGGCGAAAGTTTCGTCCAATTCCGAGAATATTTCTTTACTAGGATTTCTGAAACCAAAAACAGCAGAAAACAGAACTGGCTCTTCGGCATCTTGTTAATAGGTTAGTTCCGAAAATGCATAAATATGACATATAATGTGCATAAAACATGTAGGTATCATCAATAAAGTAGCATGGAACATAAGAAATTATCGATACGTTGGAGACGTATCAGCATCCCCAAGCTTAGTTTCTGCTCGTCCCGAGCAGGTAAAACGATAACAAAGATAATTTCTGAAGTGACATGCCATCATAATCTTGATCATACTATTTGTAAACATATGTAATGAATGCAGCGATCAAAGCAAAGGTAATGACATGAGTAAACAAGTGAATCATAAAGCAAAGACTTTTCATGAATAGTACTTCAAGACAAGCATCAATAAGTCTTGCATAAGAGTTAACTCATAAAGCAATAAATCAAAGTAAAGGTGTTGAAGCAACACATAAGAAGATTAAGTTTCAGCGGTTGCTTTCAACTTGTAACATGTATATCTCATGGATATTGTCAACATAAAGTAATATAACAAGTGCAATATGCAAGTATGTAGGAATCAATGCACAGTTCACACAAGTGTTTGCTTCTTAAGGTGGAAGGAGATAGGTAAACTGACTCAACAATAAAGGTAAAAGAATGGTCCTTCAATGAGGAAAGCATCGATTGCTGTATTTGTGCTAGAGCTTTTATTTTGAAAACATGAAACAATTTTGTCAACGGTAGTAATAAAGCATATGAGTTATGAAAATTATATCTTATAAGTTGCAAGCCTCACGCATAGTATACTAATAGTGCCCGCACCTCGTCCTACTAACTTGGACTACCGGGTCTTCGCATGCCATGTTTCAACCAAGTGTCACAGGGGTACCTCCATGCCGCCTGTACAAAGGTCCAAGGAGAATGCTCGCATTTCGGATTTCTCGCTTTTGATTATTCTCAACTTAGACATCCATACCGGGACAACATGGACAACAGATAATGGACTCCTCTTAAATGCATAAGCATGTAGCAAAGTTATTATTCTCATATGAGATTGAGGATATATGTCCAAACTGAAACTTCCACCATGGTTCATGGCTTTAGTTAGCGGCCCAATGTTCTTCTCTAGCAATTTTGCATGCTCCAACCACTAAAATGATAGACCTTCAGACAAGACGGACATGCATAGCAACTCACATGATATTCAACAATAGTTGATGGCGTTCCCCAGAAGCATGGTTATCGCACAACAGCAACTTAATAAAATATAAAGTGCATAAGTACATATTCAATACTACGATAGTTTTTAAGGCTATTTTGTCCCATGAGCTATATATTGCAAAGGTGAATGATGGAATTTTAAAGGTAGCACTCAAGCAATTTACTTTGGAATGGCTGAGAAATACCATGTAGTAGGTAGGTATGGTGGACACAAATGGCATAGTAGTTGGCTCAAGGATTTTGGATGCATGAGAAGTATTCCCTCTCGATACAAGGTTTAGGCTAGCAAGGTTATTTGAAGCAAACTCAAGGATGAACAAGTGCAGCAAAACTCACATAAAAGACATATTGTAAACATTATAAGACTCTACACTGTCTTCCTTGTTGTTCAAAACTCAATACTAGATATTATCTAGACCTTAGAGAAACCAAATATGCAAATCAAATTTTAGCAAGCTCTATGTATTTCTTCATTAATGGGTGCAAAGCATATGATGCAAGAGCTTAAACATGAGCACAACAATTGCCAAGTATCACATTATCCAAGACATTTTAGAATTACTACATGTAGCATTTTCCAATTCCAACCATATAACAATTTAACGAAGAAGAAACTTCGCCATGAACATTATGAGTAAAGCCTAAGGACACATGTGTCCATATGCAACAGCGGAGCGTGTCTCTCTCCCACAAAGTGAATGCTAGGATCCATCTTATTCAAACAAAAACAAAACGAAAACAAACCGACGCTCCAAGCAAAGAACACAAGATGTGATTGAATAAAAATATAGTTTCAGGGGAGGAACCTGATGATGTTGTCGATGAAGAAGGGGATGCCTTGGGCATCCCCAAGCTTAGACGCTTGAGTCTTCTTAAAATATGCAGGGGTGAACCACGGGGCATCCCCAAGCTTAGAGCTTTCACTCCTCTTGATCATAGTATATCATTCTCCTCTCTTGACCCTTGAAAACTTCCTTCACACCAAACTTCAAGCAAACTCATTAGAGGGTTAGTGCATCATTAATAATTCACACATTCAGAGGTGACACAATCATTATTTTCACTTCTGGACATTGCATAATGCTACTGGACATTAGTGGATCAAAGAAATAAATCCAACATAGCAAAAGAGGCAATGCGAAATAATAGGCAGAATCTGTCAAAAACAGAACAGTCCGTAAAGACGAATTTAGAAATGGCACCAGACTTGCTCAAATGGAAAAACTCAAAACTAATGAAAGTTGCGTACATGTCTGAGGATCACGCTCGTAAATTGGCAGATTTTTTCGAATTTTCTACAGAGAATTGTGCCCAGATTCGTGACAGACAGCAATGCTGTTTCTGCGCAGCGATCCCAAATATAACATCAACTTTGACATAGAAACTTTACTTGGCACAAAAACATGATAAGGAGAGGTTGCTACAGTAGTAAACAACTTCCAAGACTCAACAAAACAAAAAATTGCTGTAGGTAAAAACATGGGTTGTCTCCCATAAGCGCTTTTCTTTAACGCCTTTCAAGAAAGTGCAAATCAAGTAACATCAAGAATAGAAGCATCAACATCATAGCTTGTTCTAATAATAGAATCAAAAGGCAACTTCATTCTCTTTCTAGGAAGTGTTCCATACCTTTCTTGAGAGGAAATTGATATTTAATATTACCTTCCCTCATATCAATAATAGCACAGCACCAACAGTTCGAAGAAAAGGTCTTCCCAACACAATTGGACAAGATGCATTGCATTCGATATCCAAGACAACAAAATCAACGGGGACAAGGTTATTGTTAACCGTAATATGCACATTATCAATCCTCCCAAAGGTTTCTTTTTAACATTATCGGCAAGATTAACATCCAAATAACAATTCTTCAATGGTGGCAAGTCAAGCATATCATAAATCTTTTTAGGCATAACAGAAATACTTGCACCAAGATCACATAAAGCATTACATTCAAAGTCATTGAATTTCATTTTAATGATGGGCTCCCAACCATCTTCTAACTTTCTAGGAATAGAAGTTTCAAGTTTTAGTTTCTCTTCTCTAGCTTTTATGAGAGCATTTGTAATATGTTTTGTAAAGGCTAAATTTATAGCACTAGCATTAGGACTTTTAGCAAGTTTTTGTAAGAACTTTATAACTTCAGAGATGTGGCAATCATCAAAATCTAAATCATTATGAGCTACAGCAATGGGATCATTGTTCCCAAGGTTGGAAAAAATTTCAGCAGTTTTATCACAAGCAGTTTCAGTTTTAGCAATTTCAGGCAGTTTTGTTCGCTTTGCACTTGAGTAGAAACATTGCCAACACCAATTATATTACCATTGATAGTAGGAGATGCAGCAACATGTGAAGAATTAGCATTACTAGTGGTGGTAATAGTCCAAACTTTAGCTACATTATTCTTTTTAGCTAGTTTTTCATTTTCTTCTCTATCCCACCTAGCACGCAGTTCAGCCATTAATCTTATATTCTCATTAATTCTAACTTGGATGGCATTTGCTGTAGTAGTAATCTTATTATCAAGATCATTATTAGGCATAACTTTCAATTTTAGAAGATTAACATCAGAGGCAAGCCTATCAACTCTAGAAGCGATAATATCAATTTTATCAAGCTTTTCCTCAACAGATTTGTTAAAAGCAGTTTGTGTACTAATAAATTCTTTAAGCATGGCTTCAAGACCAGAGGGTACATTCCTATTATTGTTGTAAGAATTCCCATAAGAATTACCATAACCATTACCATTAGCAGAAGGATATGGCCTATAGTTATTACCAGAGTTGTTCCTATAAGCATTGTTGTTGAAATTATTATTTTTAATGAAATTCACATCAACATTTTCTTCTTGAGCAACCAATGAAGCTAAAGGAACATTATTTGGATCAACATTAGATCTACCATTCACAAGCATAGACATAATCACATCAATCTTATCACTCAAGGAAGAGGTTTCTTCAACAGAATTTACCTTCTTACCTTGTGGAGCTCTTTCCGTGTGCCATTCAGAGTAATTTATCATCATATCATCAAGAAGTTTTGTAGCCGCCCCCAATGTGATGGACATAAAGGTACCTCCAGCAGCTGAATCCAATAAATTCCGCGAAGAAAAATTTAGTCCTGCATAGAAGGTTTGGATGATCATCCAAGTAGTCAGTCCATGGGTTGGGCAATTCTTTACCAAAGTTTTCATTCTCTCCCATGCTTGAGCAACATGTTCAGTATCTAATTGTTTAAAATTCATTATGCTACTTCTCAAAGAAATAATTTTAGCGGGAGGATAATATCTACCAATAAAAGCATCCTTACATTTAGTCCATGAATTAATACTATTCTTAGGCAAAGATAGCAACCAATCTTTAGCTCTTCCTCTTAATGAGAAAGGAAACACTTTCAATTTAATAATATCACCATCTACATCTTTATACTTTTGCATTTCACAAAGTTCAACAAAATTATTGAGATGGGCAGCAGCATCATCAGAACTAGCACCAGAAAATTGTTCTCTCATAACCAAATTCAGTAAAGCAGGTTTAATTTCAAAGAATTCTGCTGTAGTAGCAGGTGGAGCAATAGGTGTGCATAGGAAATCATTATTATTTGCATTTGTGAAGTCACACAACTTAGTATTTTCATGGTTGGCCATTTTAGCAACAGTAAATAAAACAAACTAGATAAAATAAATGCAAGTAACTAATTTTTTGTGTTTTTGATATAGAGAGCAAGACAATGAATAAAGTAAAACTAGCAACTAATTTTTTGTATTTTGATTTAGTGCAGCAAACAAAGTAGTAAATAAAATAAAGCAAGACAAAAACAAAGTAAAGAGATTGAGAAGTGGAGACTCCCCTTGCAGCGTGTCTTGATCTCCCCGGCAACGGCGCCAGAAAAAGAGCTTGATGGCGTGTCACTCACACGTTCGTTGGGAACCCCAAGAGGAAGGTATGATGCGCACAGTAGCAAGTTTTCCCTCGAAAGAAACCAAGGTTTAATCGAACCAGGAGGAGCCAAGAAGCACGTTGAAGGTTGATGGTCGCGAAATGTGATGCGGCGCAACACCAGGGATTCCGGCGCCAACTAGGAACCTGCACAACACAACCCAAGTACTTTGCCCCAACGAAACAGTGAGGTTGTCAATCTCACCGCTTGGTAACAAAGGATTAAACGTATCGAGTGGAAGATGTTTGCAAAGAAAACAAGAAACAAGTAGATTGTATGCTATGTAAAGAATAGGACCGGGGTCCACAGTTCACTAGAGGTGTCTCTCCCATAAGATAAAAGCATGTCGGGTAAACAAATTACAGTCGGGCAATTAACAAATAGAGAAAGGCATAACAATGCATATACATGACATGGTAAATATAGTGAGATTTAATTGGGCATTACGACAAAGAACATAGACCGCCATCCAACTGCATCTATGCCTAAAAAGTCCACCTTCAGGTTATCGTCCGAACCCCTCCAGTATTAAGTTGCAAAGCAACAGACAATTGCATTAAGTATGGTGCGTAATGTAATCAACAACTACATCCTTAGACATAGCATCAATGTTTTATCCCTAGTGGCAACAGCACATCCACAACCTTAGAACTTTCTGTCACTGTCCCAGATTCAATGGAGGCATGAACCCACTATCGAGCATAAATACTCCCTCTTGGAGTTAAGAGTAAAAACTTGGCCAGAGCCTCTACTAATAACGGAGAGCATGCAAGATCATAAACAACACATGAACAATAGATTGATAATCACCATAATCATAGTACTCTCTATCCATCGGATCCCGACAAACACAACATATAGAATTACAGATAGATGATCTTGATCATGTTAGGCAGCTCACAAGATCCAACAATGAAGCACAACAAGGAGAAGACGACCATCTAGCTACTGCTATGGACCCATGGTCCAGGGGTGAACTACTCACTCATCACTCCGGAGGCGACCATGGCGGTGTAGAGTCCTCCGGGAGATGAATCCCCTCTCCGGCAGGGTCCCGGAGGCGATCTCCTGAATCCCCCGAGATGGGATTCGCGGCGGCGGCGTCTCTGGAAGGTTTTCCGTATCGTGGCTCTCGGTATGGGGGCGAGAGCTTTAAGTAGGCGGAGGGTCAACGCGGGGGCCACACGAGGGGCCCAGGGGATAGGTCGGCGCGGCCAGGGCCTGGGCCGCGCCGCCCCCCCCGGCCTCCTCGTGGCCCCACTTCGTTAGGTCTTCGGTCTTCTGGAAGCTTCGTGCAAAAATAGGACCCTGGGCGAAAGTTTCGTCCATTCCGAGAATATTTCTTTACTAGGATTTCTGAAACCAAAAACAGCAAAAAGCAAATGGCTCTTCGGCATCTTGTTAATAGGTTAGTTCCAGAAAATGCATAAATATGACATATAATGTGCATAAAACATGTAGGTATCATCAATAAAGTAGCATGGAACATAAGAAATTATCGATACGTTGGAGACGTATCACCGCGCACAATTAACTTTGGAACGATGATGGCGTGTAACTCACACGTTCGTTGGGAACCCCAAGAGGAAGGTATGATGCGCACAGTAGCAAGTTTTCCCTCAGAAAGAAACCAAGGTTTAATCGAACCAGTAGGAGCCAAGAAGCACGTTGAAGGTTGATGGTGGCGAAATGTGATGCGGCGCAACAACAGGGATTCCGGCGCCAACGTGGAATCTGCACAACAAAACCAAAGTACTTTGCCCCAACGAAACAGTGAGGTTGTCAATCTCACCGGCTTGCTGTAACAAAGGATTAACCGTATTGTGTGGAAGATGATTGTTTGCAAGAAAACAGTAAAACAAGTATTGCAGTAGATTGTATGCTATGTAAAGAATAGGACCGGGGTCCACAGTTCACTAGAGGTGTCTCTCCCATAAGATAAAAGCATGTTGGGTGAACAAATTACAGTCGGGCAATTGACAAATATAGAAGGGCATAACAATGCATATACATGATATGATAAATATAGTGAGATTTAATCCGGGCATTACGACAAAGTACATAGACCGCCATCCAAATGCATCTATGCCTAAAAAGTCCACCTTCAGGTTATCATCCGAACCCCATTCAGTATTAAGTTGCAAAGCAACAGACAATTGCATTAAGTATGGTGCGTAATGTAATCGACAACTACATCCTTAGACATAGAATCAATGTTTTATCCCTAGTGGCAACAGCACATCACAACCTTAGAACTTTCTGTCACTGTCCCAGGTATCAATGAAGGCATGAACCCACTATCGAGCATAAATACTCCCTCTTGGAGTTAAGAGCAAAAACTTGGCCAGAGCCTCTACTAATAACGGAGAGCATGCAAGATCATAAACAACACATAAACAATAGATTGATAATCACCATAACATAGTATTCTCTATCCATCGGATCCCGACAAACACAACATATAGTATTACAGATAGATGATCTTGATCATGTTAGGCAGCTCACAAGATCCAACAATGAAGCACAACAAGGAGAAGACGACCATCTAGCTACTGCTATGGACCCATAGTCCAGGGGTGAAATACTCACTCATCACTCCGGAGGCGATCATGGCGGCGTCTCTGGAAGGTTTTCCGTATCGTGGCTCTCGGTACTGGGGGTTTTCGATGCAGGGGCTTTATATAGGCGGAAGGGCAGCCTCGGAGGGGCGAAGGGGCGACGACACCATAGGCTGGCGCGGCCAGGGCCCAGGCCGCGCCACCCTATCATCCGGGGCCCACAGGGCCCCCCTCGCGGCTCTCGGGTGTTCTGGATGCTTCCGGGCAAAATAGGAACCTGGGCGTTGATTTCGTCCGATTCCGAGAATATTTCGTTACTAGGATTTCTGAAACCAAAAACAGCAGAAAACAGGACCTGGCACTTCGGCATCTTGTTAATAGGTTAGTTCCGGAAAACGCATAATAATGAAATATAATGTGTATAAAACATGTAGGTATCATCAATAAAGTAGCATGGAACATAAGAAATTATCGATACGTTGGAGACGTATCAAACGACTACTTCAACCCCGTGGCACCTTGTACACTCTGGCTCAGTTCCGGCGACGGTTTCAAATGTGCAGGCATGTGTTCAACAAGTCCATCACCAACTCCAGACCGATTTAGTTGAGTATGTCTATGAGTTTGTAGCCAACCAATAGGCCTATGTTTCATTTAAATAATTGCACTTTTATATTATGTCTGGACTATGTCAAATTTGTAACAAACTAGACTATTTATATGCATTTAGATGGCACAATTGTTTGAATTATAGAAAAAATGAACAAAAAAAAACCAAAACTGGGCCGCGGACATGATTTGGGGCCGTGCGTTGGGTTCACTACTCAGGACGGGGGCGGACATGGAGAGGACAACGGACAACTTAATGTCCCAAAAAGACAATTTAGGACACAATTTGATGTGTAGTGTTGGAGATGCTCTAAGCATTCAAGAGAACTCCAACGCTGCGACCCATTTCACCATGAATTGTCCATTGGGATTTCTATTTTCGTGCCCTCAATCCTTAGTTGTACTCAGTTTTCCCCAGCTCCTTAATTTTTCCTCAGTTTTCCCCAAGCCCTTGTTTAAAACCCACAGAACCAGCTCAGACGGCAGGATTCCCGTTTAGTTGACCGTTCTGTCACGTGTGGGGCCGCGTCGTGTGGGCCTGCGTCGCGTGGGGCTGGTAGAAAGGGACCGCGTGGGACATGACGAGAAGCGTTTGGTTGCACGTGAGCAGGAGCTGGGTTCTGTCTCTCGGCCCCAAATTGGCATTATTAAGTGCACCCTTTTCCCCTCTTTCTCTCTGTCCTTTTCACCAAATTAGTATAAAATCTAGAGAAGCTTGCATTTCTGACTTTCTTCAATTATTTGTGCCTTTTGGCCCTCGTTGTTTGCCCAATATGGCAGCAAATCTAGTACTCCCTCTGGTCCATATGTATGTAGTTAAATCTAGAAGCAAATCTCCAGGATAATGTACGATAAATTCACAGTCATAGTAAATCAAGAAAACTAAGTACGGCCAACAAAATATAGTAGAATAGGGATAGATAATCCCTAGATAATATGGATAGATAATAAGCTGCATACACATCAGCCAACATAGTAACAGGTTCTTCACAGCACCATCATACTAACATAACAACAAGGGATCCCTAGCTAACAACAAAGGGATCCCAACAACAAACTAGGAGGCAGCAGCAGCAGCACACGTCCAGGACTCCGCCTACCCCATCTGGCTCTGCCTCCACTTGTTGCTCTTGCTCCCCTTGGGAGCCTTGAGCTTGAGCGGAGGCATGCGCCCGGCGGAGATCTCCACCCGCTGCAAGCTGCGGAGGTGCATGCCGAGCGCCCGTGCTTGGCGCGGAAGGAGTGGACGTTCACCGTCGTGCCGACCTTGGGGAAGGTGGTGCTGATGTTCTCAGCATGCGTGACGAGGCAGTTGAAGTCCGTGGCGCCGAGTCTCCTAGTGCAGAAGGGGCACCTGTAGACCTCCTTGGCGAAGTAGGAGATGTACTGGCCGACCTGCAGCCTCCGCAGGACCTGGCGAGTCTTGACGTCCTCGTCCTCTTCGTCGCTGCCGACGTCGCTGCCAGACATCTGATCCATATCAAACAGAAACTAGTGAATGAGTTGCAACGATGACTAACGTGCATGATAACAAAGTTAAGAAAAACATAGTCAGCCTCAGTTAGAGTGGACATGATTATATATCTACAGGGAAGGTGTTAGCGAACTAAAGCTCATGCACAACAGATTTGTACACAGCAATGGTTCGCTGAACCCTCCCTGTAAAAATTTGTGCCCAACGATTCATCATAGGCAAAGAAATAGATTCTAGATCTGAACTAGATCTGAACTTGAACACATTCGAGATTATTTGCAAAATTAAACGGTTGATATCTTTTGATTAGTGCATAAAATAACTGATTGAGATCCCATGATTACTTGCATAAATTAACTGATTGAGATCCAATATTACTTGTATAAATTAACCGAATAGCCAAACCCCAAATCTTAAACGAAATCAAGAAGTGATCAAAACAAAATGGAATAAAATCGGCGCAAATATTAGCCCAATACTCATCCATCTACAGATCCATCTACACCAGCAAAAATAGGGTTCAAAAAGGAATGGGGAACAAAAAAGGAAGCAAACCGTAGTTACCTCATTCCATGGGTCCTCCAGGGAGGTGTCGTAGGGGTTCGGGGGCGGGACGTACGGCACGGGGTCATAGGGGTCCCATCCCGCCGGATCTGACTGCCACCGGCGGCGCAGCCTCCGATGCACGGCGGCGACGACGTCCGTAGAGGGGACGGCGCCGAAGATGGAGGCGTCGCGCTTCGAGCCTACCTCGACGATGGGATTGGCATTCTCCTTGTCCATCTCTCCGAGGAGGAAGAGGAAGAGGGAGAGGGAGAGGGTTTTTGCTTTGGAGAAGATGATGGGACGTGAGAGAGTTGGCGATGCGTGAGCGAGTGAGAGTGACAGAGAGAGTGCGAGGAGGCGTCTATAAAGGCGAGGGGTGGTTAATGCGACCCGCGTCCTACGCGTGCACAGTGCACGTCTGCACGTCTTGGACTTCTGCAACGCGACACGCGTCCACGATTGCACGTCTCGACTTCTCCACCGCGACCCGCGTCTATGCGTCAACAATTGCACGTGTCCTCGAGTCTAACCTCGAGTCTTATACTAGCATTTTTTGTGTGCTCAATTTTCCCCTCGAGTGCTAATACTGGCTAGTGCAATATACTCAGTTTTACCCTCAAGTGGCTGGTCAACAGAGAGTCAACAAATGGGATTAACTAGTTAAATGAGTCATTTAATGTGCAAAAAAATCCGAAAAAGAGTGGCACTTACTCATGGAGTCTTTACGACAAATTGCCACTCCTCAAATCATAGATAAATCATAGATAAATCAAGTTTTACCATAAATTGCCACTTCTCAAATCACCTAGTAGCTATGAAGGTGCATGGTTTTCCACAATAAGCCCTTCCCAAAACAGCTTCCCCCAAATCATACTTTGTCTAAATGAGGCCACAATTCTCACACTGATGTATATTGGTATTGCAAATAGTTTGAGGTAGGCCAAGATGGGTTTCATTGTACAAAACACGCATTTTCCATTTTTTAAATCTCATATTTGAATCCCTTAATCTATTTACTACTCAGGTGCCCTTGGTTTCTTGATAGTACTCAGTTTTGCCATCTCTCTTCACAAATTCTCGCAGACGTGCAACATCGCCCTGATTGGTCTAGCCCATGTCACGCGGATCGTGCCCGCCGATCGTTGATCGTATGATTTAGGGAACGGGCAGGATAACCCCTCTCTCTGTTGGCGGTTAGCTTCCACCCTCTAAGTATGCTGAAGGGCGGTTTTCTGTATTATTTTTCACGCGCTAAAAATTATAAATTCTTTTAGGCGTTATTTTTCACGAAAAAATGATAAACCATCACCGATTTGTTGTTGCCATTACTTTTCACGCAAAAAATGATAAACCATCACCGATTTGTTGTTGCCATTACTTTTCACGCAAAAAAATGATAAACCCTCAACAATTTGTTGAGGGCATTACTTTTCACGCAAAAAAAATGACAAACCATCACCGATTCCCTTTGTTGTAGCCATTACTTTTCACGCAAAAAATGATAAACCATCACCGATTTGCTGTAACCATTAATTTTCACGCAAAAAATGATAATCCATCACCAATTTCTTGTAGCCATTACTTTTCACGCAAAAAATGATAAACCATCACTGATTTCTTGTAGCCATTACCTATCTTTGTATAGAATGATAAACCTATCACGTATGATTTTTGAGGTCATTTAGAGAAGGCAGAAAAAACCTAATTTGTTACAAAAGCTGGTTTCAGTGAGACCTAACCAAGTTTGGCATACATGATGGCATACCTATAACAACAAGGAATATCTAAAAGGGAAAGTTTTAGAAAATTTGAAATTTAGGGTGAAAATGATGCCATACATGATGTTGTTTTTCGAGGTTTTGACCTGAAAATCAATTGGGTATTATAAAGGGAAATAAAAAGTTCGAAAAATGTAAAAACGAAACAATCTATCTATCTATGTATAGAAGATCAGCTGTATGAAATTTGAGATTATTTAGAGAAGGTAGAAAAAATCACCTTGTTAGAAAAGCTGGTTTCAGCGAGACGAAACGGCATGCGCTTAAGCAAAGTGATTTTTTCGAACATCTCCAAATGACCCCAAATTTTCCATACATGATGTCATACGTGTAACAACAAGGAACCCTATCTAAAAAGTGTCAAAAAAGTTTGCCCAACCGTATAGCTCTATCAAAAAGAACCTCACCATGGCGCTAGTATAATTTTGGGATAGTTACAAACTTTCGTTACCTAACCTTCAACATGAAACTTGTTTCAAATTCATTTTGGCCTACAAGAAACAAATCCTAACTTGATTCGAGCACCACAGCCTCCAAACGATGCCGATGCCGATGCCGATGCCGATATCGGCATGGTCAGAACGGCTATGCTCGCCGCCACTGCTAGGTCAACGTCGGGATGCACCCTCAATCCCGTCCCCTCATTTGATCACTGACACACCAGAGATACAGCCGAGGCCAATGCCGAACGTACATGCCGATGCCAATGCCGAACATGCATGCACGCCGCTGTGGGCACGGCCACGCCGACCCGCTATGCTGGACGCCACAGACCGCCGCGAGGTCTTTCCCTTCGCCACCACACTCTCCTAGCACCCACCTATACACGCCAGAAAGGAGAGACACTAGTTTTCTCTATATTGCTCGCGTTCGTGTCCGACACGGTCAGTCAAAGTTTTGAGGTGGTCGTCGATGTCGTCGACCATTTCTTCTCTTCTTTGCATGGTTAAACGTGTCTAGTTCATATCTATCTAATGCGTCTGGTCTCGCCTCATGCAGTTCTTTGTGGACGTCGATCTCATCTCAGCACCCCGCATGCCACCTCCGTGCCATCGCTGTAGAGCTCCGTTTAAAAATCTAATCCTACCCGTGTATTGCCCCTTGTATCAGCGTCATGGCCCCACTTGTCATTCGATATACCGAAGCCCCACTCGTTCGCGTTTTGGTCAGGGATACATCGATGCTTACGGTCAAACAAAGATGGATGGTCTGACGTGTCTTTGCGGGCTCTACGTGGCCCCACTAGTCAGAAGATAACGGTCAACCGTCGGGCAACCGGCCGTTACATCACGTGTGATGGTTTCAGACAAAGGCTTGGGTAAAACTGAGGAAAAACTAAGGAGCTGGGGAAAACTGAGCACAACTAAGGACCCGAGGGCACGAAAATAAAAATCCCTTGTCGATTTGGGTTTGCTCGAACCAGCCCAAAGCGACAATGCAAACGGACCAGTATTTAAGAACTCATTTTTAGCCTAAATTTAGGCCGAATTTGTATCAGACACACTGCGGACGGCTGCGCTGTCCTCCCTTATCCTCCCCTGGATGTGATTCTGATTTTAAAGACCAAGGAGCAACTTCGTTCCTATTGTTCATATTCTCCGATTCTGAATAGGATCAGGTTGTAATGAAACATAAATACTTCGCTAAGGTTCAACCATTTTGCTACATATTTCAAGATGATTTTCACTTCCTATTCCAGTCTTGCAAGGTCTGAATAGGATTGAAAGGCTATGAATGTCGAATGGTTTCATAGGTGTTTTCGCCCGTCCCTGAATAAACAGCTAGGGCTCGATGGCGATGTAAGATATAAATAATGTGGAGTTAGGGCTTCCGTTTCGTCTGTAGCCAGTTACAATTCCAAATCTTTTATCGACATGCGAGCCTCTTCTCCTGTTCTAGCTTATTGAGTGTATAGACACTTTTTTGAAATGCAACCTATTTCCACCTCACACTTCTCATGACATATCCTGTTCTGCTGACGTGGGCTTAGCCCAGTGGTTGGGGTCGCAGTGGCGCATCCTAACGACCGGAGTTCGATTTCTGTCAGGGACGAATTTTGGAATTGTCACGACATGTCCCGCTTCTACTATATCAAAAAGTGTCTAATTCCTCCTAGACACGGTTTCATTTTTTTTTCTGTTCTGCTCACTTTGATTCTGGATTCACCTGTTGATTGAAGACGGGGTTTTATGCTTTCTAGCCCCATTGACGGAAGTTAGCTTCCCATATCTCTTTTGTAGGAATCAGGTATCAATGAATGCTTCCCCTATTTCGTCGGAGAGATCTATGGAAAGAACAATACTATTATGGGGGATACAAGTGGTAGAAAAATTACGCCAATCCATTGAAATATGGTATGCGACAAGTGAATATTTGAAACAAGACATGAATTCGAATTTTCCAATAAAATCCTTCTAATGTGTTTTTCAGAAGCCAGGGGAAATGCACCTCAGGTACACGAATTAGTAGGTATGAGATATAAAAATCATACTAAATATATTACACATAACCAAGAATTAGCTCGGTTTCTTGATGTGATTTCATTCCCGGCATCTAGCCAATTTAGTTCGAAAACAAGTGTATTAGCTCAACTAGAAAGAAACAGAAAGTGGCCAAAGTCATAAAGAGTAAGCCAACGCTTCCAAAAAGATGTTGATCAAGTCTTTGGCCGAGCTCAAACTCTTTTTCGGGAACTCATTCACGGAGTCAGTCAACTCTGCTATAATATATTAAGTGTAATTGTCTCCATTGTAAGAAATAACAGCTAAAATGAAAACCAGTTACTCCATACACTTTTTAGAATTTGAACAAGCTTATAAAACTAAAAGGAGTTGACGGACGAGATTCAAATTTATTTATAATAAACTTTTTTACCTTCTTATGACTTGTGTTGTTTGGGTACAGTCGTATCCTAACAAACATAGTTTATATGATTTGTTGTTTCCCAGTTGAAAACGCTGTACTACATTATAAGAGCTACAAACCACAAACTTGGGTGCAACATTAGTGTCGAATTATCTGATCTTACATTTTAAAAACAAAGTTTCACATAACTTTGCAACCGTCACATTGATATTTGTTTGTCGAATTGAGAATAAATTTTCGTAACGAATTGTCCACTGCTTAGGAATTGGCGGCATCGTAGATATAATACTGTATTTGTATGACTTCACGTCCACTTGTGCACGCTTAAATATCTTAGGCCTCTAGAGCGTACATGCCTAGCAAACATCCTCGGAAAGATATTTCTAGCCTTCAAATGTTTTTTTTAACGGAGTCAAAAACGTTACCTCATTCATTAATTAAGGGCGTCCAGTTTTTAGGAGAAAATCGGACAACAACCTACAACAACCAGATCAAGCCCACACAAACAACACACCCACATAAACCACAAAGCGACACTAACAAACACTCGAACACGACACTTGGGGCTGCGGCCTCTTGATCTAAATTTTTTTTGGGGAGAATTTGGGGCCAAACAGGACACGGACAGCGTCCTCCCTCGTGCCCCCCCCCCGCCTGGCAGCGACCACTTGGCCCTCCCCTCCCACCCCGATGACTTCATCTTCCTCCCGGGCACTGCCACCGGTCCGTCCCGCCTCTACTGCCCGCCTTTTCGGGGCAAGAAAAGCCCGACGGCCGACGCTCGCCTCCCGTTGTCGACCTTGCTCCGTCTGCGGGCTGTTTCGGCGAGTTCTCCGTTCTCGGAATCACCACTTTATCCCAGACGCGTATCTGTCCTCGGCAAGCTTCGCCGACGCGTCTCCGACCTCGACGGGCACAACCGCGACCTTGGCGAGCTTTAGGGCTCCCGGCGGTAGAGGGGACCAAGGCAGGCTAGATTTCGGGCTGTCGGTGTGCCGCACACAAGGTGTTCGGCCATTCGCCTACCCGGATCTTTTGAGGTACATTTCGACGACTATTGCATTTTCCGATGTTGGGCGACGAGATTTCCATGTTTTTTCATAGAGTTCATGGATACGTCGGACGATGATTCGTCCGATGATTATACCGAGCTGCTCGCGGCTGCCATTATGCTCCATCAAGCCGAGCAGGAGACCATTCCAAGGTTCAGTGGATCGAATGTTGGGCACGAGTGTTTGGACCGCAATAGAGTTGCCGCGCACAATTAACTTTGGAACGATGATGGCGTGTAACTCACACCTTCATTGGGAACCCCAAGAGGAAGGTATGATGCGCACAGTAGCAAGTTTTCCCTCAGAAAGAAACCAAGGTTTAATCGAACCAGTAGGAGCCAAGAAGCACGTTGAAGGTTGATGGTGGCGAAATGTGATGCGGCGCAACAACAGGGATTCCGGCGCCAACGTGGAATCTGCACAGCAAAACCAAAGTACTTTGCCCAAACGAAACAGTGAGGTTGTCAATCTCACCGGCTTGCTGTAACAAAGGATTAGCCGTATTGTGTGGAAGATGATTGTTTGCAAAAAAACAGTAAAACTAGAATGTGTTACCCTCCAAAACCCCCCGACGGGCTTTGGTTAAGCAACACGAAGAGCCGGGAAGCTCCCAGGGCCGCTTAGTGGATCCCTGGCACCTCGCGTCGTCCCGCAAATCTTCCGCGCGCGTCCTGGCGGTTGCTAGGGCGTGCCACCTGACCTATACCTGGTCGGAAGGTGTTAGTGCTTCGATTGTTCCTGCATGGTAGACACGTGCACATTAAATACGAGCCTTATCGGCTCTCAGGTTTCTGTGGATCGGCTCAAAGAGCCGATCGCCCCATGGTCCTTGATGGATTAGCAATGGCATGGGGATCCCGCTTGATCAGGACAAAGCTAAAACGATCCACGACGGTTTAGGGTTTTCACCGCATAATCGGAACGTCCTAAGTGCGATCGGGCGCAGCTACGAAGACGATGCAAACTACCCCTACGAGAGGCCTAAAACCAACATAACGTTGATCCCCGGAACATCCCTCGTGGACGGTAAACAGCATCTAACGCACCACCGGATCCTCCGACCCCAACATAAGGCCTAACTATGCATATATTAAACTAATCCTTGCATGCAAGGAGCAACTATAACGGATCGGATCTACTAAGCATGATCAAGCAAGATGCTGCCCTTACGTCTAGATCGACGTAAGGGCAGCTAGATATGCAAGAGTTGCACTACGGTAGCATATTACGTGAAGAACAATGCTAACCCTAACACATCTATGATAACTACGTTGCTCGCCATCAAAAAGGCTTCAGTACGAGCAACGCATGAACAATATGAATAGCTGCCTAGATCGCAAGATGCGATCTAGGCAGCATGATGCTTACCGGTAGAAACCCTCGAAGAGAAGGGGTGGCGATGCGCCGTATTTGGTTTGTGTTTGTTGAACGATGATTGTCCTCCTTTTCCGATAACCCTAGATACATATTTATAGTCCAAGGGACTTTCTAATTGAGGCGTGCACCTAACTGCACGGCGACTCTATCTCTTAATCCTAAATTACAATGCGATCTAATAGTTTACAGATACACGGGCAACTTAGCCCAAACTCCCAGCGCAAGGCCGCTTCAAAGATGCTTCATGTGTACGTCCTTCAAGCCCATCTTCACTTACGGCCCATCTCCTGATTTGGCCAAATCGGGTGGTAACACATGCCCCCTGGTTTTGATAATGATAATTGCAAAACCATCTGTCTCCTTCGAAGGGTCATGTCATGGCAGAACCGTCGCAGTTTTCTTCATGATGACGTCTTGCCTCCTCGCCTTCTCTGCACGACTTGACGGTTCTGGCACCACGTCCTTGGGAACTGCTTAGGCATTAAATCGTCGTTCCCCCTTTTATTTGGCCACTTCCTGTAGTTCCCTCCTTCATCCTCCTTGCACTAGCGCTCCCAAAAGCCCTCCTCGGCCAATATGTCTTCTTCCTCCTCTTCCCAATCTTCTTCCGCAAGCGAGGGAGAGCCGAAGGTCAATCAGACGGAAGCATACAACCGGCGCGCCCCCGAGCATTGGGATGAGCAAGAATTTGATTTCGACTTCGTGCCCGAAGGTCGCCCCGAAGATCTTGTCTGGTCGGATGGTAACATGCCCCTGACTGACCGGGAAGAGGATCTTCGGTTCTTGATCGATGGAGAATTAGAGGCGGAGAGCGACAGCAACGACCCTCTCTTCCGGGGCAGGTTCACTTCCTCCACCAAAGAGCAAGAAGAAGAAGAAGAGGACGATGAAGACGAAGATATCTCCTCCGACCAAGAAGGAACAGAAGATGATACCTCCTCCGAGGAACCGCCGCCAAAGCATCCGTGGCTGGGCCTGGTCCGATGAGGATGATGACGATGACGAGGAGGAGGCCCCGCTGAAGGTCACGGCAGCGACGAAATTGGTCGACGTAGCGACGAGGCGGCTACCCCAGCGATGACGAGGACGGCAACAACACTTAGAGCAGGGATTCGCTAGCATAGGACCAGCAGTAGTAATCTGTTCCCCTTTTGTTTGAATAATCGGCTCTCTATTGTAAGAAATCCCTTTTATTAATGAAGAATTTCCTCTTAACCAGACTTTGTCGATCTTTTTTCCTCAATCGATTTAGCCGATTCTCCTCAACCAACGCTTAATAAGCCGATATTAACGCATCGGTCCTACATAGTCCACCCTTCCATTCCTCAACTGACGACTCTGAGACCTGGTAATCTTCAAGAATTCATCATTCGTTGAAGAAAGTTGCGGCGAAGGATCAGCCGATGATATCCCGATCGGCTTCTAAAACAGAACAATCACTGGACCAGCTGCCCCCCGAGCCTCAGTCAAGGCGAGGTTAGTGGCGAGGATGCGCAGATCGAACAAAGGGCTTTGAAAGTAATTATGCAGAACCAGCCAAACTTGCCCCCATTGATTACCTTTCCACTGAAAGCCGATGTTGTAGATGAATCACCAACAGCTTAACTGATGCTCTGACAGTATGCCGAATTCGCATCTTGGACATGCAGCTGGTCGATCCTGGGTGCATTCTCACGGTCCTGTGCGCCTTGCACCTTCTCTGTATATGTCCCCCGAGCTCCTTCAATTCAACAATGCAGCTTCTGGTGAGAATATTGAGATCGTCACCTTGGTCAAGCCTGTGGGCAATTTAGGGCGTCCAAACTGACGCTTCTTCTAGCACCGCTATACTTGAAGGCTTGCAAACGAAGTTGGAGGCCCTCACAGAGAAGACCTGGGTCACCAATCAGTTGGAGGTCCTCGCAGAGCCTCGTCCGATAACAGTTTGTGCCCCTTGAGTCGATGGCCGTACATCGGCTTTGAACTCTTAAGTCGATGCCTGCGCATCGGCTGTGCTCAAAAATTTCTGTATTTCCGATTTTTTGCGGCCGATTTGTTTATGTATCGGCCCCCATACTTGAGCTCTGCTGGAAATTTGACATCCGTTCCCAGCTCCGTATCCTCCATCTTATCCATCTATGTGCCCCCGAGCCGATTCTGTCAAGTAATTGATGGTATCGGCTCTTCATCATCTGTTGGATCAATGCTGAACACAGACAAAAGAATGTTGAGGATAATTTCGGCCGCGGAATCGGCCTCCTTCTTTGTTGCAATGCTTGACGATGGTTTGCAACTTCTTGGATTTCCACCGTAGCTACGTGGCATGTTGGAGACAAGATCCTTTACTTTTCATTTTTGAGGGCCGATCGCCAGGATCGGCCTTGCCACGTATGTCCAATGTATTGGACGTGCTACTCTGTCCAGCCCACGGATACCATGTTTGTGTTTGCCGAGGCGTCTGCATCGGCATCGGCCGATGCCTGTGCATCGGCTTTCGCCTGCTTTGGGCGCCATACTTTTGCGGGCGCGCCTTCGTCGCCACTATTTGCTGGTTTCGCGGCCAGATCGGGCCGCGCTCTTCTCAACGTGTATAGGTACCGTGCCTCGCTTCTTCCAAGTTTCGCAGCCCGCCGCACCCGACGCTTCGAGAATGGTGAGTCCATCAGGGCACCACCTTGGTCGGTGATTCCTATCTTCTTCTCCATCCGACTCCTCGAAGTCTTCTTCTTGAGATGACTCAGCTCGTTGATGGGAGAGGTCCTAGACGCTCGAACACCGAAACTTCGTTCGTCCTTCTCCTTTGTGCATTCTGGGCAGTTCTCGATTGTTGGCAATCGGCTCATTCCCGAGTCCCAGCAATGTTTGAAGAAGGGAGTCCTGCATGTCCACGTTGTCTTGCTCCTTGACCTCCTCTGGCGCGACGTTCGTACCCGTCGTTGTTGCCGTCGTTCTAACGATACCTCGTTTTCCGCACAGACCGACGATGTTTTTATCGTCTTCGTCGTAGCGTCGACGTCGGTCGTACCGCTGCTCATATTTGTTGAGGAGATGCACGGATAATGGGCGCCGATACCGTATGCTTCTCACCTCCTCCTCGGTCAGGGTCTATCGTCGTCTTGGGGCCGGTCGCGTGGAAGGGCCTCCTCTTTATCTTTGCCACGAGAGTGGCTGCTCTCTGCTTTGTCCGCACCATGGCGAATCACGAACCCCGCCATATTGACATCGAAAGAGAACCCTGGTTCTCTAATGGACTGGCTGAGATCTACCATGTTGACGTCCGGAAACGGACGCCTGTCTACCTTCATGGCAAACTGTCCGAAAGTTAATCGGCCTGCTTCTATCGCCATCCATTTGTGCGCGCAACACTTGCGTCGGGTGGCGTGCGTGAACGTATGATGCCATTTGCGTATGGCCTCTTGTTCATCTCTTGTGCCGTAGGGATCTTGTGGCCTTCGGTAGCTTCAACTGTTTCTCTTTCATAACAGATCGAAGATCTGTTCGGTTTTGGTCACGTCAAAGTCCAACCCTCTTGGAGGCCCCGGTGGATTCACCCATGGCAGGACATGTGCACCGCGTCCGAGTCCACTCGGCTACCGCAACTTCCCGATCTTCCGCGGAATCTTCATCTTCATCGGCATTGACCAGGCTGATCGCGCTTGAACTTGTCTTGGTACCTGGATGGCGTGTTCATATAAGGTCAGCTATTGACCAGGTGCCAGCGAGTTGTACTCAACTTGGAACGTCAGATCCTTGAACGACGCTGCCAGGCCTGCCACGGCCAGCTCGACGCCTCTTTCTCGTTATATGAACCGAATAGCATCGGTTCTTGACAGTTCTGAAACGCGAATGTACTCAGCCACTGTCTCTCCTTGCTTTTGCCGAACCTGTGCTAGTTCGGCAATACCAGCTTCAGAGTCTCGAATGGTATTGTGAACAGTTCCTCCACTGCTTCCATGATTGCACTGAATTTGGCTGCAAAGAGGTGTACCACCCAAAAGCTGGACCGTGAGGGATTGCGAAGCACCTCACCCGTAATCGATCCGATGCCGAAGCCATATGCCCAGCTGGGCCAAGTATCGGCTCACGTGCTCGCACTACAAGAAAAGTTCTGATAGACAACGTCCCAAAATCGTCAACTAAGGGGCATTTTTCGTCGCCTATGGGCCTAACCCGACGATATGGGTTCCGTTGTCGAAACTGCGTCAGGCAAAGACCAACGACGATTTTTTCGGTCCGTCGCGCTTGGGCGCCCTTCCGCCACGGAAAATCGGACCGTTGCGGAAGTGTTTTCGGGAGCCCGTTGACCGCCGACGTCATGCAACCGACACGTGCGACGCCGTAACGCGCTTAACGGCGTAACCCATGGTGGTAGATGGTAGGCCCACACGAGGCCTGCCACGTCTTAAGCGGGCCGGGCGATGACATAGTTTGACCGGTCAACTATATAGCCGGCTGGTCCATTAGTTACGTGGGCCGGCCTAACCTCTAATGTTGATCTGGTCAAAAGTTAAATGGGCCGCCCATTTAACATGGGGTCCACCTCACAACTGGGCCGGCCCAAGAAGCTAAGGGCGGGCCAAAAACAGGTGGGTCCCACTTTCCCTGTTAAAAGGTCGGCCCATTTAGTGTGTGGGGTCCACCGTATAGCAAGTGGGCCCCACCAAGCTAGTGGGCCGGCCAAAAACACAGGTGGGTCCCACGTTAAAGGGCCGGCCCATTTAGTGTGTGGGGTCCACCATATATCAGTGGGCCGCCCAACAAGATAGTGGGTCGGCCAAAAACACAGGTGGGACCCACCTTCCCGTTAAAGGCCGGCCCATTTAGTATGTGGGTCCACAATATAGCAAGTGGGTCCCACCAAGATAGTGGCCGGGCCAAAAACACATGTGGGTCCCACATTCCGTTAATGGGCCGGCCCATTTGGTAGGGTAGAAAGTGGCCGCCCAACAAGATAGTGCCGGCCAAAACACAGTGGGTCCCACCATCCTATTAAAGGGCCGGCCCATTTGGTGTGTGGGTCCACCATATAGAAAGGGCCGCCCATTTGGTATGTGGGGTCCACCATCTAGAAAGTGGGCCGGCCCAACAAGATAGTGGGCCGGGTCAAACACAGGTGGGTCCCACCTTCCTATTAAAGGGCCGGCCCATTTACCATGTGGGACCACCATAGAGCAAGGGCCGGCCCAATAAGCATGTGGAGCCCATTATCGGTAACCGGGCCGGCCTACTAAAGAAGTGGGCGGCCCAAATGAAAGTGGGTCCCACACTATCGTAAGTGGGCCCCAATCTGTTGTAGGGCCCTACTTGTTTGACTAGTCAACTTGCATTAAACTTCATGAGCCTAAAATCTGATTTCAATGATACACACAATTACATACACAAATAAAACAAATAGGAAAATTACAAGGCAATTAATGTGCCCAAATAAAAAAATTACATAGAATCATTGAGGACTTCTATTAGCATCATCAATAACACGTTGACATTTGGCAATCGCCTTGATTGAATCTTGTGTACTCTTTGTCAACATATCAGCTACAGATCTTAAAGCAGCAATACCATGTCTTTTATAAAGTACAGCCTTGAGATATTTACTGTCTGATGAAAGAAATGGTCTAGGTTGACGGCTATGAGAAGATGCATCAGAAGAAAGATCAGAACTTTTTGTGGGCCTCACTGGTAATGAAGATTGCTTCATCACAACCGCATTCTCATAATAATGCAAAAAGAGTTAAACGATGAACTATGCAAACATTTATTATGCAATGTAGATATAAGATAATAACAAGTTGCATAAATAAGACATGTATGGAACTTGTACTAAGCACAAACTTACATCATAATGTTGCACAGGGTCGCTACAGATCCTTTTTTGGCGACTATCTTCTAATGATGACTGCTTCATTAAAACAGCATTCTGGTAACATTGTAAACATAGTTACAACAATTAACTATTCAAACATGTATTACGCAATGTAGAGATCAGATAACAGCATGTAGCAGAAATAAGCACAAGATAAGATAAGATGCATGTACTAAGCACATACTGGCTCACTGCAGGTCCTTCTCTTGCGTGCACTAGTCGTGGTCAACATGCCTATCATTTTAGGTTCAGCCATCAAGTGAAATGCTAATCCTCCTGCTCCATTGTCCTTAATCTGTGTTTAGATATCACATTTAAGACCAAGTCAGCTGGTTTCAAATAACAAAAAACTTGAGCTGCCAAATGAATAAGCCAATAGTTACCAGATATCAAATTAAAACCAACTAGATGTTGCTTTGCATGAGATACGAATTTCAGACATTCAGATTTAGAGTAGGGTAATGCCAAGGTTTTACACATAAAGTAAACTGGCATTAAGAATGACCAAATGTCAGGTTCAAATCACCCTCGAAGTTTCTCCAAGACAAGCATATCAAATAGGCGAAACATAGTAAAGCATGAATAGCATTGCTATGGCAGGGTTCCAAGTGTTAATCTCTTGCATAAGGAACAATGCATATAGGTTATAGATAATAACGGAAGTAAACTGCCAAAATTACCAACCACGAACTCAGATTCCAACCTTACCTAGCGTCCCCGCTGTAATGTTGGATGTTCTAATAAGTGGTTCGCATGATCAATCCCAAGGAAAAATAACATTGACAAGTCAGTCTACGATAATACAAAGACCAGACATGCACAACAATAACTATATAAGCTAAAGACGAGGTATAAGAGCAAGCAGATTGGAAATGCACATAGCATGATTATAAAAGCAGTGTGAGAATAGCAGACACGAGAAAACAGCTAGCGGTGAGCTAATGACGTGGTATAAGAACAAGCAGATTGGAAATGCCCATAGCACGACTATAAAAGCAGTGCGACAATAGCATGCATACAAAAACAGTTGGCAGCAAATGAATGGGTACAAGGCTATAAATATGTGGATGCACACAGGTGTCAGTAGAATGAACAGGATGGTAGCGACCGGATAATGCTTTTGTACTGTACAACATTTAAACAAACTTCATGCGAAGCAACACATCAAGAAAGTTAACGGCATATGAGATCTGCAAATAACTACACAAAACATGGCTAAAGAAACACCGCGATCTAACGGCCAGCGTACTAACCAAGTGCGGCGGGTGGACGGGGGCGGCAACTTGCATTCCAGCGGCGGCGAACGCGGGAGACGATGAATCGACCATGTTTCAGTAGAAGCGGGCGTTAGTGAAGCAGATCTGGTTGGCTGGCAAGGTATTCGGTGAAGTTGATACAGCCGCTGCGGCGAGGTAGGTGGCGAGGTCGGCGGTGAAGCAGATCCGTCGGTGGCGAGGTCGGCGGTGAAGCAGCCGTTGGCGAGGTCGGTGAAGCAGATCCGTCGGTGACGAGGGCGGCGGGGGAGCGGATCAGGTGGGTGGACAGCCAACACGATCAAGGCTACGCTGTGGAGGAGTATGCCGGCGGCAGATCTAGTACTGTAGAGAGTCAGAGCTTTGGCGTGTGAGAGTATTTTTGAGCTAATGGGGCGAATGGTTGGTGGGTGGGTGTGGGCCTGTGGGGAGGGTTCGGGATCTAGGCAAGATATTTCATTGTTACCGAATGAGCCCTCCATGGTCGGTGGGTTGTAGCTTCCGGACCAGGGTTAAAAGGGTAAAACTGGTCACGGGATTTTCGAATGGATGCGGCGGGATGATTTGGCGCGTGGCCGAAATTTTCAGTTACAAGTACGAGCAGAACGACAAAAATAATGTTCTTCCCCAGGGAGCTCTCATTTCTTCCTCTTCTCTTCTCTCGAGTCTCTCCCACTCCCCCGGCTCCTCTCCCCTTCTCTCCGGCGGCCTCGCCGGCCGGAGACGAGGCCGACTTCTCTCTGTATATTGTACACCCTCCGAACTAAATTAATTGATTCAACTTTCCTTAGACGTGTATGTATCTAGAGTAAAAACATGTGTGGATACATCCATATTTAGATAAGCAAAGTTGAGTCAGCTAATTTGGATCCGAGGGAGTTAGTGTTGTTGTAAGCTTAGATCCAGTGTTTCCCATGAGCAGAATGGCGCAATGGAGTCGGGGATCTCGTCATCGGCTTCAGATCTCGCCTATGGTGAATCTGGCGGATCTTGCCGGCCAAACCCCGATCTGGTGCCATCAATGTGATGGCGCTAACGGTGAGGCTTGCTTTGGCCGTGCTTCGATCTGGCCAATGGGGAAGTCAAGTGCTAAAGTTCACAAGCTCGGGGCATACGACGGCGCCATCCGTCTTGCCCGTGCACATCTTGGACTTTCAGCGACCCTTCTCAGAGCCAATATGCCGTTGTCGAGGCCCTTCTTCTCCTTCGTCCTGGCGACTACCGGCGACACCGTCCCAAGTGGTGCGTCCCCGGCGACGGAGTTGCTGGAAAGGATGCGGAGCAGAGATCTGATGTGCGGTCGAGAAGGACTCGATTGATTTTCTTCTATATGTTTTGGGGTCCTTTTTGTAAAGTTGCAGGTTCTATTAGTTATTGTCTAGTACTTTTGGTCCTCTATGTAATTTTTTGGACTAGTTTCCATTGGCACTGATAAACTTGAATTTTGACAAGTTCACGAGGAAAAAATTCCTTTGCACATATGGCCTATCATGTATAAACATTCTTGAGATTTAAACTATATGTAATGTGCCATGCATTAACCCTAAACCATATATATGTAACTAACCCTAGCTGATCAAACCCTACTTAATTAAAACAAATAACCCTAAACTATACGCATGCACTTTATGCGCAAAGGCGCGGGTGCCTCTAATAATGTGTGTGCGCACTCGATCGATGATCCCTAAACCTTATACAACCCTGAAACCCTAATCCCTAATCCCTAAACCCTAAACACCCTAAACACTAAACCCTAGACCCTAAACCCTAACCCTAACCCTAAACCCTAATTAAACCCTATATATAGGCCAACGACACTTAATTGTGCATCAGGCCAGGGGTGCCTCGCGGTCCTCTAATTAAATTAAATGTGCCATGCATTAACCCTAAACCATATATATGTAACTAACCATAGCTAATCAACCCTACTTAATGAAAACACATAACCCTAAACTATACTAGCTATAACCCGATCTAATAAAAACATGCTCTATATATAGCAGCTAGCTAGCAAACCGTAGATTAACACCAATTAATAATATACATGGCCTATATCGATCATGTTGTATAACATATCCCGAGATTCATTAATTAATTATATAATTATCGTGATAAATTAATTAACTTTAATTTTGACAAGTTCTCTCGAATGAAAACACATTTGATTAAGTTGCCTCATAATATATATATATATATAATTAGTGTGCATGCATGGCCTACCATGCATTCGTGCATATATTTTAATGTATATTTGAACATATTCTTGGGGATTTCAATCTCTCTCTCTCGATCATCTATATATCGTTGGTGGCCAAAAAACACACATATATATATGCATGCAATTTATGCGTAAAGGCGCGGGTGCCTCTAATAATGTGTGTGCGCACTCGATCGATGATCCCTAAACCTTAAAATACCCTAAAACCCCTAAATCCCTAATCCCTAAACCCTAAACACTAAACCCTAAACCCTAGACCCTAAACGTATCCTAACCCTAACCCTAACCCTAACCCTAAACCCTAGCTAATCCTAAACCCCAATTAAACCCTATGTATAGGCCAACGACACTTAATTGTGCATCGATCGAGCGGGTCATGGGTGCCTCGCGATCCTCTAATAAAATTAAATGTGCCATGCATTAACCATAAACCATATATGTAACTAACCCTAGCTAATCAACCCTACTTAATTAAAAACATAACCCTAAACTATACTAGATATAACCCGATCTAATAAAAACATGCTCTATATATAGCAGCTAGCTAGCAAACCGTAGATTAACACCAATTAAAATATACATGGCCTATATCGATCATGTTGTATAACATATCCCTGAGATTCATTAATTAATTATATAATTATCGTGATAAATTAATTAACTTGAACTTTGACAAGTTCTCTCGAATGAAAACACATTTGATTAAGTTGCCTCATAATATATATATATAATTAGTGTGCACGCATGGCCTACAATGCATTCGTGCATATATTTTAATGTATATTTGACATATTCTTGGGGATTTCAATCTCTCTCTCTCTCTCGATCATCTATATATCGTTGGTGGCCAAAAAACACACATATATATGCATGCAATTTATGCGTAAAGGCGCGGGTGCCTCTAATAATATAATGTGTGTGCGCACTCGATCGATGATCCCTAAACCTTAAACAACCCTAAAACCTTAAATCCCTAATCCCTAAACCCTAAACACCCTAAACACTAAACCCTAAATCCTAGACCCTAAACATACCCTAACCCTAACCCTAACCCTAACCCTAAACCCTAGCTAATCCTAAACCCCAATTAAACCCTAGATAGGCCAACGACACTTAATTGTGCATCGATCGAGCGGGTCATGGGTGCCTCGTGATCCTCTAATAAAATTAAATGTGCCGTGCATTAACCCTAAACCATATATATGTAACTAACCCTAGCTAATCAACCCTACTTAATTAAAACACATAACCCTAAACTATACTAGCTAGCCGCTATAACCCGATCTAATAAAAACATGCTCTATATATAGCAGCTAGCTAGCAAACCGTAGATTAACACCAATTAAAATATACATGGCCTATATCGATCATGTTGCATAACATATCCTTGAGATTCATTAATTAATTATATAATTATCGTGATAAATTAATTAACTTGAACTTTGACAAGTTCTCTCGAATGAAAACACATTTGATTAAGTTGCCTCATAATATATATAATTAGTGTGCATGCATGGCCTACAATGCATTCGTGCATATATTTTAATGTATATTTGAACATATTCTTGGGGATTTCAATCTCTCTCTCTATCATCTATATATCGTTGGTGGCCCAAAAAACACACATATATATGCATGCAATTTATGCGTAAAGGCGCTGGTGCCTCTAATAATGTGTGTGCGCACTCGATCGATGATCCCTAAACCTTAAACAACCCTAAAACCTTAAATCCCTAATCCCTAAACCCTAAACACCCTAAACACTAAACCCTAAACCCTAGACCCTAAACGTACCCTAACCCTAACCCTAAACCCTAGCTAATCCTAAACCCCAATTAAACCCTATGTATAGGCCAACGACACTTAATTGTGCATCGATCGAGTGGGTCATGGGTGCCTCGTGATCCTCTAATAAAATTAAATGTGCCATGCATTAACCCTAAACCATATATATGTAACTAACCCTAGCTAATCAACCCTACTTAATTAACACACATAACCCTAAACTATACTAGCTAGCTATAACCCGATCTAATAAAAACATGCTCTATATATAGCAGCTAGCTAGCAAACCGTAGATTAACACCAATTAAAATATACATGGCCTATATCGATCATGTTGTATAACATATCCCGAGAATCATTAATTAATTATATAATTATCGTGATAAAATAATTAACTTGAACTTTGACAAGTTCTCTCGAATGAAAACACATTTGATTAAGTTGCCTCATAATATATATATAATTAGTGTGCATGCATGGCCTACAATGCATTCGTGCATATATTTTAATGTATATTTGAACATATTCTTGGGGATTTCAATCTCTTCTCTCTCGATCATCTATATATTGGTGGCCCAAAAAACACACATATATACGCATGCACTTGATGCGTAAAAGCGAGTGCCTCTAATAATGTGTGCGCACTCGATCGATGATCCCTAAACCTTAAACAACCCTAAAACCCTAATCCCTAATCCCCTAAACCCTAAACACCCTAAACACACTAAACCCTAGACCCTAAACACCCTAAACACTAAACCCTAAACCCTAGACCCTAAACACCGTAAACCCTAAACCATAAACCCTAAACCCTAAACCCTAAACCCTAAACCCTAAAACCCTAAACCCTAAACACTAAACCCTAAACCCTATAAACACCCTAAACACTAATTAAAACCTAAACCCTAGACCCTAAACACTAAACCCTAAACCCTAGACCCTAAACACCGTAAACACTAAACCCTAAACCCTAAACACCCTAAACACTAATTAAACCCTAAACCATAGACCCTAAACACTAGACCCTAAACCCTAGACCCTAAACACCCTAAACACTAAACCCTAGACCCTCTAAACACAGTAAACACTAAACCCTAAACCCTAGACCCTAGCTAAACACCCAAAACACTAAACCCTAAACCCACTAGCTAACCCTAAACCCTAATTAAACCCTATATATATAGGCCAACGACACTTAATTGTGCATCAAGCAGGCCAGGGGTGCCTCGCGGTCCTCTAGTTAAATTAAATGTGACATGCATTAACCCTAAACCATATATATATAACTAACCCCTAGCTAATCAAACCCTAGTTAATTAAAACACATAACCCTAAACTATACTAGCTATAACCCGATCTAATAAAAACATGCTCTATATATAGCATGCAGCTAGCTAGCAAAAACGGTAGATTAAAACCAATTAATATATACATGGCCTATATATATCGATCATATGTTGTATAACATCTCCCTGAGATTCATTAATTAATTATATAATTATCGATGATAAATTAATTAACTTGAATTTTGACAAGTTCTCTCGAATGAAAACACATTTGATTAAGTTTCCTCATAATATACATATAATTAGTGTGCATGCATGGCCTACCATATGCATGCATTAATTGCATATATTTTAATATATATTTGAACATATTCTTGGGGATTTCAACTCTCTCTCTCGATCATCTATATGTCGTTGGTGGCCAAAAACACACACATATACGCATGCACTTTATGCGCAAAGGCGCGTGTGCCCTAATAATGTGTGTGCGCACTGATCGATGATCCCTAAACCTTAAACAACCCTAAAACCCTAATCCCTAATCCCCTAAACCCTAAACACCCTAAACACACTAAACCCTAGACCCTAAACACCCTAAACACTAAACCCTAAACCCTAGACCCTAAACACCGTAAACCCTAAACCATAAACCCTAAACCCTAAACCCTAAACCCTAAACCCTAAACCCTAAAACCCTAAACCCTAAACCCTAAACCCTAAACCCTATAAACACCCTAAACACTAATTAACCCCTAATCCCTAGACCCTAAACACTAAACCCTAAACCCTAGACCCTAAACACCGTAAACACTAAACCCTAAACCCTAAACACCCTAAACACTAATTAAACCCTAAACCATAGACCCTAAACACTAGACCCTAAACCCTAGACCCTAAACACCCTAAACACTAAACCTATAGACCCTCTAAACACAAACACTAAACCCTAAACCCTAGACCCTAGCTAAACACCCAAAACACTAAACCCTAAACCCAGCTAGCTAACCCTAAACCCTAATTAAACCCTATATATAGGCCAACGACACTTAATTGTGCATCAAGCAGGCCAGGGGTGCCTCGCGGTCCTCTAGTTAAATTAAATGTGACATGCATTAACCCTAAACCTTATATATATAACTAACCCTAGCTAATCAAACCCTAGTTAATTAAAACACATAACCCTAAACTATACTAGCTATAACCCGATCTAATAAAAACATGCTCTATATATAGCATGCAGCTAGCTAGCAAAAACGGTAGATTAAAACCAATTAATATATACATGGCCTATATATCGATCATATGTTGTACAACATCTCCCTGAGATTCATTAATTAATTATATAATTATCGATGATAAATTAATTAACTTGAATTTTGACAAGTTCTCTCGAATGAAAACACATTTGATTAAGTTTCCTCATATATAATATATATATAATTAGTGTGCATGCATGGCCTACCATGCATGCATTAATTCGTGCATATATTTTAATATATATTTGAACATATTCTTGGGGGATTTCAATCTCTCTCTCGATCATCTATATGTCGTTGGTGGCCAAAAACACACACATATACGCATGCACTTTATGCGCAAAGGCGCGTGTGCCTCTAATAATGTGTGTGTGCGCACTCGATCGATGATCCCTAAACCTTAAACCCTAAATAAACCCTAATCCCTAATCCCTAAACCCTAAACACCATAAACATTAAACCCTAAACCCTAACCTCCTAACCCTAAACCCTAATTAAACCCTATATATATAGGCCAATGACACTTAATTATGCATCAAGCAGGCCAGGGGTGCCTCGCTGTCCTCTAATTAAATTAAATGTGCCATGCATATATATGTGTTTAATTTGGGGATTTCAATCGCTCTCTCGTATGTAGCTCTCTCTCTCTCTCTCTCTCTCTCTCTCTCGTTGGTGGCCAACAACACACACATGCACTTTGTGCGCAAAGGCATGCGCCTCTAATAATGTGTGCGCATCGATCGATCTAGTTTTGATTAATCATAGCACACAAATAAAGAAGTTGTATTTGAATCCACACAACCTATTAAAACACATAACCCCTAACATGGCCTAATTAATTAACCCTTCTCGATCTCTACCTAATTAGTGGAAATTGCACAAAATCAAAAGGGGTCCCTCACTAATTATGCATATCTGCTAGATTGTGATAAACTTTTGCCACATATATATTTGGTGGATTGGTGCATCTTGGCATGTAAACAATTAGTGTTTGCAAATGGCGTTGTCAAAATTTATGTACAAATGATTTCTTTCCATCCAAAGTGCATAAAATGGGAGTTTTAATGAAGAAAGTACAAATAAAACAGCTCAACATGCTTCCACACCCCGATTTTCACACGAAGTAGAGCATATTTAAAGGATAATTCCAGAGTTTTACTATTTTTCAAGCAACTTTGCTAATTTTCCCCACTCACATGACTTTATGTCGATTTAACGAAAATATGGCGAATTTAAACTACATGGGCGGGATAGTTTGAATTGTGCGCGCGGCAAAGGGAACCGCCTATTCCTCAACCTTGTGCACGGCAAATTACACACGCAACTCCATTAAACGCCACCTACCAACCTTAATTATCACCCCGGCGGCCCGGCCGCATGACCCCCCACCCACCCGTACACAACTTATCCCCGTCCGTGCGAAGAGCTTCCCCTCCCCGTCCCGTCCGTGCGAAGAAGAAGCTTCTCCTCCCCGTCGTTCTTCTCGAGACGCACCGGCGGTCAAGTTGATCCACGGTAGGGCTGCTATCTCTAGCTCAATCATGTATCGGGCAAGACAGCCTAACGATTTATATTTTCTTGATGTTGCTAAAAAATTGCAGTATGCTCGAACTAATTGGCACTTTATAGTTTTCCGCTCGATTTGTCATCGATCAATTTGTTCATTTGCGTGGGCATATAGAGTCAGTTCTGCACTCGATCCGTTAATTTGCTGAAATGCCATGGCAGAGTTTTGTACACGATCTGTTTGCTAAAATGTCGATGGGCATTTTTTGTTTTGTACTCGACATGATTGCTGAAATGCATAATCATGTAGTATAGTTTTGTACTCGATGGATATACATTTCCTACTTCGCCTTAAATTAATCACCAACCACCGTATCTCATAATTAAACAGATGGACAGAACTTGGAAACTGCATGGACACTTATGTTCCCTTCATATATAAATGGTGTTCAACCCTTTATGGGGTTTATTAGAGCTCATGATGGTCACAACCTGGACGTGTATTGCCCGCGCTGCACATGTATGAATGGTGAGAAGAGGCCTCACCCTGTAGTGGCAGATCATTTACACATTTTTGGGATGGACCGCACATATGTTAGGCGGGTTTAGCATGGTGAACCATATAATGATCCTTTAGCAGAGAAGCAGATCTTGCTCACACTGTATGTGTGCTGGCATATGTAGTTAATTATTTATATTGATGTCGCCGCTGTTTCAATCAATAGTTTGCATTGCTGTGCAAGGTTCTGTACTCAAATTTAACTTGTTGCAGATGGATGGACGGGAAGGAGAGAAAAAGCGCTTGCTTCAGAAACGGGTTTCAGCTCTGGGACATGTGCTGTGCCAGATGAGAAGGTAAATATGTAAAACGGCATTTGTTCGGTTGCATCCCTTAGATGTTTGTCTAATCTGTTGATGTACTAATTGCAGAAGCATAGAGTTAAAGAGGTCTCTCAGTTTGATGGGAGATTTGAAGATGAATCTCAGTTTGATGCACCGTGGATGGTACCGATGACGAGCCTTTCATAGACGAAGGTCCCGCACTGAGATTATCCAACCTACAGAAGGAGGCCGTGGACCGAGTACACGCTTTGCGTTGAAGTGATGCACGCCGAGATCATCACGGGCGTCCCGGTAGTCTCAAGACCACCCAGCCCTGATGCACCTGTGGATGGTACCGATGACGAGCCTCTCATAGACGAAGGTCCTGCACCTGAGATTATCCAGCCTACAGCAGGAGGCCGTGGACCGAGTACACAGCTTTGCGTTGAAGAGGATGCACACCCGGAGATCATCGGGGGCGTCCCGGTAGTCTCAGGACCACCCAGCCCGATGCAAAATGTTGAGCTACTTTATGATTCGTACTCTTATGTTCTCGTGCTGTAGTATGTTATGATTGTACGCCTTGGCGCTAGATTAAGCATTCAGTGGATGATCGCGTTGCAAAATTCGACACCCACACAATCAGTTCATCGTACAAGTAGTAGCACAATTACTTCTACAACGATTCCTGCCAGCGCATTAGTTGGTAGCATGAAACACTTTCAGGTACTCCCCTCTGATTCATATTAATTGACTCAATTCTCTGTCTAGATATGGATGTATCTAGATGCATTTGTTAACTAGACTAACAAACTTGAGTCAGTTAATATGAATCCGTGTAAACCGCCCAAGTCCTCGAGCAGCTAGTTTATTGACTCTGGACTCCAAGCCTCTCGCGGCAAGCCATCGACGAAGCTTTGACCAGATCTTGGCCCGCAATTTTTTTTTGTGTGGCGAATAGCAAAGCTTTGACCAGTTCCTCTCGGGATACAGCACGCCGGTGAGCTTGCACGGTTGCCATGAGCACTTTCCGGCGGAACTTCCCTCAAGCCGCTGCTGCGAGACAGCACGCAGTGCCTCGAGGTGGACGGAACTCTGGATCTCAGGGCGGGTGGTCCGCATCGTCCGGGAACGATCTCCAGCGGGTTAACGAGGACATGCATGGCGGCCTGGGGATTTGTTTTTTGTTTTTTTTTTGGTTTGAGCTTGGGATTTGGGGTTTTTTCTGATAGGGGAGGAGGAACCGAGGAAGAGGAAGGAACAGCCGCGTGCTTGGCGCGTGGCGGTGTGCTTGAATTTCGAATTTTTGTGAAATGTTTCATTTCCCCGCTACAATTCGGGGGTTTCTTGACGCGCCAATGCGTCCCGCCGGGCAGCTTCAAGTAAATTTGGGGTGCCACACTATGGGCCCTAGTTTCAGTGAGACATGTAATGACTAGTCACATCAGTAAGTTCACCGTGTAATAAAATATGTTACCCCTCCCCTTTGTGTAGCACCCCTTCTCTCCCGATCGAGTGCCGATTGCCGACGGATGCAAGCCGCTAGCTCGATCCCCTCCTTTCGCCTCCACCGTCCAGGCATCCAGCTTGGAGGGGCAAGCCGCATCTAGCCCAAGCGGATTAGGTAGGACTAGTAATGTTCTCTCCTTTCTCGAGATCGGTTCTTTTTTCCTCTCCTCGATATCTTGCGCATCTCTTTCCTATTCGGGGCAAAGGGGTGTCTTTCTGGTCACCCTCGAGCTGGGAGTGATTGATGGGGGTGGGGGGCGGGGCTACCTTTGCTTGGATTGGGGTGTTCTTCCTTTATTTGTCGACATTTGCAACCTTTGTAGTTTTCTGCTGATCCTCACCGTATCTTTTGTCAGCTTGTACAGGAAAGGCAAGACCTCGGCGGCGGGGGCAATGGAGCGTAAGGCCACCACGCATGTGGGCAGTTGGCTGAGCTGCGTCCCCAGCCCCGCGAAGCAGGTACTCCGTTTGCTTATCCACTCTTTACCTTTTAAGTGTCTCTCTGGTCTCTGCATCCTCAATCCCTGTTCTGGAATATGCTTAAAGTAGCACATGTCTTCAGCTGTTTGTGCGTAAAGCCTCTGTGACACCATGCTCTATATTCTCTGTATCAGGTTGGTACCTCCAGGTTCCGTGCGAGGCTATGGGGAACGAGAATAGCGCCCCACCCGCTGCAGGAGCATGGCCCGATCGCAGCACAAGAAGCGAAATGCCACTGCCGAGCTGGGCAGGGACCGCCCAGGGGTAATTTTTTTAACCAACTTACCATGATGTAGTCTGAATCTGATACTCCCTCAGATCCAAATTAATTGACTCAACTATCTGTAGATACGGATGTATCTAGATGTGTTTTAGCTCTAGATACTACTGCCTCCATCCCAAAGCTTTGGGCTTATATTATTTTTAGAAAGTCAAACTATACCATGTTTGACTAAGCTTTTACCAAAAATCAGTAACATGCAAAATACAAAATTAATATCATTAAATAGATAATAAAATATATTTTCCTACGGTATCTACACAGTATTATATTTGTTGATAGAATGTTCTAAAATTTTGGTCAAACTTTGCTTGTTTTGATTTCTCAAAAATAAATAAGGCTTAAGCTTTTGGATGGTGGTAGTACATTCATATCTAGACAAAGCTGAGTTAACTAGTTTTTTGTCTGTCCATAGCTAGTGTTCACGCTGCAAAAGGCTAAGAGCATCCACTATATGCATCAGTCTATCTCATACAGTAATTCAATATCACTGCTGAGGTCTGCCTTTTGTTTTGCTATTCATATGCAGACTGAAACTTTAGGGCCTTTACTCAAAAGGAAGATCAAAACTGCGGCTGATCAGGCTGCCAGTATGTTGATGCCGCCCCCATCTTCTAAATGCCTCTACAAGCACAAGGCCACGCACCAGCTGGGTGGTGATCTTTTAATGAATATGGTATATTTTCTTAATCCACAAAACATGCCTTGATTTTTCTCTGTTTATTGTCGGTTTTTTCTATGCTTGCCAAAAGTTTACAACAACAACAACAACAACCAAGCCTTTCAGTCCCAAACAAGTTGGGGTAGGCTAGAGTTGAAACCCATAAGATCTCGAAGCCAAAAGTTTAGAAACACCAAATTCGTTTGCTTACAATCATCATACAGTAATGTTCATCTACTCCAGTTCCCCTAACCCAACATAAAATGATGTTAATTTCGATTTTTAGATTAAAAGAGCACCATTAGGCGCTGTTAATTACGACTTTGAGATTAAAATGTCATTTGCAATTGTTAATTACAATTTTGAGACAATTGGTTAGTTTAACCTCGATCTCTTCTGCTCTCCATTTTTCCCAACCGAACAAAAATGTAACCATTCCATTCCTCTGAAATGGAACCATTCCATTCCATTCCACGCTTCAGAACCGAACACACCCTTGCATTGTTGTGAACTGTTGTCCATACACGGCCATACCCTTCCACTTACATCTAGCACTATATGCATCAGTCTGTCTCAGAGTCATTCAATATCACTGCTGAGATCTGTTCCCATTCTTATGCAGGCTGAAACTGCTGCGCCTTTACTCAAGTGGATGCAAAATGGGGCTAATGAGGCTGCTGTGAGGACGATGGTGCCGGCACCATCTTCCGAAAACCTCTACAAGCACGAGGCCATGGGCCAGCTGGGTGGTGACCTTTTAATGAATCTGGTATATTTTCTTAATCCACATACATGATTTCATTATTATCTGTTTAATTACTGTTGGCTTTGTCTAATGCTTACCAAAAGTTCAGAAACACTGCGTTTGCTTACAATCATCATACACTAATTTTTCACTTTTCAGTCTGTCTCATCCAGTATATAAACTGTTGATTTCCATTGGCTTCTTTTGTAATCATTTGCATTGTTGTCAACTGTTCTCTATGCACAACCCTATTCTTCCACTTACACCCCGCACTATTTGCATCACTCTATCTCATAGATTTATTAAATATCAATGATGAGTTCTGTTGCTATTCATATGCAGGATGAAACTTCTGTTCTTCTACTCAAATGGATAAAAAATGATCCCGATGAGGCTGCTGTGAAGACGATGGTGCTGCCACCATCTTCTGAAAACCTCCTCAAGCACAAGGCCACGGGCCAGCTGGGTGGTACCCTTTTCAGTAAGCAGGTATATTTTCTTAATCCTCATACATGATTTGATTTTGTCTATTTATTGCCGGCTTTGTCTAATGCTTACCAATAGTTCAGAAACACACACACCTATTCTTCCACTTACATCCAGCACTATATGCATCATTGTCTCATAGATTCATTTTATATATCACTGCTGATGTCTGTTGCTCTTCAATTTTTATATGCAGACTGAAACCGCTAAGCCTTCATTGGTCAAAAGGATTGCAACTGCTGCTGATGAGGCATCTGCAGAGGCTGCCACCAAGTTACTGTCAGCCCCACCTTCTGGATGCTTATATAAGCTCAAGTCCAAGGATCAGCCGGGCCATCCAAGGGTTCGGGTATATTTTCTTAAGCCACATATACATGCCATGATTTATGTCCGATATTATCACCGGCTCTGTCTAATGCTTTTTGGAATTCGGAAACACCAAATTAGCATGCTTATATTCATCATACACTAATTTTTCACTGTTCAGTTTGTAACATAGTGTTATGCACTTGCTTGTCAACATTTGCATTGCTCTGAACTATGCACTTTACACAACCTAATTCTTCCACTTACGTTCAGCGCTACGCACCAGTAGTACCTCCCATGTTTCCTTCACCATCCCGATGCGAGCTTGCGGGAATATGGCGGGCCCATGTACATACCCCGCATATAACACCTCCTATGGCTCTATCTACCTTTCTAGTAGCTCCTTCACAGAGTTACAGGTATGTATTCTAAGTGGTTTAGCATGAATTGGCATATAGTAAAGTCTTGTTTTAGTCTTCCTGCTTCTTACATTTGTATCAATTTTCACATGCAGACTGTACCTTGTGAACTTCGTCCAATGATTAACCAGATGTGTCCGCATGAAGGATCTTTCACTATGCATGGCAATGGCAAATTGATGAACACCTACAAGGTCTATGAGGTGTATGTCTACAAGACGCAGGCCATCACATATTTGTATGGACATGATTGGAGAAAGTTTGCTTTTGACTACGGTCTGAAGAAGGGCGACGAGCTGAGGATCAGAAACTCAAACGGGCATATACGTAACTGCTTACGTAGTTGGAGACACTTCCAAATATATAATATGTAACTTTTTCTACTCATATCTTTTGATAACCGCATTCTGAGCAGTTGTTCTAAACCATTCCCTCTGTTCTAGCTTGCTGGGTTTAACATGATCAAAGCGGCAGATCCCCGACGGAACAGGAGCGGATGTCACAAAGGGCAACCACACCAAGACCGGCACCGGCTTCCCACTCTCCTGCATCGCACCGGTTCCTGTACCAGCTCCGTTTACCGCATCTACCCAGCAGGCCTCTACATCAGCATTGGTTCCTGTAGAGGCCCCATATACTACACATGCCCAGCAGGCTTGCATCAGCACCGGTTCCTCTAGCTGCACCGTTTACTGCACCTGCCCAACAGTCTCCTGCATCCGCACCGGTTCCTCTAGAGGCACCGTATCGCACCTGCCCAGCAGTCTCCCGCATCGCACCACTCGTGTACCAGCCCAGCTCATGCACCTGCCCCAGCCGATCACCGAGGTCTCGCTCATGGCCACCCTTGTGGTGACCAGGACGCATCTGAAGGCTATGTTCGTGAGTATATGACAGCATAACTACTCTTATCTTGATGTCTTCTCGCTCAAAGTCTCACATGGTTCAGTGCATTGGTGCCATTGACTAATTTTTGGTGGTATCTCTTGCTTTGAATCAGAAATTGCCTAAAAGTATCTCCAAGGATCTCAATGTGGCCGAAGGGGCAAGATATCCCTCGTCATGGAGAGTGAAGGTCTCACCGTGAGGGACGGTACTCTGTCAGTCCCACAGATGGTCGCTGGTCACTTCCGGTGGAAAAAGTTCATTGACGGTGCCAAACTTCGCATTGGATCAAAGTTGAAGGTCAAGATCTTTCGATGCCGCTGTGACATGCTGGTCATAAAGTTCGCGGTTGTCTAGTTCTGTTGTCCCATGAGCCCTTAGCAAATGCATTTGTAGTTATACTTATATAAGGTTATCTTATCTGAACTGCTAATTAATTGTATGGGTGGTAAAACTCTGGCAAGCTTTTGCTCTTAGCAAGTATGTATGTATGATCACTATTATGATAACTAATGTTTGTGTTCATCTTAATTTGCATTTCCCTTTTAGAAAAAACTTAATTTCTATTTTGGCTGACCTGTTAGAGAACTATCAGATTGAACCCACAACATGATTCATATAGATTCATTACACCGAGCCACATGTCTTGACCTTGCGATACACTACTTCCATTAATTAGTGCAAGAAGGCTTACCTGAGCTGCCTGAACCATGGCACATTCGAATCCACCTTATCTATCTAGAAATACAACCTTTGCAGAAAGAGGATTTGCAGTATGGGGAGGCTGACATTGGGGACCCATGAGCCAGCAGCGTCGTTTTTAAAGGTAAGGAGATCGAAAGAAAAATAAGCCAAAAATCACTTGGTAAACAAATTCAAGAAAAGAAACATTTACCTTTCGAGAGGATGACATGCGGGACCCATGAGGCAGCAGCATCCTCAACTATTTCAAGGCGGCAGGGGATCAAAATAAAAAGGAAATAGCCGGAAATTAATTAGGGTAAAAAATAAATCCATCAAAGGAAACTTTTATTGTTCATAGAGGATGACATGTGGGACCGACTTGCCAGCTGCGTCGTCATCGTTTCAAAGGGGGCAGGGATCAAAAGAAAAAGACAAATAGCCGTAAATTAGGGAAAAAATAAATCCAACAAAGAAAACTTTTATTGTTCATAGAGGATGACATTGCGGACCCATGAGCCAGCAGCTTCTCAACGTTTCAAAGTCGGCATGAGATTGAAAGAAAAAGTCAAGTGACATAATATCAGAGCCAAAAATAATCCAAGAAAAGAAACTATTGTACATAGAGGATGACATGCGGGTCCCATTTTGTAGCAGCGGTCTCCGGCACAGACCGAAAGAAAATGAAGTAGCCAGAAATCGGGTGAAGAAAATCCAAGAAAAGAAAGAGATTTTAATTGGGCGTATGGACATCTCGGCCTTTCGAACCATAACAGCCTTTTGACTCGTAAGAAGCCCACTCCAAAACAGAAAGGTCCGATTTTTCCAAAAAAAAAACAAAGTCCTATGCTTCGCAAAACAAAACAAGGAGATTCAACATATAAGTTTGTTTATGAGATATAAAGATTTAATTTATCCGTTTGCAATAGCTCGGAGCGAAATACAACGTTTATTGTCTGTAAAATAAAATATCACATGTTTCTTGTACGAGGCCGACATCGGGGACCCATGAGCCAAAAAGCTGAGTCAATGTTTCAAAGGCGCGGGATCGAAAGTAAAAAAGCCAAAAATCAGTTAAAAAATACAAGAAAAGAAACATTTATCGTCGAGAGGATGACACGTGACCCATGAGGCAGAAAGATCCTCAACGCTTCAAAGTCGGGCATGAGATCTAAAGAAAAGGCAAGTGACAAAATATCCAGAGCCAAAAATAATCCAAGAAAAGAAACTTTATTGGTGAATGTTACAGAGGATGACATGCGGGTCCCATTTTTTGCAGCAGCGGTATCACCGCTCTTCCAAGGCGGCACAGGACTAAAAGAAAAATGAGGCAGCAGCAGGATTCTCAACAATTCCAAGGCGGCAGTGGGATCAAAAGAAAATAAAGGAAATAGCCAAAAAATTAATTAGGGTCAAAATAACCACCAAAGGAAACTTTTATTGTTCATAGAGGGTGACAATTCCAACAGTGTCCTCATCGTTTCAACGGGGGCAGAGCAAAAGGAAAAAGGCAAATAGCCAGAAATAGGAGCTAAAAATAACCCAAGAAAGGAAACTTTATTGTTCGAGATGATGACATGCGGACCCATGAGCCAGCAGCTTACTCAACGTTTCAAAGGCTAGCATGAGATCGAAAGAAAAAGGCAAGTGACCAAATATCGTGGAGCCAAAAATAATCCAAGATTTATTGTACATAGAGGATGACATGTGGGTCCCATTTTACAGCAGCGGTCTCAATGTTTGTAATGCGGCTTGAGATCAAAAGAAAAAGAAAGTAGCTAGTAATTATGGGGTGAAAAAAATCCAAGAAAAGAAAGTTGATGGACATAGAGGATGACATGGTCCTTGAACCAACAACTTACTCAACGTTTCAAAGGGGGCATGGGATCAAAAGAAAAAGGCAAGCCAAAAATCAGAGGGTGAAAAAAATCCAACAAAGGAAACTTTCATAGCACATAGAGGATGACATGCGGGTCCCATGAGCCAGCAGTTCCTCAACGTTTCAAACGTGGCATGAGATCGAAAGAAAAAGTCAAGTTACCAAATATGAGGTGCCAAAAAAACTCCAAGAAAAGAAAGTTTTATAGTACATAGAGGATGACATGCGTGTCCCATTTAGCAGCAGCGGTATCACCGTTTGAGAGGCGGCAGGGGATCGAAAGAAAAAGGCAAGTGAAAAAATATGAGGAGCCAAAAATAATTCAAGAAAGAAAGTTTTATAGTACATAGAGGATGACATGCGGGTCCCATTTAGCAAGATCGGAAGAGCGGCTTGAGAGGCAAATAGGGATCGAAAGAAAAAGTCAAGCGATCAAATATGAGGTGCCAAAAAAATCCAAGAAAAGAAAGTTTTATAGTACATAGAGGATGACATGCGGATCCCATTTAGCAGCAGCGGTATCACCGTTTGAGAGGCAGCAGGGGATCGAAAGAAAAAGTCAAGTGACCAAATATGAGGAGCCAAAATAATTCAAGAAAAGAAAGTTTTATAGTACATGGTGGATGACATGCGGGTCATTTTGCAGCAAATGTATCACCGTTTGAGAGGCGGCAGGGGATCAAAAGAAAAAGGCAAGTGAAAAAATATGAGGAGCCAAAATAATTCAAGAAAAGAAAGTTTTATAGTACATAGAGGATGACATGCGGGTCCCATTTAGCAAAAGCGGTATCACCCGTTTGAGAGGCGGCAGATCGAAAGAAAAAGGTAAGTGACCAAATATGAGGTACAAAATAATTCAAGAAAAGAAAGTTTTATAGTACATAGAGGATGACATGCGGGTCCCAACATTTCAAATGCGGCTTGAGATCAAAAGAAAAAGAAAGTAGCCAGAAATTAGGGGGTCAAAAATAATCCAAGAAAAGAAAGTTTTATAGTACATAGAGGATGACATATGGTCCCAAGTAGCAGCAGCGGGTATCACCGTTTGAGAGGCGGCAGATCGGAAGAAAAAGGCAAGTGACCAAATTTGAGGTGCCAAAAACTCCAAGAAAAGAAAGTTGATTGCACATAGATGATGACATGCGGGTCCCATTTAGCAGCAGCGGTCTCAACGTTTCCAAGGCGGCAAGGGATCAAAAGAAAAAGGAAGTAGCCAGAAATCATGGGGTCAAAAAAATCCAAGAATAGAAAGAATTTTGGTTCATAGAGGATGACATGCGGGACCCATGATCCTGCATCGTAAACGGCTCGATCGGAGAACGTTGAATGAGATGGCGCGAT
Organism: Lolium multiflorum; assembly: GCA_030979885.1. Taxonomy (NCBI): domain Eukaryota; kingdom Viridiplantae; phylum Streptophyta; class Magnoliopsida; order Poales; family Poaceae; genus Lolium; species Lolium multiflorum. The sequence goes on from CM061747.1 coordinate 220,487,500, forward strand.
CTAGAAAAAAAAAAACAATGCCAGAGAGGCTGCCATCTCGGGGCCCTACATCCCTGCGGTATGGATTTATGCTGACTCGGCCGGCGAACCCGAGATTTCCAGATGCACCACGTCCCGGGCCACCATACGCTACGTTTTGGCCGCTGGTTGGGCTAGGTGGCCTCAAAACGAGAAAAAAAGTTTTGACATGCACCACGCAAGGACCAAAATCGTCGGCCATGGTACATCAGCGCAACTACGGCGCGACTTCAACTTCGTCGCCATGGCAACTTTTCTTGTAGTATCGATGGAGCTCGACCCTTCCCCGACCCACCTAATTTGCTGAAGTCCGAAGCCGGTACTAGGCGGAGTGGACTGTGCCGAACTCACTGGGTACGGCTTGAATAGCTGACATCTTCTTCTTCGGCAAGATGTCGAACTGATCTCTCAGGACCTCTGATCTGCGGTGGAGGTAGTAGCAGCTGAACTTTCCTGGACTGGTAGTGGTATACTTGGCTAACCACGCTTGTTTTCGCCGCTCCAACTCCCCGTCGCTGGGCCGTTCTTCCCGCGTAACAATTGCTCCTCTGCCCGGCAATCCCTCCCCGGTGGAGCCTCGGATCGTCTCATACCCAGCTGTTGCAATCCCGGCATACGCACACACGTATCCGTGTTTCCTTGGGCGGGTCGTGCAAGAACCGATAGTCGCCGGTCACCCCCATCCTCAGAGATTGGCCGAGCACAGCTTCAGCTGCCGAGGCTGCTGCGTGGGATGCGCAGGGCGGCCTGGTGTGGAGCCGCATCTCTCCCGGTGAGTCCCTAGAACAGGTCCCGAAGGGGAGTAACGACGCTCCATGATCTCTTGTACCACCCGGAGCGCAACACGGTCCAAAGTGTTCACCAGGCTCTCGGAGTGCCGATGCATTGAATGGGCCACCATGTAGTTGATCTCCCGACGCAGGCTTGGGTACGCCTCTGAAGGGAGAGACAGATCCAACCCTTCAAGGACGCCTTGTGGCGTGAATCCTTTGAACCCGACGTGCGACCTGGTCTTCAAAGGAGCCGATGAGTCTGCCTCGAGGATGACCTTCGTGTCATCGACTTCTTCTTGTGTTCCGTGGGGAGATCCTCGTACGTGATCGTTTCTCCGCCACCTCGGATGTCGATGCTGACATGGATGTTGATGTGGATGTTGCGGAAGATGGTCCCATCAGCCAGACATCGTGTTACCCTCCAAAACCCCCGACGGGCTTTGGTTAAGCAACACGAAGAGCCGGGCTCCTGTGGCCGCTTAGTGATCCCCCCCTGCACTCGCGTCGTCTCCGAAATCTTCTCGCGCGTCCCGGGCGCTGCTAGGGCTGCCACCCGACCCATACCGGTCGAAGGTGTTGAAGTGCTTCGATTGTTCCGCATGGTAGACACGTATACATTAAATACGAGCTCATCGCCTCGGGTTGCCCTGCGGATCGGTCAAAGAGCCGATCGCCCCATGGTCCTTGATGGATTAGCAAATTTAAGGGGGATCCCGGCTGATTCAGACAAAGCGAAACGATCCACTGCTACTAGGGTTCTCACCGCATAATCGAACGTCCTAAGTGCGATCGGGCCTAGCAGCTACGAGGGACGATGCAAACTACCCCTACGAGAGGCCCAAAACCAACATAACGTTGATCCTGAACATCCTCAGGATCAAGAAACAACATCTAACGCACCACCTGATCCTCCGACCCCAACATAAGGCCTAACTATGCAGATATTAAACTACCTGCAGATGCAAGGAGCAACTATAACGGATCGATCTACAAGCATGATCAAGATGTCGCCTCACGTCTCAGATCACGTAAGGGCAGCTAGATATGCAAGAGTTGCACTACGGTAGCATATTACGTGAAGAACAATGCTAACCTTAACACATCTATGATAACTACGTTTCTCGCCATCAAAAAGGCTTCCGTACGAGCAACGCATGAACAATATGAAGCGTGCCGCCTAGATCGCAAGATGCGATCTAGGCAAGATGATGCTTACCGGTAGAAACCCTCGAAGAGAAGGGGTAGCGACGCCGTATTTGGTTTGTGTTTGTTGAACGATGATTGTCCTCCTTTTTCCGATAACCCTAGATACATATTTATAGTCTGCTGGACTTTAATTGAGGCTGGCACCTAACTGCACGGCCGCACTCTCTATCTCTTAATCCTAAATTACAATGCGATCTAATAGTTTACAGATACACTGCAACACCTTAAACGAACTCTCAGCACAAGGCCGCTTCAAAGATGCTTCATGTACGTCCTTCAAGCCCATCTTCACTACGGCCCATCTCCTGATTTGGCCAAAATCGGGTGGTAACAAAAGATTGCAAGAGATTGTATGCTATGTAAAGAATAGGACCGGGGTCCACAAATCACCAGAGGTGTCTCTCCCATAAGATAAAAGCATGTTGGGTGAACAAATTACAATTGGCAATCGACAAATAGAGAAGGGCATAACAATGCATATACATGATATGATAAATATAGTGAGATTTAATCCGGCATTACGACAAAGTACATAGACCGGGCCATCCAACCGCATCTATGCCTAAAAAGTCCACCTTCAAAGTTATCAGAACCCCCTTCAGTATTAAGTTGCAAAGCAACAGACAATTGCATTAAGTATGGTGTGGAATGTAATCGACAACTACATCCTTAGACATAGAATCAATGTTTTATCCCTAGTGGCAACAACACATCACAACCTTAGAACTTTCTGTCACTGTCCCAGGTGTCAATGAAGGCATGAACCCACTATCGAGCATAAATACTCCTCTTGAGTTAATAGCACAACTTGGCCGTAGCCTCTACTAATAACGGAGAGCATGCAAGATCATAAACAACACATAAACAATAGATTGATAATCACCATAACATAGTATTCTCTATCCATCGGATCCTGGACAAACACAACATATAGTATTACGTATAGATGATCTTGATCATGTTAGGCAGCTCACAAGATCCAACAATGAAGCACAACAAGGAGAAGACGACTATCTAGCTACTGCTATGGACCCATAGTCCAAAGGTGAACTACTCTCACTCATCACTCCGAGGCGATCATGGCGATGAAGAGTCCTCCGGGAGATGAATCCCTCCGGGCAGTAAGTGCCGAGGCGATCTCCCGAACTCCCGAGATGGGACTGACATGCGACGGCGCGCTTCGGGAAGGCCGCATCGTGCCTTGCACCGGGGGCTTTCGGCGCAGGGCTTTATATAGGCGGGAAGGGCAGCCTCCTGAGGGGCGAAGGGGCGACGACACCATAGGGGCCGGCGCGGCCGGGGCCCGTGCCGCGCCACCCTATCTCGGGCCCACAGGCCCTCTCGCGGCTCGGGTGTTCTCGGATACCTCCGGCAAAATAGGAACCCGGCGTTGATTTCGTCTCGATTCCCGAGAATATTTTTACATTAGGATTTCTCAAACCAAAACCAGCAGTAAAAACAGAACTGGCACTTCGCATCTTGTTAATAGGTTAGTTCCGGGAAACGCATAATAATGACATATAATGTGCATAAAACATGTAGGTATCATCAATAAAGTAGCATGGAACATAAGAAATTATCGATACGTTGGAGACGACATTCCACCGAGAGGGCCCAGAGTAGGTAAAACGATAACAAAGATAATTTCTGAAGTGACATGCCATCATAATCTTGATCATACTATTTGTAACATATGTAATGAATGCAACGATCAAAACAATGGTAATGACATGAGTAAACAATGAATCATAAAGCAAAGACTTTTCATGAATAGTACTTCAAGACAAGCATCATTAAGTCTTGCATAAGAGTTAACTCATAAAGCAATAAATCAAAGTAAAGGTATTGAAGCAACATGTAACATCCCAAAAATTGAAAGGTTGCTTTCAACTTACAACATGTATATCTCATGGATATTGTCAACATAAAGTAATATAACAAGTGCAATATGCAAGTATGTAGGAATCAATGCACAAGTCACACAAGTGTTTGCTTCTTAAGGTGGAAGGAGATAGGTAAACTGACTCAACAATAAAAGTAAAAGAAAGGTCCTTCAAAGAGGAAAGCATCGATTGCTGTATTTGTGCTAGAGCTTCTATTTTGAAAACATGAAACAATTTTGTCAACGGTAGTAATAAAGCATATGAGTTATGTAAATTATATCTTACAAGTTGCAAAGCCTCATGCATAGTATACTAATAGTGCCCGCATCTTGTCCTACTTAGCTTGGACTACCTGATCTTTGCATGCCATGTTTCCAACCAAGGCCACAAAGGGGTACTCCCATGCCGCCCTGTACAGTTGTCTAAGGAGAAAGCCCATTTTGGATTTCGCTTGATTATTCTCAACTTAGACATCCATAACGGACAACATGGACAACAGAGCACGTGACTCCCTCTCTCTTAAATGCATAAAGCATGTGGCAACAATTATTATTCCCATATGAGATTGAGGATATATGTCCAAAACTGAAACTTCAACCATGATTCATGGCTTTAGTTAGCGGCCCAATGTTCTTCTCTAACAATTTGCATGCTCCAACCATTAAGGTGATAGATCCTTCAGACAAGATGGACATGCATAGCAATTCAACAATAGTTGATGGCGTTCCCCACAAGCATGGTTATCGCACAACAAGCAACTTAATAAAAGATAAAGTGCATAAGTACATATTCAATACTACGATAGTTTTTGAGGCCATTTTGTCCCATGAGCTATATATTGCAAAGGTGAATGATGGAATTTTAAAGGTAGCACTCACAATTTACTTTGGAATGGCTGGAGAAATACCATGTAGTAGGTAGGTATAGTGGACACAAATGGCATAGTAGTTGGCTCAAAGATTTTGGATGCATGAGAAGTATTCCCTCTCGATACAAGGTTTAGGCTAGCAAAGTTATTTGAAGCAAACTCAAGGGTGAACGCTACAGCAAAACTCACATAAAAGACATATTGTAAACATTATAAGACTCTACACCGCTTCCTTGTTGTTCAAAACTCAATACTAGATATTATCTAGACCTTATATATCAAATATGCAAATCAAATTTTAGCAAGCTCTATGTATTTTCTTAGGGGCAAAGCATATGATGCAAGAGCTTAAACATGAGCACAACAATTGCCAAGTATCACATTATCCAAGACATTTTAGAATTACTACATGTAGCATTTTACAATTCCAACCATATAACAATTTAATGAAGAAGAAACTTCGCCTTGAACATTATGAGTAAAGCCTAAGGACATATTTGTCCATATGCAACAGCGGAGCGTGTCTCTCTCCCATAAAGTGAATGCTAGGATCCATTTTATTCAAACAAAAACAAAAACAAAAACAAACCGACGTCCAAGTAAAGAACCCCAAGATGTGATTGAATAAAAATATAGTTTCAGGGAGGAACCCGATGATGTTGTCGTATGAAGAAGGGGATGCCTTGGGCATC